>OX244268.1:14640289-15240289 GCA_945867215.1 Epinotia demarniana | reverse complement strand
TCGGCTATCTGTCTGTCGACTCGTTCTCGCTGTCGGCGTGCGTTTCGACGCTGCACGAGGGCGAGAGCGTTTCGTTCTAGGCACATTTGCCACACCACCCCCCTACGGAGTGGAGAAAAATATACGAAGAAAAAGAAACAATTTTGTTACCTAAAAGTAACTTATTTATAAATCTAGCACATCCCTAAACCTAACCTTCCTACCCGCTCTGGTAACGACGGGAGCCGGAGTGGCTGGAGGTGGAGTTGGTAGAGAGGGTGAGACAGCTGGTGAAGGAACAAAGGTTGGTAGTGAAAGTTGCGCGGTTGGCAGCGCCGTGCTCGACGTGCGTGTCGGGGCGCTGGCTAACGTACCTGATGGGTCGAGGTAGGCGGGTTTAACCCGGTCAACGCTCACGGCTACTTCTCTCCCATTGTTGTCGATAGTGAGGGATTTATCCCTCCTGCGTAGCACACGATGCGGGCCAGTATACGGTGGCTGCAAGGAACGTCGCACTGTGTCATCCCGAAGCATTACGTGTGTCGACGAATCCAGATCTTTAAACATAAAAGTCGGTGGTACAGTATGGCGAGATGCAGGTACCGCTTGAAGTTTCTTCATGTGCTGTCGTAAGCGCGCGACGAAATCAGTGACGTCGCAGGAGGCTGCAGGATCGACTGATGATACGATGAGTTCGCCTGGAAGGCGTAAGACTTCGCCGTAAACGAGCTCAGCTGACGAGGATTTTAAATCTTCTTTCAGCGCTGCCCGCATGCCCAAAAGTACGATTGGCAGGGCGTTGATCCAAGCGCCACCGTGGCACATAATGGCAGCTTTTAACTGTCGGTGCATCCTCTCCACCATGCCATTAGCACAAGGGTGGTAGCTGGTAGTTCGATTGCGCTTGGCCCCGCAGACGTTCAGCAAACGTTGAAAGAGGAGAGACTCAAATTGTCGCCCTTGATCTGTTGTCACCAGGGAAGGTACTCCGTAACGGGATATCCATTCCCTAGTGAATGTCTCAGCGACCTCCTCTGCCGTGATGCTCGTCATTGGCCAAGCTTCTGGCCAACGTGTGAAACGGTCGACGGCGGTTAAGCAATATTGATATCTCTTGTTGTAAGGTAGTGGGCCAATTATGTCTATATGTACGTGTCGGAAACGAGCGCTTGTGCCGGGAAAGGTGCCGAGAGGCGACCTGGCGTGGCTGGTGACCTTGCTACGTTGGCATGCAAGGCAATTACGAGCCAATTCGCGGCAGTCTTTGCGCATGTTAGGCCAGACATATCTGTCGCTCACCATGCGAGTAGATGATGTAGCTCCTGGGTGGCTAAGATTGTGAAATCTTTCGAACACCTTCTTGCGGAGTGACAAAGGAACGTAGGTACGTGACTTATCACTGGACGTGTCACAGATCAGTGTCGTGTCTGTACCTGGTATGTGGATCTTCTCCAGTTTCAACGAAGATGACTTTTCTCGCATCAGAGTACTCAATTCGTTATCCTCTTCCTGAGCTTTTGCGAGGGCAGTAACGTCAGCGTCGGTTGAGATCGTCTCGACGCGCGACATCGCGTCTGCCACGACGTTATCCTCTCCTTTTATGTACACAATGTCCGTCGTGAACTGTGAAATGAAGGAGAGTTGATTGAGCTGGACGGGAGGGAGTTTTTCATTGCGCTGAATGAAAGCATACATCAAGGGTTTGTGGTCTGTGAAGATTGTAGTATGTTGGAACTCCAAAATATGACGAAAATGCTGCACGCTCTCGTAGATCGCTAAAAGTTCACGGTAGTAGGCAGGCCATTGCTCCTTCTTTTTGGGGAGCTTTTTACTAAAGAATGCGAGGGGTTGCCAATGATCATCGACTTTTTGCTGAAGGCAAGAACCAATGTGGTTTGCTGACGCATCAGTAAAAAGTCCTAGTGGAGCGTCTGGGATAGGGTGCGCCAGCAGGGTTGCGTGCACCAGACTCTCCTTACATTTCTCGAACGCGAGTTCCAGGTCCGGCGTCCACGGAACAGGTTTCGCTCCTTTCATGTCTGGAGCAGAGTAAATGTCAATCAAAGGAGCCTGTAGTTTTGCTGCATTAGGCAAGAAACGGCGGTAAAAATTTACCATGCCTATGAACCTACGTAGGCCTTGAACAGTTTTAGGCAAGGAATAGTTCTGCAGGCCTTCTATTCTTTCATTTGGTGGTTGCATACCCTTCTCAGAGATACTGTATCCCAGGAATTTTATTTTTGGCACCCCGAAAACACATTTGGTTACGTTGAGAACAATGCCATGCTCTGATAGCCTCTGAAAGAGAGTATGAAGATGCTCGGCATGTCGTTCCGCGTTGGGGGAAAAAATCAAAATGTCGTCAATGTAAGGGTAGCAAAAGTCTAACCCAGTTACGACCCCGTCAATGAACCTTTGAAAGGTTTGACCTGCATTACGAAAACCGAAGCCCATATACGGAAATTCGTATAGGCCGAAAGGCGTGATAATAGCAGTTTTGTCGATGTGTTCAGGGTTGACGGGTATTTGTTGGTAAGCTTTTACCAGATCTATGGAACTAAAAATGGTAGCACCTGCGAGGTTGTATGCGACGTCCCCGATGTGCCGAACCGGGTAGCGGTCAGGTATGGTGCGAGCGTTGAGCGCGCGGTAGTCCCCGCATGGCCTCCATGTGTCGTCCTTTTTAGGTCCAGATGCAGTGGAGATGTCCACGCGCTGCTGGAAGGACGTGCGGTCCCTGCTCGTACCATCTCCGTGAACTCCCGGCGCGCGGCGATCAGTTTGTTCGGAGCAAGGCGGCGAGGGCGGCAACACACTGGCGGCCCGTCGGTGGTCAAAATGTGATGTACCGTTGAGTGCTTTGGTTCCCTCGGCAGTCCGGGAGGGCGCGTCAGATCAGGAAAATTCTGTAAAATTTTGGCAAAACCCGAATCCTCAGCCGTAATGGTTTTAACTTGAGCGCTACACGCGATAGATGCAAATACGTATAATTCGGTACTAGTATCATTGAGGCGCTGCTTATGGCAATCCGGCACTAGTTTAAAGTGGGCTAGAAAATCTGCGCCGATGATAGGAGTACCGACGTCCGCAATGACGAAATTCCAGTGGTAGTCTCGACGTAGACCTAGGTTAAGTCGTAAGCTGTGGGTACCATACGTTTTAATAGAACTACCGTTTGCTGCACAAACATCAAAATCAGCTGTTTTGTGCCTCCCATTGAGAAGGTGTCGTGGGAAGCAACATATATCCGAGCCCTTATCGATAAGGAATTTATGTCCCGATGCCAGATCCTTCACAAATAAGCGACGGCTTGTGTTAAGACAGTCAGCGGCCGCCACTACTGACTGCTGGGCTAGTTTTCCTGATTCTTATCAGTCCAGCTGCAGGGTGTTCTGCATTTGGTAGCATTATTGCCAAATTTATCATGGTTCCAACACAATTTTGGTTGGCCCCGTGCTGAAGATGTGGAATGAGCTCTAGAAGAGAATCCAGGCCGCTGGGAGCGGTTTCTCGATCGAGCACCCTGTCCGCTTTGGAATAATTTGTCTACTTTGTTAGAAAGTTCGTTTAAACATTTCATGACATAAGCTAAATCTGGTTCGGTCCTACCTGATGATGTTGTAGCTGTAGCGTTTACCTCGGCAACGAGTTTGGTAGATGGTGCTTCGACAATCGCATCTGCAATCTCTGCCACTTTGTCAATATCCAGGTCCTTTTGGGTGATGAGGATGCGCTGCACCTCCGTTGGTAAACGCCGCATCCAGAGTTCCCGTATGATACTGGAGTCCTTCAGGTCGGCTCCAGCCAGAGAGCGCAGGTGTCGGAGGAAAGCGGATGGCTTCCGGTCCCCGAGCTCTTCATCGTTCAGTAATCTGCGCACCTGCTGCTCCTTTGTGCTGGAAAGACGTCTGATTAAAGCATTTTTTAAGTGGTCATATTTGCCCTCAGCTGGAGGGTCACACAGAATGTCTTCAACCACATCGGATAACCTATCATCTAGCATAGACAGTATATACCCATATTCAGTTCACCATTTTTTGTAATGGAAGAGCGGTGCCTCCTGACACAAGCAAAATTTATGCTTAATAGGAGACTCCAACCTTGCCTGTTGTTAAAATTTGTTTCTCAACCTAAATAAACATTTTTCATTTTTCATTTTTCATTCAGTGCCATCTTGCCTGATACCATTTAAATCGAATTGAGCTTCTACGAGACGAAACCAGCTCTGTAGTTTGTTTTCCCAGAAAATTGGTAGCTTGGCTTTGACATCTAAAACCTCAGGTGTTGGTGGTGTATGAACCACATTTTTCGCAATGCTAAGCGTCCTAACTTGCTCTTTGAGCTCCACCAACTGTCTCCTAAGTTCCTCTTCTGCCATTTTACAATACCAAAGGAGCAACAATATTAACAACAATGCAGAAATATATACAATAGCTACAAGAGTAGAAAAAATGCTTAAGGTTAGAATATCACGCTTATAGTCCGTTAAGTTTCTTCTACGACGTTTAACACACCTGCACCAAGATTTTCACTCACGTTGAGATAAAAGGTCGAAGTTACTTACAGTTTGTACGATCAAAGCTCGTTGATAAAATCGGAATCAAATTACGTAAATAAACAACATAGTTCGCACTGACGTATCGCCTGTCACTGTGCTTACAGCTGACAGTTGTCACTTGTCTGACGATTGCCCCACGTTGAAGTTGTATTTCTGAACGGAATGCTTGCTTGTCCGTAAACGCCCTAGATGGCGCTAGCGAGCTCCCGCTAGCCTGTTAGGTTCGAAAAATGGTAAGCGTTCTTGGAAATAACCAAATGAATGCAATGGTTTCCACGCACTGTGCTTCACAAAAGCTTAACTGATGAAGACGTGATCCTTCTTCACTTTCAATTTTAACTTGCGGCGAATGCGGGCTGCGGTATTTTTCAAAGATGGCTACGCGTTCGTTGCGCTGCGTCGGGGTCACCAATTTGGAAAGTGTTATGGGCCCTTCCAATCCCTTTCAATTAAAGACCGCAGTAATCTTGAACGTAGCTGTATATCTGTCTGTCGACTCGTTCTCGCTGTCGGCGTGCGTTTCGACGCTGCACGAGGGCGAGAGCGTTTCGTTCTAGGCACATTTGCCACAAAGACGTCTGCCGTGCTTGCCTATTCGGACCATACTATACCCTGTTTAATTCAAGTTGATTAGAATGACAGATGGCCACGGGCGTTTATCTATGGGGACCGAAACCTAGCCGTAGTAGCAGAATGGCCATGTTGATACTGACGTTTAAGCGCTTTGCTATTGGCTATCCCTACTACTACATTTTTGTTTCGAAATTCGAATTACTGTCAAATTTGGGTGCTCCACTCCACCATTAAAGTTTTTACGTCGAGTTAATGAAGTGTTTGCGTTGATTAATTTCCGTACCTTTATTTCTCCGTGATAATTTTAATATTCAGTGCTACGTGTCATTTTGATATTCAAAATGCATCGCAAGTGCTGTATACCTGTCTGTAACAGCAGCAGTAAACGAAAGGACGTTATTCACAAAATTCCAGCGGCCAGTGAGAAACTTATGTTGTGGCGTAAAACTATTTCAGCAGTTCCGTTTACTATCTTTGAGGGTTTAACATCGGTCGAAATAGGTAAACTATACGTTTGCCATAAACACTTTGAGGCCAAATACGTTTCCACCACCAAAATATTAAAACCGAATGCATGTCCGACATTGTTTACCCCCGAAGAGATAGCCAGAGGAACGCCAGCTAACACATCCGCTGAAATGGGTATGTGATGTACTTTTACCTTTTGATTACACATTTTAAATAACACGGCATTTATCATAAAATACACATGCTAAATGTCACTGTATGAATGTAGTATTTATTATGTAAGTAGTAGGGTTTAATCGAAACTATTTCTGAAGTAAGTGAATTCCTAAATCTTAATTCTGCATTGCTTTTATTTTAAATGCAAGTTTACGGTTTGGCAGTTATTTCTATTCTGTAAGTACATGAAATGTATACAACATTTACAGGATGTACATTACGAGTAGAGTGTGCCGTTACGTTGACGGTTTTTAATCAAGACAAAGACTTCTCGGGCATACCCCCATTTTATGCGACAGATATTTTGCAACCTACCTTACAATATTCTTTATGGTTTTATTTTTAATGTAAGGCATGCCATTTATTTCTAGTGTGTGTGTGTGTTGTGTGTTGTTACTAGTACCTGCAGGTAGATTAGTTATTCATAATGGTCTTTTTTATTAGAATCAATGGATCTTAGAAGGATGGGAGATTCTGATCACTCATACGCTAGGAAATGTCATTATGACCACTCCTATGCTATGAGTGAATCGTTGAAACTCGCTGTTGCTGGACCATCCCAGAATGCTGTAGCTGATTCAGGTAACTTCATTAATGTAATTTTGTTTTATTTCTCAATGTCTCATATTACATTAGAATCATGTTACCATTCAAAAATACACTTTATTGCACACCTAAATTTTTTTCATGTACATTCTTTTCAGCTGGTGCACCACTGGAATCCATGCTTCCAACTGATCCGGCCAGCAATGCTGTTAGTCTTGCGGTTGCAGAACCGTCAATTGACTTAAATCCGCTAAATTCAGGTAAGTCCAAACAACATTTAGTTTAAATGACAAATAACTTTCATCTACTTTTACTGGCCCTGAACCTAACACAATACCTATTGGGGAACGGAGACACAGATACTCACAGATACTCACATAACTCAATGTCTGTAACTAATATATTTTATCTGTTATCTGTTTAAAAATAATCAACCGGACCCCGTATCATGGTCGGCCTTAACACACGACGTGACAAGATAGAGCATCCGTCACTGGCTGACACTGTTTGATAGAACGAGACGACGCTCCTATCTTGTCACTTATCGCTCCTGCTTCAGGATAACATGATTATTAATATTCTTGCTGTTTTATATGGAAAACTCTTCTGAGTCTTAGACAAATTAAAAATATAATGAAACGGGTATTCAACTTCAAAGAGGTGTGACCCATTTCGTCATATCCTATACGATTAAACGAGCAATAGATATATATATTCCAAATCTCACCGAAATCGTTACAGCCGTTTTCGAGAACGTGGTTACATATATATATGGGGTTGACGGGGGCGAATTATCGATCTAAGTAGGTCTCATGTTTGGGGAAGTTCGGTTTCTCCATATTTTCTTTATTTTCACCCAAGCTGAGCACGGTCCCCCAGGGACTTTTACTAAGTTTTGCTGCTCTTATTTCATAATCCTCCTAGTGTTTTCCCGGTAATGCTCAAATGAGCCTAGGTTCGCTTTGGCATCGAATCCTAAGATTTGGCGTAGGCACTGGTTTTACGAACGTGACTGCCATCTAACCTTGCAACCCAGAGGGAAAACTAGACCTCATTGGGATTAGACCGGTCTCGTCACGATGTCTTCCTTCACCAAAAAGACATTGTTAAATATCTAATGATATTTTGTATTTACCGTTAGCTTTTCGCTGAAGGAAGACATCATGAGGAAACCGGTCTAATCCCAATAAGGTCTAGTTTTCCCTCTGGGTTGGAAGGTCAGATGGCAGTCAAAACTGATGATGATGTCCTCCCAGACGTATCCGTCGACGGCGACATCCTGACAAAACTATTACAAAAGTTATTATTTGCGTCCATGGGCGTGAGAATGACTCGCAAATCCAAACATGGTTTTGAAACTGCGGTGACATGAAAAACAATTGAGGTCTCCAGTTGAGTTGTAAGTGTAATGGTAGGAGGGCTTGGGCCGAGTTTTACGAAACTGGCGTTTGGCGTCTAGATTTTCGAGACGGGTACTTTCAAAGTTACTGAGACCCGCGTTGTCAGTAGTTTGCCAGTCTGATCTCCGAGTAGTAAGCTTCTCCCACGACTCACATGATATACCGGTTGCAGACAGATGGCGCTTACCTAAAACTAGCGCCTATACCAAATCGTGGGGTTAGGTGTCAAAGCGGACCCCGGGCTCCTTTAGGGCATAACCGGGAGTAACGCAAGGAGGATGATTTTGTACATAGGTGTTTTTGAAAAACCCAGTGGTGCGATCCGGGGTTCGAACCCGCGACGTCAAAATTGAAAGTCCGCGCCTTACCGCTCCGTTACAGTGACTTCTTGCTGTTCTTATTTATCAAACTTATACAACTATGTTTTATAAATTAATTTCAGTGGGTGCTCCCTCCGTGCTTCCTGCTGATCAGGCTAGCATCGCGGTTGCAGGGCCGTCAATTGAGTTAACTCAAGCAAATCCAGGTAACGAAAACATAATTTATCACAAATTGAGTTCTCCATAACGTAGTTTGGTTCTCATTTTAAACGACATGCTAAAACAACATGAAACTTTGTACGGTCACCAGCATAAATATATGACTATGGGCAACGCTGCAAAAATATCTGATCGTCAATTGAAGGCATAGTTATATGACGATACAAAGGCGGTAAAAATATGTGATGATTTACAGCCGGCATAAAAATCATTTGCCAGTAACAGCATAAATATCAGACCAGACCGAGTAAAAATATCTGATACTCCATGAAATCAAAATGATGTGACATATGACCAGCGTAATCATCTATCCGCTGTAGAAGCATAAACATCGGATCACGTAACGACAGCATAAATATGTGATACAATTAGGCAGTAAAACTTATCTCAAAATTCTGCAAAAGTAAACTTTATTGGCTTTGGCATACGGTCGTTATTTGAATTTAAACGTGAATTTGACAGAATTGCTAATAAGTCAAAATTGCCAGATGGGCCTAACATTGCGTTTCTAAGCCTTATATTCATAAGGAGCCGTTGAATTGATTGACAGCTAGTCCCTAATGTAATTTGACCCCTAGAATTGAAGCACATATGCAAGTATTCGGTGGTGCAATTTATACTAGTCCATCTATAAATGCAGCTAGTAGTCTGAGAGCTTTGTGGATTCCTCCCCAGCAGTACGAATTACAAATTGGTTCGACTCGCCTCTTCACTCGTCTTTGATATCAGTTGAATTGAACCCTTAGTAAAATTAAAAGAAACGATATTGTTTCGTGAGTTTCTAGCAATAAAAAAATTCGTTTGATGGCGAAAAAAACACGTTAAACGTAAGTTGTGTTTACATGCTTGTTTTTCGAGGCATCAAAATATACTATATTATTCTGGATTTCAGTAAAAATATTTCATTATTTTGCTTACTTACATGTAGAAATTATCAGTCCTTATCACGATCGTCAATAATTAAGAAATAAAAATAATATGTAAAAAAAAAATTCGACATCCAGTTTTATGGAGTGCACCCCTAAAAAATTTTTTTTCTTGTAATTTAATTACAAACCTATGTAGCGGTTAACAAAATACACCTATCGTCAATTTTTTATTCAAATACACCTTATAGTTTTCGAGTAAAATGCCTGTAACATACGGACGGACAAACAGACAGACAGGCGGACAGACATGACGAATCCATAAGGGTTCCGTTTTTGCCATTTGGCTACGGAACCCTAAAAACGAATGGTTTTATATTCAAACAATGTTTTATCTTATTCCAATAACCAGATGGAATCACTTTGTTGCAGGAGAGCCGTATACAGTTCTTTCGAAAAAAGGTTTTTTTTTTAATACTAAACTTGGAAACCAAAAGCTTTTTAAGATAAGTTTGTTATAACAGTTGTTAACATAGTTGATTTTTAAACCGTTTATTTTTTTATTACTCAACCTGCCAACTTTTATTTTTTGTTCTTGCATTTACTATGGTGCTCAAGCGGTGTCGTTTAAGTAATGTCCTTTGCTTAAAGTTAAAACTCCCTAAACCCCATGATTCAAAACCCAAGATCAACTGTTACTTATTTATTTTATCAATGGAAATAATGTCGTAAAACGTAAGACGGCAAAATCCAATGACAGGTTAATTCGCTTTTCAAGAAGCAAATAATAGTTTTATTCAAATTACCACAATATGTGGTAGCAAATAAAGTTAGTTTTTGCAGTATTTTGAGATTATTTTTACTGACAATCGGATCAGATAATTTATGCTGTCTTTGTGTGATCCGATGGTTATGCTCCTACCGCGGATAGATAATTTTTCTGGTCATATATCACATTATTTTGATTTTGTGGAGTATCAGATATTTTTACCCGGTCTGATCCGATATTTATGCTGTTACAGGCAAAAGATTTTTATGCCGGCTGTAAATCATCACATATTTTTACCGCCTTTGTATCGTCACATAATTATACCTTCAATTGATGATCAGTTATTTTTGCAGCGTTGCCTATAATATAATAAATAATAATAAATCAGCCTATATCCGTCCCACTGCTGGGCACAGGCCTCCCCTCATGGTTGAGAGGGAACAGGCAGTCATATATTTATGCCGGTGACTGTACACAATGGGATCCGCCATATCTAGGTCGGAAACTAGTTTCTAATAGTATAAAACCTAGTGGCTTGTGACCTGTAATAGAAATCGCGAGCACATCTTTTTTCAAAAAAAAAACTTAAATGTATATCTAATGAACAAACCTGCTCACTAAATTTCACGAGAATCGGTTGAGAAATGCGACCTGCAGATAACAGACGTGTCATGCATAGGTACATAATATTAATAAGTTATTACATTTTAGTTATAAGTCATTTCATGACACCCTGTAAGGGCACACAATAAATTACAATATGGGATATTTTTAAATATACATCTGTATAATTTTTCAGCACACTAGGTAACTCCACTAATTAACTGAATGCATACCAGAAAAATGAAAACTGCAAAAAAAACAATTGATTAACTAAACATGTCCTACAAAAAAAACTAATAAATCACACAAAACGACATGACCTTCTGTATCGAATTCACACCAAAAATTTGGCTGGTAAATGGGATATATGATTTATAAAACAAAAATACGAATTGTTTATCAAAAATAATAACTTGCATTCTAAATTGTACAATATTAATACGAAATTTCTAAAACTGATATAAGTATATCACGTAGGAAGTAGGGAACAGGGACTTAGTGGCAAAACCGACTCGGGTCGCGGATAGGTTAGAAGACGAAAGCGGGATTATATTAAATATTTCGTCATCACAGGTTAATAACAATGTTGATAGGTACCTATTATTAAATATTGTGTACAGCCATGATGAGCCATTTTGGCATACGAAATTTACAATTATCAATAAAATATAGGGCGGTAAAACTTGTTTAAAAAAAGTACTCGCGGTCAACTTATATCGGTTTAATTACATGAGGCATTTATGTAATATGAAACTCAACCTACATGATTATTTATATTTAGGGTATATGTCTAAAATAAATTAGGTATACAGGGTGTTCGGCACATGGACGACGCATGTAACCAACTACAATGAAACAAGTAGGGGCAGTCCAATCTGTCCCCTATCATCCTTAAGATACCGTAACAGGTTAATATTAATAGGTATAATTGAAACAAATATTAAAGTTCATTTCATTTTCAGATCTCCTACCGGTACCAGGTGGTCAAGCACAGAACACGCCGGGAATGGAAATGCAGCGATATGCGAAATGGGTTTGTCGAAAAAGACTTGTGTCAAACTCCAGCCAACTGTCACCAAAGTGCAGGGAGTTATATCAGCACTACAAAAAAGCCATTAAGCAAAATAATTATCTTAGGCGAGCCAAGATGGCAATGAAGCTATCAAAGGAGTCTTCATTTAAACAACTAACGGCAGGGATGAATTCTGTGGCAAGGAAGTTCCTATGGATGCAGATTAAACTTTGCACCAAAAGCAAAAAAGGAAGAAGGTTTAGCCTGGAGGAAAAAGTTATTGCATTATCAATAATGAAGCAAAGCCCGAAGTGCTACAGATTTCTACAAAGAATATTTATCCTGCCATGCAAAACGACACTTAACAAATTGTTGTTAAATGTGAACATCGGAGCTGGCATTAACCCTCAAATCTTTAATGTCATCAAACAAGAGGCAAGTTTATGTATTCTTTACAATTAACTTTTAACATTTGCGAGGAAACAAATACCTTTTAAACAAAAATAATACGAATTGCAATAAGTATGAAAATATCTATTGTCCATTAAATGAATTTGACGTAAGGCAAAGACCCCTCGGCATACAGCCGCGATTTAATATCACAGTTAAAAATATTTTACACAGTAAATTCCCACATTTAATTCTTCTTACTCTTTAGATAATTCAGTTAAACATGTTTTGTTCTTTATTAGTGTTTATACGTTAAGATTTATTCATAAATTATCAAAACTGCGCCGAGCGTCGACTTCTAATAAATTTGATATTGACTTCTTGATCAAATTAATTTTCGAATCAATTTTTAATATACTGCTCGGCGAGCAGTGTTGGGCCCAGGCATCCTTACCCATCAGGTTTAGTGGATTAGGCAAGCGCAAAAATTCCAGTTTCGCTTTACTAGCTTTTCTATCCTTCGTCCATGGCACTTTCTTCCGTCCATCAAACTACGAGACGGCATGCCTGGCGGAGGCTAGAAATGCTTGGCAGATGGCTTGCTCCGGTCAAAATCCTCCTGCAAAATGACATAACCAACGGAGCTGCGCTGCGACGACATGTTGTGCAAAACTGACCTTCCCGGCCAGGGAACGTAAAATGTTGTACTATTAAAGTACTTACTATTTATTTTCAGGTCAGCAAATGGAATGAGGCCAAAAAAATGTGCTCCATAATATTTGATGAAATGAAATTGGATACTGGCGTCCATTATTCCAGAAAATATGACACCATTAACGGGTTTGTGGAGTTGTGTGAAAAGACAAACCACTTGGCTGACCACGCATTGGCGTTTATAATAAAAGGTGCGGTTTATAAGTGGCAACAGCCTACCGCTTTCTACTTCTCTGAAGGTGCTGCGTCGGGTCCTCAAATGAAGGCCATAATTAAGGCCATTGTGGCTGCTGTTTGCGAGACGGGGCTCCAGCCTATCGCTTTGATAAGCGACCAAGGGACGTCATTTCGAAGTGCCTTTAAAAGCCTTCAAGAGGACACTAGAAGATCCCAAATCTTAGCAGGCGAGGATACTGGTAATTATCTTTAGATTAACTTGTACTTTCATTTTATGAAATATTTATTTAGAAACAATGAGAAACTATGAATAAGTGAACAGATCTTTGGCATAAAATAGACCTAGCTATATATTGTGTATGCCGTGGAAAAACTAGGTTTAAAACATTCTTGTGATCGTATTATGCGCTACTCGGTTCGTTTTTATAGAACTACGCTCTTATTTCTAAACCTAAAATGATGTAGGTAGAGATAGCATAAACTACGTATTACATAAAATGGTTTACGTCAAAGTGAAGAAATCACTAAACTTCAGTTGAAATGTGGTTATTACATGAATGTTAATACATTTTGTACGTATATTTTCCAGATGATACCATACATATAAATGGTCAGCACCTCAGTGTGGTGTATGATCCGCCACATTTAATTAAAGGGGTTCGAAACAACTTCTTGACCAAAAATATAATAATGAAGGGTAAAACGTCGAAGTGGCAGGACTTGGTGGACGTGTACCGCACTGACTGCGGGCACGCGCAGGCGCGTCTGCTCCACAAACTCAACGACGAGCACATACTCCCGGAGAAAATTAAGAAAATGAAGGTAAATATTTTACCTTACTTCCATTAAGCAAATTGTGGCATTATAAAATTTAATAACTGGCTTTTGCTTCGTTCGTGTATAAATTATACTTAGCTTACATGTTATAGTCTGGCCAGGGAAAAACCAGCGTGTTGCAACACCGTGTACAGTCAAGGCACCAATATGTATCTATGCACTACAAAGTCTCAAAATAGTTATTTGTTATGCAAGGCTGCAAAGTTGTTGTTTGGCGCAAGTGCTTGTATTGAAAGCCGAGCTAGCGAAGGATTGTAAAATTGAACCATGAGCGAAGCGAATGGTTCAAAAGTACAATCCTGAGCATAGCGAGGCTTTCAAGGCACGAGACGCCAAACAATTTTGCTGCCGAGCGCAACACACAACTTTTCACCTCACCACCGCGAGGAAAATTGTAGGTAAATGTAATGGAAGTAATTTGGGTCTTATACTCATTTTCAATAAAGGTTTGTTTACATCTCATCAAGATCTAGCATTTTATAATTATTAAATGTTACATATATATTTAATTTGCATCTTTAAATAAACCCCACGCTTACCTACACTAAAAAGTCAAAATATTGTTGGGTACTCACGGGTAAACTAAGGCTCAAATTCGCTTATGCTTTTAGCTATTAGCTAATAGCTGTATATCTTCTGCACTAAAATCTATAAATAACCACCATTATTTTGGTTTTACTGTCTGTGGCTTTAGTACAAAACAAAATTAAATGTAGGTTGAGTTTTTTCTTAAAGTAAGTAACTATTCAAACGGTGCGTTCCAAATTTGGAAGAAGCGAAATTTTTTGAAACATAAAACTACATTTTAAAATTATTTTTTCGTATTTTATCCTTATAAATCAGTCTAAATATTAATATTTCGTATGTACCTACTTAATTAAGAAAGAATAAGTATTATTCATTTAGTTTTATCAAAATAATAACAATTAATTATTGGCATAACACCATCAGTTTCTGAACGCACCTCTCATTCTGTATAGAAAAAAGTTGGATCTCGAGATTGAGCGTCACGTTCCAAATTCAAAAACTCTTTCCACGCTAGCGGATAAAATGGACTTTTGGGCGCAGATTTTGAGCGAGAAAGCAAGCCTTTTCGAGCCGGTGAGGTGAAAAATGTATTTATTTATTACCATTAATAAGTATAGCACTAACAGTTGTACCTTACATGCTAATGGGTAAATTAAAACTTATCATACAAATCTTGAATGTAACATGTCAAATGATTGAATAATTAATACAACACAAAAAAAATGTACACAGACTTTATTTTTGCAACAATAAGCTTGTAGTATAGGTACATATTTATGAAACTGTGAGTGAATACATATTGGTGCCCTTGAGCGTATAACGCGATGAAATAATAATGATAACTTCATTCTACATTATATTTAAGAAGAATAAACAAAACCACTCTCCAATATTTCAATTTTGACGTGACATAATAATTGATATTCTTCAATATGAATAATATTAGCAGTAAGCAACTCTTTGATTAATAATAAGTATGGGGTCTTTGACAGTACAATAATATTGCGGCCATTCTTTCTTCATTGGTTCATGCATAACAAATTGACGATAATCATTATTGTTACACGTTTCAGGTGAAAAACTGTGTACGTGTCTTTAGCAAAACCATGGCAGCGGCTTTATCCTACACAGCTTCATTTTGTAAGTAGCTATACATTTATGCTTGAGATTGTTTAATGTGGCCGACTTTTTATAAAACTGCCATTGTAATTGGAATCTTGTACCCAGGGACCCGCAGTTTTAACTATTATCTATTATTCGTATTGTAGTTTGAACATGACATTAGCGACAAGGCACAACGATGTTTAGCCCCTTGTGAGTTCGACCGTATCAGGTTACGAGTATAATTCAACAGTTATTTCGCGGATTAATTTTGAAAACTGATAATTATCGCGCGCGACCGTGCACCTCGCTGTCACCTCCCATGTCCCGCTCACAGCAAGTGGCGCTGTGTGGCGAAGGCTAAGGCTACTGTAACCACAGAATAATTATTGTACCTAAATGTACAGAAGGTCCACAGCCTAAGTGATGACGCTAGCTGTAATTTCTTGGCAATAGACATTCATATCATCAGCATTTCAAGATTTTTTCGACTTACACGAAATTTAATGTCATCGTTCAGATTTCCATGACTTCCATTGCACAATTTCTAATCCATTTTTTTCATAGTTTTTTATAGTTTTTTGACGTGTTGAATAATTGTAAGTTGGCACGCAATTTGTTTTATAATGATAAATAACTTTTCCCAGCGCACTACGCGGACGGGAGGCCGGTGAGCGCAACGCTGACCAACACGGCGGAGCTGGTGACGTTCCTCGGCGACCTGTTCGAGAGCGTAAACGGTGCCAGCACCCACCACAAGCACACGAGGGGGAAAAAACTGCGGACTGCAGTCACCGAAAACTCCGAGCATCACGCTTTCTGGATAAAGGCCATCCCCATCATCGAAAATATTCGTTTTATAGATGGGAACGGTAAATCGACCTCGGTCCCAAGCTTAAAAAATTGAGTAACAACATTGAAAAGCTACCAAAGGCTATGGCAGGTCTTAAAAAACAAAAACATAAAAATAATGCGTCCGCGATATTTCAACTCGGACGCGATAGAAAACTTTTTTGGACGAGTGCGCTCATACAACGCCAGAAATAATGATCCGACCTGTCATGCCTTTGAGTGCACATTTAAATCATTGTTGATCACTAATTTAATAAAATTTCATGAAACTTCGTATAATTGTGAAGAAGACTCCGCGGAGCAAGTTATTAAAATCCAGACGTTATTCTTGCCCACCACTGAAACCGAGACAATAGACGACGATATGACTGCCAGATCTGTTGATTCTGTGCCATCCTCGTCCCCGACCCGCAATGACTGTGAGGAGGGCACAGAACAACTATGGCTTCAAGCCACGCGGGAGCGTTTACATGTACACTCGCGGGCATACACGGCGGGGTGGGTCACTAGAAAAGTGTTAAAAACATTGCACTGTACACAGTGCGAAAAATATTTAACGACGGAAAAAAACAGTATTCACAAATGGATATCTCAAAGAGAATAAATGTCATTAAAAAAAATAAACTGACCTATCCCTCCGAACATGCTGTGAGGTCATTCGGCAATATTGTTAAAAAATCAAATGAATATTTGGAATATAATGCCCATAGAAAAAATATAAAAAGGCACATAAATGAAATGTTACTGTCCAAATATTCATTTGATTTTATCAGATGCAACTTGCACCGAGATGCAGCGCGGCAGTCATTCATTATGGTGTCTGTTACATTGTGTATTTTTAACTGGTGCAATACAATAAATAAAATATTAAAGGGCACGGATATATCTAGGCTGGATATTGATAACTTGCCTCTTATGCAAGCGCAAGCTTATAGAAAATATAAGAAATGTTTGAAAAATAAATCACAATATAAATACGTGGTAATTTTATTCCAAAGGTTATTTCAGTTTCTCTGGTTTACCTGATAATCTGAAATAACTTTTCCTCTTCAGAAGTAGCATTTTTAGGACATTTTGGTACAGATGTAGTGCATAATGGTTTCCCATCGTTTTTTCTCGGAAACGGTTCGTATTTGTCATGCTACTTCAATCAGCCTCAGTACTTTTTGTACCGAGACTGACTGAAATAGTAAGACACGTTCGTACGTTTCCGTGAAAAAACGATGGGAAACCATTATGCACTACATCTGTAAAATTAATTCAAATATTCCCGCGTTTAAGAATTCTAAAATTCAAATTGTTGGGTTATTGCCGCCATTTATATAGCATAAGAAATTTAAAAAAAACAAACGTCAGTATCGACATGGCTATCAAGGCCATGGCACAGACTCGTAACGTCTAAACTACAAGTATGGCAGATGTTTGTCTGATACGTAGTATCTTCTTAGTAGTCTGTGCAGATGGCAATCAGTATTGGAAGACAGTAAAAGTGACTGTGGTATTTTGGTTTTCGAAACCTTAAGCTTATTTTATAAACTGAGTTAAAATCTTCGTAAAATATACGTTTTAATGATAGTTAAATATACCGTTATTTCCCCCTATAACTTATCGTCTTACTAAGTCATATTTTGACATCTGTCATTCTAGTTAGCTAAAAAATTAAAAATAAATAGGGTGTACGCGCTCGCAAGCGTGTAAATGCCATCCAAGCGTTTGTGAAGGCTTGGAGCTTGCGGACGCTTGCCAAGCCACCGCAAGCGTGTAAATGTAGCGTAATTCTGGATTCGCAACACAGATCCACCAACGTCAAACTGTAAAGTAAAGTGGCCTGTCACTGTCAGAGTTGTCATTGTTGATTGTCACGTCACCCGCGTTACCGTCAGTTTCATTCTCCACCTGAAATACTGATCTGATTTCCGTGATTTTTATATTTTTATCAGCAAGTGAATTAATTTGGTTTTTACTCTTTTTAACAAATAGTCTATTTTTCGTCACTTCACTGTATGCCATTTTATTTAGAAATTCAATACCATAAAGAACCATGTTTAGTCATCTTTTACGTCGCTGTTCAGTTCGTATCGCCTTACAATTAAACTCCCAAAATATTGTTATCACCAACAATAAGAAGAATGGAAAGATTTTCAAGTAAGTCTAATATTTTAATTGACTACGCGTGCTTTTCGTTGCCTAGTTCATAATCATCGTATTTTTGTTTGTTTTAGGAGCATTTGCTGTTTCTCGGTCGGCTCTAAAAACATTTTTCAAGGTGAAACTGATAGGTTCAAAGGTATCACGATAGATACTGCTAAAGAGAAATGGGAAATGCTATCATTCGAAGCAAAACTCAATGGTTGGTCATTTACCTATTCACTGATGTTGCTTTTGTTACCCATTTACAGTTTTAAAATACCGTATAGAGTTGTTAATTCTATGGAAAGTTATGTATAGCTGTTGCTACTATGTTTTTATACTAACTGGACAACTACTACTTAGCCCATAGAACAACCCTCATACAGGAGGACTGCATCTATTGTCAATTCAACTCTCCAACTATGTTCAGGCTAAGTTTTATCCAATTGTTTTCTTTGGGAGCAATAAAGAGTATTTTATATTATACTAGCTTCTGCCCAGGACTGTCCGCATGGAACTCGATTATATTGTAGCTTCATACAAAGTTTAGCCTCCTCAGGGGATGATTTCCGCAATTAAAAAAAACCATCATATGCCCTTCGCCAGGATTCAAACCATGTTCATACAAAATTTCATCTCAATTGGTTCAGGGGTTTAAGCATGAAAAGGTAACAGACAGACACACTTTGGAATTAATAATATTAGTATGGATTGTATAGTAGGTTCAGGTAAAACATATGTGCACCTGGGCATGCAGGTTGTTTCATGAGTTAAATGTTTTTGTCTCACAGAAAAACAAAGCATATGAATTTTGCAAGACTTTTAATAAAACCGGTGAAATTATAATGGGTTATATCTATTAATTACTATATAACAGATCAAACTGTTCCATTATAGAGTCAATTGATACATGGAGAAGTAATGGAAACCGATGTGCATGGTTTAAAGTAGACATCAAAGACTCCGCAATAGTACCCATCTTAGCACAAGTAAGTTTTACCTTGACTGACGCAATAGGGGCATTCTGCAAAAATGACAAATTTTATCAGTTATGTGATGTTTATGGCAGCTACAGTACTAAAATGCTGCACTGTTCATTTGAAAGTAAAGGTATAAAATATTATCTTGCCGAGAGTTAATTGACTTCCTAGCATTATCAGTAGTAAAACCTCTTATTTATTAGACAGAAAACTCTTTGTGGTGGAATGCCCCAACCTCCGTTTCATATATTTATACATCAATGATACCTGGGTATTCTTAGAAAGGTTTTAATTTTCATCATGCCAGAAGAAACTTTGTGATGATGTACAAATGGCTTCCCTTGGACTCAGAACCCAACCTGCCGCCAGCCTCCCATACAAACCTGGGAGTTGGTGCTTTGGTCTTCAATAGCAAAAATCAATTGTTGGCTGTATCTGAGCAACATTATGACTACCCACACTGGAAGTTACCTGGAGGATATGTTGAAAGAGGTAATATACTATAATAATTCAATTTAATTGGTAATATACATATGATAAACCTGTATGCCATAAAATATTGATTTATTCTATAAATAATGCATGGTAATTCATTCACAAAAAACGTCATCATCACCAATTTTAGGCAAAACTTCAAAACAATAGCTTAAGTTAAAGGCTTAAACATATGATGAATTGTTTTTCAGGTGAAGACATAATACATGCCGCTGTAAGGGAGGTCAAAGAGGAAACAGGAGTAGATTCAGCCTTCCAGTCCTTGGTCACATTCCGGCATTCTCACAACATGATGTTTGGCAACTCGGACATCTATGTTCTACTGATGATGAAGGCTCTGACAGACAAAATTACAATATCACAGAGAGAAGTCAGGAATTGTCAATGGATGGACGTGCAAGAATATACAAATCATGAACATGTGCATGCTTTCAACAGATTGGTAGTGAACAAAGCTTTGCAATACAAAAATAAAAAGATGCAATTGAACCTTAAGAAGAAAACAGTGAAGTGGGCGACAATGATCAGAGAAATGGAGTTTTTAGAGGTTAAGGAATTTGATTACAAGTAGTACCTGTAGGTATGAAATATAAGTGCTCATAATATGTATAGGCTTCAAATTATCGATGTAATAGGTGTACATTAATGTAAAAAGGATAGTAAATACAGTGGCGGCGCTAGGGGGGGCGAGGGGGGCGGTCCGCCCCGGGTACCAAGCACCCAGGGGTGCCAACAACCTGAACGACAACTCACTCGTATAGCCATTTTATCAATTGAAAGAGAAATGGAAGTCAATTTTGACAATATAATAAGTAGATAGTAGGTAGATTATTTTAGTAAAATAAAGCCTCATAGGTATAATAAGTGCTATGTATGTGTGTATGTGTGTTAGTGTTATGTTTTGAGTAGGGGTCAGGGGTGCTCAACAAACCCGCCCAGGGTGCTCAATACAAAACCGCCCAGGATGCTGATGTACCCAGCGCCGTCACTGAGTGAATAATAAACAATACTTATTTAAAATGGTTGTTATTAGCTGTGCCAATAAGGCAAGAACCTGTGTTCATGAATAAAATGCATTTTATTGCTAAATCACAAATGGTTTTTACTTTTCTTAGATAATATTGAGTGTGCGCGACACATTTTTAGAACAAATTACCCAATTGCCTCGCCTGCTCCGCAGTGGGTCTAATCCTTAACGGCGTATAGGCTTTCAAATGTTTTGCTGATATCATATAAATATAATTCTTTGAAGATAGGTACCTACCTATTCATATCTTCGAAATGCAGGCAGTCGATCTTAAAAATACAAGCTATACTCGTACTTCGCTACTAACCATTAGATATTTCGTTAGACATATTTTAAGCGTTCTGTACTTTCGAAAATTCTAATTCCAACTTGTCGTAACCTATTTGAATTTTAGATATTTAGGAAGTCGATCTATTAATTGTGGATGTTTCAACATTCGATATTCTATAAATAAATAAATAGAAGGTATAAACCATAGGCAGTATATTCCGTACTAAGTACTTGACTTGGTGGTCCGTAGTAGAAACTGATGAATCTGATGATATGATAAGATTGTGAATAAAGCCACACACGCGGGGAGCACGTTGACGACGACCGAATGAATGTGTTAAGGGGATGCCTTGATTTGAGTCGAACACGCCCCCTAGACAGACACGCTTATGCCTTCCGCGCACGAGAAAAAGAGATGTGACACTTCGGTAATGGTTTTTTTGGACAAACGATAAATACCTAAGTTGGTGAAGTTTTATTTAAATTTCATTAAGTGAGATTTATATATATTATTAATTTGATTGTGTCGTAAAATAATGTATCGTTTGAGAAGGCTGAGTAAAAAAAGGAAAATACAGACCCAACTTTGGATTTTTTTTCTATCGAGGAAATTTTTAGCAATCATGTATCGATCGATCAAATCAGATAAACAATCATATAATCAATAATCATATATCTGAAAGTCGGACCTTACTGCTTCTTAATCTAGTCAAAACGGCGTTTCAAAGCACGCGATAATTTCCAATGCACCGCCTTAAGTATGTCGTCAGGTACATTAATGGCTTGCAGCACAGATGCTTGCAGGTGTCGCGCCGTGCTCGAGCCTCGCCGCCATAGCTCGTATCGTGATCGCTCGTATAGCGAAGCCTTTACCGCTGCCAATCCGTTATAGGAACATATAATAAAAAACGACTATAAATTAGGTTGGTAAATAGCACTTACCTACTTACCTAACTACCAATTTGATCGCGCGAAAGCTAGAGCGTCGTTGCCGAGTCAATTCCTATTGGATTTTTGATGATTATATATCTGTGCTCGAACTTGGTTCAATCTTCTGTATCGCATTCGAATTTCAATAATGTGCTTTGCGTTTTCGTTCTGACTTGTTAGTTCGGCGCGCAAACATTTTATGTCAGATTAGCTGAATGACCAAGTTACGGGTCAAAATGCCTCTGTACGTCTATCATGGGACGGCCGCGACGTACTCTCGATTTTTCTCGCACTATACCTCTTGTTCTAAGTGTTCTAATAAGAGAGAGACGGAGCGCGCCGTCGCGTGATAGCCGTGCTGACCTCCAATTTGACGTTCCAATATAATGTCGGCTCAATTGTTAGCCGACAGTGTATTGCGGCTGTCTTCCAACTTTTGGAAGTTGGTGTGCACCTACCTCATTCTATCACATACGCCTACTATGTCCCTATCGCCTATCGGTTATGAACTTAGAACAACAAGGGTGTGTCCAGATTGTTAGCTACATCTCTACATCCCTTAAATGTATAGGTACATTAAATGACTTCTACTGCTACATCTTATTGATAAAGTTTTTGTTATTTTCCTCGACGCAGTAGAATGACCTGGGCAGAAACTTCTGTGTTACCCGCTTCCAGGATATCACCATCGATTTGTTAGCTGGGACGTTCATCTGGAACAATTACAAGTAAGTATCATTAGGTATTAGGGTCCTTAAGTACTTTCCTAGTAACTTATTCAGCGTTAACCAAGGCAAGGCACATACAGATTTACAAATTCGTCACGGGTTACCTATTTAGTGCTGCTGACTAGCAGCAGTACTTATAATTATAACAGCGACTTTTCGGTGAAGATTCCTGTCTAACGCAATGCGGTCTATTGTTCCCTCTGGGTTGGAAGGTCAGGTCGTAAAACTAGTGCTCAGGCCAATGGATGGGATTAGGTGCCAAAGCGGACCCTGGGTTCATATCGTTAGAGCACTGCCGGGAGATACGCTAGGAGGATGAAGGATGATGAGTAGTCAGCAGCAGATGTAGCTCGCGTAAGTACTCACTTCTTTATTGAATGAGCGAGCGAAGCGAAGTTCGGATTTCAGCTTGGGCAGTAATTCTTTGGTATGTCCGGTTGTCCGGCTGTCCTCTAGGTACAGGTTACCTACGGTACGCATTTCTCAACCGATTCGCGTGAAACTGTGAGTAGGTAGGTTCGCTGATTAAAAAGTATTTTTTGTCGTTTTTGTTTTTGGCAATATTTTTAAGATCGCTGCAACACAGCTCGCAGGCCGTCCAACCCCTCTATTCTGCTCACTTCAACGCTCACGAAACTAGACCCTCTATCTTCGCTTAGTTACTACGCATTGCGGTGTCAATAAATATTTGTGGGTGAGCGTTGAGGTGAGTTAGGCAAAATAGAGGGACTGGGTTGTAATTCCCTACGCGCTAATGCGAACTATTATATAATCTGTGCTAATGCGGCTCACCCCGCCGGTCACCCGTCACGAAACTAGACCTCTACCTACGCTTAGTTGCTGCGCATTGCAGTGTCTAGATATACTTGTGAGTGATGAGCTTAAAACAAGTTACAGAATAGGGGGGCTGAGATAGCCGAGCTGATAGTTCGCCTGACGTTGCTTCCTACAGTGGCAGACATAAACACATATTCCACTGGCAAGCCGGATTCCAATTTGGTGGCCACCATGCGTGGAATCGGGGGTCATTTACTTTTAACATGCCTATTATGCACATCCTGAGGCTCCTTTTGGAAAGGAAATTATTAATTTTTGTAGTGAAAATGATTGGGTATGTGCAGATATTGTAAAATTAGGTATTAGGGGAGACCGGGGGCAATGGTACCACTTTAGAAATAATGACCTGTAACTCCGAATCTAACGCTACCACGTAAAAACCGCTTACGATATAACATTCTAGTCTCATTGGCTATCAGAATCTAGAAAAATATTTTCATTGAATGGCATCAGAATGGTGCAAATTGAGTTTTTGTTCATGAAGTCCCTGTGTTACAATTGACCCCTAGTACGGGTCAATTGTACCAGATAATCAGAGGTAAATAAAACCCAAAATAATGCCTTAATAAATCAGTAATTATTGTTAATTTCTTCAGACAAATCAGTCTATTACGTACATCAGTCTTAATTAAAGAGACTCGTATTTGTACTAGACAAAGGTAGCATTTCAGTTGAACTAAAAGTAACAATATTTTCCGAGTTTTTGAAACATGTTATGTCGACTTATTATACAAAAATACTTAGGGGTGCTCATAGCACACATCTTTCAAGCAATAACAACATCTCAATACAACAAAATAAGGAATTATTTAAAAATTACTAATCCCATACAGTTACAATTGACCCCTGGTACAATCAACCCCATCCTTCACCACAAATAAATATTAAATAATATCACTGAAAGGGATGGCATTGCGGGTATTATAATGAATACACATCCCGAAGTGTCGTATGAATCATAGGTATAACATAAAATACCTACCCGATACGTAACTTGTTACAAAAATAATTAGTTTCAATTGTTTTATTGTGTAAAAACTTTGGGTCAATTACAGCACGGGGTCAATTGTAACGTTACAATTAACCCCGAGAGTTGTGGTACAATTGTCCTTTTTTACTCGCACTCACTAACCTTCACAAATCTCGATTTCTATATCTAACTGACCCCCACACTGTGACACGTTAAAAACTTCAATAACTCACAATTCAGTACAAGGTTCACACTACGACTATCTAATTATAAACACTAGAACAAAACGTAAATACTTCCTTTGGTCAGTCAAAAATGCAAATCGTCGTATAGCACATGCTTTTCGCACGGCAGCGAGTGGCCGACTAGTGAGCAGGAAGAGACACGCTCAAGGCACACTGGTGTATACACACACATTCATATTTCGATGTGGTTGCAGAACTCTGCAATGTTATAGCCGATGGTACTAATGACCCGTGGTATACTATTGACCCCGGTCTACCCTACTTCTGATACTTACACTGTATATTAGTGAGGCCCATGGATGTCAGAGATGGCTTGATCACTGTATAGTTAGTAAATCAGCATGGCAAACTCTATACAAAATATCGAAGTTCGTTATGATATTTACTGGTCAGACCATTTTCCTATGCGGATGGAGTGTGATTTGGGACATTGTGTGTAAGTTGCAAGTAAGCACTGGAAACTATAACAATGGTATTATTTGGGGCATGAGAAATGCTGAAGAGGCAGAAAAATATACCAATATATGTAATAATAGATTAAAATTGATAGATTTTCCGGCCGAGTTCCAATTGTGTGCCAATAAACTTTGTAGGGATGTTGATCATAGGATTGTTATAGATAATTATTACAAAACTATTATCAATGTCCTGAGTGGGGCTGCAGTTGAGTCATGTACCTACTAATAAACCTGCTCAAAATGTCAACAGGAACAGATGTTTGCGAGGCTGGAATAAGCATGTGGCTGAGGCACATGGACGGGCGTGGCTGGATTTCTGTACCTATGTTCTATATGGGACGCCGCAGTGTGGGCCTGTGTATGAAGCTATGTGCCTTAGTAGAAAGATTTTTAAGTCTAGACTTAAGTTTTGTCAAGTCAACCAAGAGCAGATAAGCATGGATATTCTTGCCTCGCAGAAGTCTAAGCAGTTTAACAAGTTTTGGAAAAATACAAAAAAGTTGAATGGAAAAGTGTCTCTGCCTGCAAGTGTAGACGGTATATGTGACCCTGTGAGTATTGCGAACAGGTTTGGTCAGTGTTTCAAGGTAGACTCGCCATTACAGCCTCGTGCAGGTCCTGATGCAGTGGACAGCACAACAAGCCGTAGGGCTTAGTAGTAGTAAAAGTAGTTTTGTAATAACAAATACCATGGTGTCCGAGGCCATAAGTGTATGAAAAAGGGTAAGTCGCCAGGACATGATGGGCTGAGCTTAGAAAATCTCCAGTATGCTGGTCCGCATTTAAATAGTGTCCTAGCTATATTGTACACCTTTTTTATTCGCCATTGTTACCTACCGTGTGACCTTATAAAAACAGTTGTGATTCCGCTTGTAAAAAACTCGACAGGTGACATTTCTGATAAGGCGAATTACCGTCCCGTCTCGCTTGCTACAGTGGTTGCAAAAGTATTAGATAGAATACTGGACATGCATATATTAGCCAACATATACAACTGTGTGACGCGCAATTTGGTTTCCAGGAGGGTCTATCCACTAAAAGTGCGATTTTAACACTTAAGTGCACTGTTGATTACTACGTCAAGAGGAAAACGCCGGTATACGCGTGTTTCTTAGACTTATCCAAAGCCTTTGACTTAGTGTCCTATGATTTGCTTTGGGATAAGCTAAGGGAGACAGGTGTATCACCCGAGCATGTAAATATTTTTATATTGGTAAAGTAATCAAAAAAATAAAGTGAGATGGGCAAATGTTTATTCTGACGAGTACTCACTTAAATGTGGTGTGAGACAGGGGGGGTTATCATCACCACGATTGTTCAACTTATATGTCAATCAGCTTATTGGCGAACTGAGCAGCATGCATGTCGGCTGTCGTATGGATAATGTTAGCGTAAATAACATAAGTTATGCGGACGATATGGTGCTGCTCAGTCCGTCATTTTATGGGCACCAAAAACTGATAGGGGAGGCCCGGGCAAAACGCATATGTTAAGGAAAAGTTTTAAAATAAAATACACGTATGTAATCAATATAATTCTTTTTACTTTTAATTTGTACTTTGTTTCATAAACTTTGGAAACAGCTATAAAAATAAAAAAAACTTTAGCAATTTCTTCTATTAAAACCACTAAAATGAAAAAGTATCTATTATCCTTTTTACCCGCAGGGGTCGGGCAAAATGGATATGCCAGTAGGGCAAAAAGGATAACTTAAAAATAAAACAATCTGTCTTGGCATTCGTCACAAAAGTAGCTAATCAGTCTTGGCATTCGTCACAAAAGTAGCTACTTACACTTGCATATGATGTGCAATCATCATGCGCCCAATTTTGGCATTGGCTGCACTGGATCCAATCTTCACTTTTCGGTTCAGTGTATTTGTCGGTACACACCAAACAAAATAAATCAGGTTTGGCATTTTTGTTTTTAGTGTTGGTGGATGTCTTTCTCCTCTTAGTTATTCTGGAACCTAGTATTCAGAAGTGTGTTTATAGTTCGTATTAGTGTCGCTGGAACTGGCTTTAGTTTTGCTGGAATTATCCGTCTTGCCCATATTCGTTTTGCCCATGATGCCAATATTAGATCGATAAACAAAATTCAAATGTTACTTGTAGGTTATGAATAAAATGGTAATAATCACAAATTAAACTTAAATTGATATGCCATTGAACAAATAAAACTTATAAATATACACTAGGTACATACATAGTAAAAAAGTTGATTTACAAACCTTTGCGAAAATCTTAACAAAACAGCACAAATTCTTTTTTTTTCTCTTTAAAACAAACGAGCGCTTCCATTGTTTTGGTCAAATAGTACGGTGGCAAAATCGCAAAAAGTCGTCTCCTTCACGATTTTCGTGGACATCTCTTCTATATACCTAAAACTGGTATGGATGTGTTCCTTGTTGTCTCCAGGGTACGAATCTGCCGGTTTTAGTTAAGGGAGAGGGGGACGGACATAGCTGTGACGTCATAAAGATGGCCGCCTACGGTCATCGAATTTTGTTCAAATCTCGGGTTCTATTTTACTGATTGCTTCGTGTGAGGTGTCATTTGAAAGCTTATTATACGTACTATAATTGATTTCTAGAACGCTATGACGTACAATCAACAGTTTTTTAATTACCTATTAGAAAAAATATGATTTTTTTACCCCGCGCGTTTGAACGAGTACTGATAAAACATGCTTGTAACTCAATAAATAATAACTTTAGCGAAATAAAAGTTATTATAAAAAAAGTAGGTAATTTTATAAGCTTTCCAAAAAATATAGTATTTGTTGGTGTACACTAATAAATAACCAAGTAATAATAAATTTTGTGAATTACGCACCAAATAACTATCACCACGCTCGTCTCTGCTAGCGATCGCTGGCGTTACATCGCGCCTTTAGAAACTCTTTTTTTGTTTTCTGAGTAATTATAAGACTCAGACGGTCATGATACGCACCTAAAGCAGTAAAATAAATTCCACCTCAGGAACTTTGTAGCCCGAGCCGAAGGCGAGGCGAGTGCACTGAAGCGTACTTTTTTACCCCCCCCACACACAATTTTACGTCTTCTTTTGGCTGACAAGTGAGATTGTTATTGCCAATTTACGCCCGGTTGATGTAAAATTAGTCTAGTTCCTAGTATTAAGTTGAAAATAATTAATAAATCAATGAACGCAAGCAGCTTTATTAGACAACTAGCTTCCGCCCGCGACTTGGTCTGCGTGGACCCGGGATAAACTGATCACCTAACTGACCTATATTTTAATCCAGGCTATAAACTGCAAAATTAAATCCAAATCAGTTCAGCCGTTTAAGCGTGGCCGTGGTTGAGTAACAAACATCTAAACATCAATTATCCAAACTTTCGCATTTATAATATTACTAGGACTAGTTTTTGCCCGAGGTTACCTGTGTTGTACTTTGACTTGTACTTTCCAAATCTGACTTGGTTTGGTTAAGTATTTCCTCGCAAAAGAGAAGTGGAAAACAGCTATAGGAAAAGCGGCAGAGAGATTTGTAACTGAAACGTTGGACGCACCGAGTGTGTGTCCGCTTGGTGAGTGTTTGAGTCTTGTATGTGATAGAGAAAGGGGGGGTGTGTGGCCGCGTTGGCTTGCCGTACAGGCCTTTGGCCCTCAAGTTCGCTTGTAAAACACTCGGCGGGTATGGTGTCCAAGAGCGCGCCCTGAAGGGACGCCACAGACCTTCGTCCCTATACGGAGAGCTCGGCCTGCCGCCTTGCTTACCATGCCGCTCTCTTTCGGGTCTTCGGCCCTCAAGTTGTCCGCGCAGGCTCGCGTGGAGAGCGCGCTCTGAAGGGACGCTTCAGACCTGCGGCCCTACGGAGCCCAGCCCAGGAGTAAAGTATCCGAGAGCGCACGCACTCTGGAGGGTCGCTTCCAGCCTTTGGACCTCCGACTCACGTAGAGAGCGCGCTCTGAAGGGACGGTTCGGGCCTTGCTCTTAGATTCGCTGGTAAGACACTTAGGAGTAACAAAGTGTCCGCGTGGGCCCGCCTTTCAGGCCTTTGGCCATCTGGCTTGCGTGGAGAGCCCGCTCTGAAGGAACGCTTCGGGCCTTCGACCCCATGCAGAGCTCGACCTGCCGCCTCGCGCGCCATGCTGCTTTTTCGGACCTTCGGCTCTCAGGTTTGCTTGTAGGACACATAGGAGTACTGAAAAGTCCACGTGGACCCGCCCTTTGGGCCTTTGGCCCTTTGGCTTACGTCGAGAGCCCACTCTGAAGGAACGGTTCGGGCTTTCGGTCCTACGCAGAGCCTGGCCTGCCGCCTCGCGTGCCATACTGCTCTACTTCGGGCCTTCGGCCCTCAGGTTTGCTTGTAGGTCACTTAGGAGTAGTAAGGTGTCCACGTGGGCCCGCCCTTTGGGCCTTTGGCCCTCTGGCTTGCGTGGACAGCCCGCTTGGAAGGTACGCTTCGGTCCTTCGGCCCTCAAGTTTGTTTGTAATGCATTTAGGAGTAGTAAAATGTCTGCGTGAGCTCGCCCTTCGGGGTCTTTGGCCTTAGTACTCGCGTGAAGAGCACGCTCTTGAGGGATGCTCCGGGCCTTTGGCCCCGCGAGCCTCACCGCTCGCCTACGGCCCGTGTTGGTCTGTTCGAACTTGTTTCCTGCGAAACTGCTACTGCTTGCAGCTGCTGAACTATGGAGCTCCATAGTTCGCAACACATATCAGTCGACAAGCTATATATAAAAATATCTATACGCATCTCCAGAGAAAAAATATGTTTACATATAGCTGTTGCTAGAAAGGTAATGTAACGAATCACCACGTGCAAATATCTTCAAATTCAACCGCAACTTGCACTCAAATGAAATGAAGTATGCGCGGGCATGGGGCAAGAGCGGCCTTGTTCCGAGTTTGGCTCCTAGTCTTCGGGCTGGATTGGCGAAAGCTTGCGGCCTACAGTCAAAGAAGTTATGAATTTAAAATGCCTCTTTATTGAAACATATTTATCTGTCTAGGGGGCGTGTACGACTCAAAATCAAGGCGTCCCCTGAAACACAGTATTTATTAATTCGACTACAGGAACACACAGGAAGGCGTGGCGAGAGCTTATGAAGGCCTTAAGGGGATGCCTTGATTTAAGTCGTACACGCTCCCTAGACAGAGATACGCTGATGCCTTCCGCCCACGAGAAAAAGATATGTAACACTTAGGGAATCGCTGTTGTGGACTCGATAAATATCTAAGTTGGTGAAGTTTTATTAAAATTTCATAAAGTGAGATTTTAGATGAGATAAAATACTATAGTATTAACTTGATTGTACATACATACATACATACATTCACGCCTTTATTCCCAAAAGGGGTAGGCAGAGCACATGAAACGTATGTTCCAGCGCCACTTTTAGCATAAATTTGGGTATAAAAGATCGACTAAATGTGACATTGCAGTGATAGGTTGCTAGCCAATCGCCCACAACACACCAGTTTTAACTTGATTGTGTCGTAAAATAATGCATCGTTTGAGTAGGCTGAATAAAAAAAGGAAAATACAGACTAAACTTTGGTTTTTTTTTTATAAATAAAATCGGATAAACGATCATATAGTCAAGAATTACATATCTGAAAACCTCTTATTGTTTCTTAATCTAGTCAGAACAGCGTTTCAAAGCACGCGATAATTTCTAATGAACCGCCTTAAGCACCACAGCAACACCAATAGAAACAACAGAACCTTTCATTTGGGAATACCAAAATTGAACTCTCATAGTATTTCAATCATACGCATCGTGCCGGTTCCCGCGGACTTGCGTTACGGAATTGGCCATAAATGACAGGTTTATTATTTAACGACAACAAATTGCATATTATTGGAAAGCTAATGAAATGTTCGATATTTTTTATAATGACATTTATCACGCTAAAGTATCTCTTTCTCGAATTATGATGGTAAGAAAGCAGGACGTCTAAGGTAAAAAGATATTTTTTTTTTATTTTTTTCCAAACGGTTGAATGTACGTTACAGATCTCAAAGAATGAATTATACAACATTTAATACGCATTCAAATGACACTTCGTATGAACCGATCAGAAAAATAGAACCCGAGATTTAATCAAATATCGATGACCGTCGGCCGCCATCTTTATGACGTCACAGCTATGTCCGTCCCCCTCTCCCTTAACTAAAACCGGTAGATTCGTCCTCTGGAGACAACAAGGAACACATCCATACCAGTTTTAGGTATATAGAAGACGTGTCCACGACTTTTATCAATATTGGCCAATTTCCGCCGTACTAAAACTGTCATAGCGTCGCCGGCCGCATGCCGAATCGTGACAGGGAGTGTCAAAACGCCATCTATTACCGATATTTAGAAAAATCAAGTATTCTTCTAACCCGCATTATGCGTATTGCCCGGGCTTCCCCTAAACGTTTGTATTGGGTATGCTGAGACACATGGCTTGAGGTACAATGTTAAAAAAAGTGAGTTCATGATTTTCAAAGGTAAAAATAAACTGCCAGATTACGTACCACCACTTCTTTTAAACGATCTACCAATAAAGCGGGTGTCACAGTTTAAATATTGGACATGTGTTAACCGAGGAGCTTAGGGATGATAAGGACATCGAGCGTGAGCGCAGGTCACTGTCCGTGAGAGACAACATACTGGCTCATAGATTTGCTCGTTGTACTGTGCCTGTAAAATTATCTCTTTTTAGAGCTTACTGCCAAAGTTTCTACACGAGCAGTCTATGGGTCAGTTTTACGCAACGAGCGTACAATGCACTGAGAGTGCAATCCATAATGTCCTCAGGGCCCTGTTGCGGCTCCCCCGCTACTGCAGCGCGTCGGGAATGTTCGCCGACGCAGCCGTGGACGACTTCTATGCCATGATACGCAAGAAGTCGGCGTCCATTATACGTCGTGTGCGGGGGAGCGGCGACAGTCGCCGATAAGCTAGACTCGGGCATCCTCGCGCGCTTCATAGACCTGCACGTCAATAGGGATAGATGAGGCGTGGGAGGAGCCTGTGGTTACTTCTAATGTGTATTATTTAATTTTTATTTATTTTGTGTGTCTAACATAGTTTTTAAGGCATTTGTTACTAACAAAATTATGGAACACGTTTTCTGAAATAAATGTTTTGTTTATTTTTATGCAACATTTGCCTACAAAAATAAATGGCGCGGAGAATCATTAGGTACTATTAGCCCCACTTAGCCCAGCATTTAACTCTCACGTATTTCAATTCTTCCTGCCTGTGTAGTAGTGGTAACAATGACTATTATAGTCACAAGGCTTTAAATAAGATAAACTAACACGACACAGACCAGAAGTAGGTAAACTCTACTTATTCAGAAATAGGTAGTTTTAGTTTAGCACTCTACATTAAGTTCTTGATTAATTTGGCCTAGAGGTTCGTAAAAAATCCGCTTATCTAATTGTATTGTACGCTGGAATTATAGGTAGGCACCGGAGACCGGAGCAGCTGAGTTATTTCAACGCGCTCTTATAAGTGTTTTGAAAAAGACCAGTATACCTATAAATAACAGCTACGCCACGCCACGTCTCTAAAATTCAGTACCTAGCTGCTTTCAAATTTGTTTATTATGTTACATAAGTACCTACTCATCATTGAGGTCATCTGTGGTCTTGATTATCGGTTTTACATGCGAACATAAATGTTGATCGAAAGTAATATAGGTGCAACATTACTTATATGATGTTGCTTTTAGTAAATAAATATGTCGGCGTAGAATTAGCGAAATACGTTTTATCGCGTAAAAACTAGGGATAATATCACTGAAATGTCCACGGCATTTTATGCTGTGGGCCGCCCGCCGGGACGTACGCAGTTGAATTTCCAAGAGTGATCCTGCCGCGCCCCCTTTACGTTCGTTGGTGATTTTAGACGGCAGTCCACAGCTTTATATTAGTTTCGGTGAGTCTATATCAAATCAGTCCTGAGGGGCTACCGCGAAGTGAAAACGAACTTCGTTCGAATATCTCCGTCTCTGTCGCTCGAACTAGCAAGTGCGACAGAGACGGAGATACACAAACAAAGTTCGTTTCCATTTCCCGGTAGCCCCTCTGCCCTACACAGGACAGGATGCGTAAAAGCATTTCCCCAAAAAAACGCTCGAATTACTGTCTTTACGTGATCGGTTTTAGCGAATCATCTGTAGCATTCCGAGGGTGGTATGATAAGTAGTGAGCCTAACCATGAAAGAAAAAAACATTTTTTTTTCAACGTAGGTAAGTCCCCTTTCAAATTTATGCACTTATCCAAACGCGTCTCCAACTTCTTTAAGCCCTCCAAAAAATATGTCTTCGGAAACTCTACAAAACAATCATTCGTGGCCGCCCCTCTATGACCTCTTCATTTGACATGAAGCGATTGCCTCCGAGCCAAGATTTCATATTTGGGAACAAGAAGAAATCGCACGGGGCCAAATCCGGGGAATAAGGAGCGTGCGGCAGTATTTTGTAACCCAATTGATCCAGTTGATGTGAGATGAATGGGCCGGAGCATTATCCTGGTGAAACAGCACTTTTTTTGCGCGCTAAACGGGCTCGTTTTTTCTTTAATTCTTCATTAAATCGAGACAATAAATCAGAGTTATATTGCCCTGTGATCGTTCTTCCCTTCGCTAAATAGTCTTTGTGGATAACTCCTTAGGAATCCCAAAAAACGGTCGGCACTTTCGCCGGGACAAGTCCACTGCTTCGACTGTTGCTTTGTTTCGGGAGTATAGTGGTGGTTCCACGTTCCGTCCACGGTAACGTAAAGCATTAAGAAGTCCTTCTGATTACGCTTTAATAGTGCCAAACACTCTTTGGAAAGTAGCTACACGTGAGGTGTGAGGAGTACAGCAAGATGACTCCATTCATTAATGTAACGGATACGCACGAGTGCATTTGCTTTATCTAATGAATAACTATCCTATTTTCCGATCCTATTTCCTAGCATCCCTGAACCTGATGCTATGTATCACATTACCGAATCCAATTAACAATTACTTGTTATCCTCATTTCAGTAACCTTCACTGTTAGAGTATGCCTATATAAACCCATGTATTTCCTAATAAAGCAATCATTCTATATCCGAGACTCGTCGTATTATTTACTCATCTACGTACAACATCTCATGGCGACTTTGCCAGGCCTGGCAGGACATTTTCATTAGTGTTCCTGCCAGGGCAGGTCGCTTCGCCGCGACCTGCCTTGCGATTACAAAATAAAACCGCGCCACGTTCCATACAATTTGCTGCTCGACGAGAACCTACCCTAGCCGTAGCCAAGGCTAGCCAACAAATCAACGCAGCACCAACCAACCAACCAACCAACCAACCAACTCTTCGAGGCACACATCAGCAGCAACGGTCCAGTTAATCCATCCGGTTCAGTTAAGAAAATAGAAGAGGTGTTCAGGGTTATCCCGGCCCATGTTCGAGGGAGTCCAGGGTTTTCCCGGCCCGCATCAGAAACCAACGCAGCAGCCGTTCCGAAGAAGCACACTGCAACCACCAGCCAGCCAGCCAGCCAGCCAGCTTCAAAGACGAGACCACGGCACAATGAAGACGTCAAAAGCGTATCGTATTTTTTTTTAATCATTATATTATATATATTTTTTTACTTAACATATTGTAGAAAAGTAGATAACTAAGAGAAATTAAATTCATGTATTTTAGATTAATAATGTGTAAATTTAGTGTCACTAAAATTGAATAAGCCCGAGAAAATTTAAATATCGCAACATTACAGACATTCCTTTATCGACAATTATACATTAGCTAGTTATTGGACTGGCCATTTGATAACTTAGCAAAAGTCTAATTGATTAAAAATTAAAATAATAACGATGAAATTAGAAGATAACTTCATACAAGAATATAGTTCAAAGTAAGAAAATCACAAAATACTACTCTAAAGTACAATGAGTTAATCCCACCTATAACAATGAAATGTTTTAATCCTTATTTCGCTTCATTCATATTTGTTATATAGAAATAAATAAAATAATAATAATATATATATGTATATATATCAAAACCAAACACTAGCAATACAGTGAAAAGAAAAGAAAAAGAATAATAAAAATAATGTAATGTTAAAATCAACTTAAAATAATGGGAGACAAATATATATATATATAGGTAGTAAATTTTATCACGACTTAAAGACACCGCCAAGTTATACCTCTATGTTGATAAATCAGACTCAAAATTATTAATAAAACTCATAACCAAAACCAGATTAACTAAAGTACAAAAAAAATTAGAATAGCGGAACCCCCACGACATTAAGTAAACACGGGGATAGCAAATACCATTTCATTTCTTTTCGTCACTACGGACTATATACTAACTTATAGTCATATGAATAAAGTGCGATTTGATACAAACAACAGCACTATACACTTATGGTTTATAAACATGAACGTCAGCCTAAGCGCATAACATAACAACGCGGATTAACACATGGAGCATAGATACATTTTATTTTCTAACCAGACTATAATAAGTAAAATAATCCCATCAAGTTCAAATAGGTATTTTTTATCGATATATAAAAATCACGTACTCAATGGCGTGACTCATTTAGTGTAAAGGATGTAATTACCGCGAAATTTATGTTAGTTCACGGAAATAATATATGTAACATTCTGATACATATATGTATACATTTTTTTTTATCAAACCAGACTACATTAGTAATAAATAGTAGGAACTCATATGGTTAAAATTACGGTATCATAATTACTTTGCAATATGCAATTTAAGTCTTATAGCTTCTTCGATTGAGTTCATAATAGTACAAGTACGACGTGCCCTTCTGGCACGCGACAGCTGATATAACAGCGGAGTTATACATAATATAAAGCTTCGTGCATTGTTTTAGAGTCCAACTTTCCAAATACATTATTTTTATTTTAACGAACCAATATTATTATATGACCCATATAAGTAGAAATTGTTCTCACAGAACACAAATATTCGTTATAATTAGTACCTATAGATCCAAATACCTACAACCACCAAATTTTAACCATACCGTAGTATAATTATTCTAGCAGATAGCTATGATTTAATAAATTCAATTTCTTTAAAATCAGTATATATCCGAGAAGGCATAGGCAAGACATATAAGTTTATCACAGTACGATTAGACTGATCACCTAAAAGTAGCTGAAATTCTTATATGACGATGTTTTTCAAGGAACGTGCGTAATCTCTCTTATTATCAAAATAAATCGTAATCTTATTAGCAAACTACAGCCAGGGTACATCCCAGGGAAGATGTAGAAATCATTAAAATAAATCAAAATAAAAGGAAAAATTAATATATTTATATTTGCAAACAGTGACACTAGATAATATTTCATATAGACGAATAAGCTATTATTTTCATTTTATTCAATTCAGTAGATTATATTTTATATAGACAAATAAGCTACTATTTTCATTATGTTCGATTTATTATTAGATTATATTTAAATAGAAGAATAAGGTAATATTTAACATTATATTCAATTTACTAGTATTAATTTAAAAGAAAAATAACAAGAAACAATTTTAAATGAGAAAAAGCAATTAAAAACATTTTATTTCAGTACACTAAATAGCTTTTTTAAAAAAGAGGAAATAAAAAAAAAGCAAAACAAGCAAAAATACAAAAAACAAGAATATTAAAAACGTATATATGTAATAGTATAGGTGTTATAAGGGATGCGCCAGGTACAAGGCAGGAAGGAAATCTTTGGATGCTGATCATGATTCGATCGAGTTATCAATCGTGAGAGCCCCTTAGACACGTAGTAGTGTTAAAAGAACTGCCTGTTTACACATACATTGATATGTGATGCGCGCTTAATAAATTAAATAATATAAATAGTATCTTGTACCTTTAAGCAAATAATGATAATATGTAAGGTTGGCCAACCAAGTAAATGCGTATCCCTAACCACCAACAAAAATAATAATAATTACCACATCATCACCCAAAGGCAACTTATAAATACCAAAGTTGAGTATGAATTCTATGTTGAGTTTGTTATATTGTAAGTACTGTAGATAATAAGTTTTGTGACACATCGTGGAAGTGTATACTGTTGTGTTCAATACAAGAGTATTTAATAAAAAGTTCTTCATGAACTTTAAAAAAAAAAAAAAACTTATATTCAAATAAAATATATATATATATATATATATATATATCATAGGTCAAAATAAAAATAAACAATTACGATTTATAAAAAAAAAAAAATATATAATTACAGTAAGGTAAGAGATGTTATATAAAAAAAAGGTAAAACAGAGGAAATCAAATGCCGTATACACGGAACCATAAACCAAAATTCGAGATCAACTTTTCAAGTACAAGTTTAAATACTAACACAGTAAAACATAATAATTCATAAAATCAGAACTAAACTCTATTACTGTTAACAATAAAACTCAAATTAAAAACTTACCGTTTCGCAGCGAACTGCACCAAACTATACACAAAGTTACAGTCCATCATTCATAATTTCATTTACACTGCCTACCCCATCTGAGAATAAAGGCTTGAATCTTTTAATTAATTTACACACAGTTTAACATTAAAAAAAAAACCGGAAACACACAATAACACGGCACTTACCATATAAAATTTGATTAACACATTAAAAAACTCTAAATTCTTAATAATAACTTAAATATAACTCCAGCATAGTTTAATCCAACAAGCGAACAGAATAAAACAGATCTAAATGTAACTTACACCTACACAGCGACCGACTGACTTAAAAATTCCACGAACTGCAATAGGAAGACCACCTAGTATACAGATCCAAGAACGCAACCCGAACCCACTGATATTAAATATATCCAAATCCAAATAGGGAACATTACCACCCGGACACTAAGAAATATCATATGTAAAAAAACAATAAGACCGAGGTCTAGGTCGAGACCTAGATTAAGGAATATCATATTTAAACCACAATAGCTAAACAATGAATTCGCATCCTAAGCAAAAGATAACGAATAAGTTTACTCGCGCCCATAATTGTATCATTGTATGACACAGTAAACAGTTTAAAACCAGTAAGATAGTATAAGAAACAATATTGTAACAGACATAGTAATGTATACAAGATATAAAGAAGCTAATTTTAAGTACATAAGTAAACCATTGTAACTGATAATTTTAAGCCAAAAATATATTCCAAATTTGTCTCAAAAAAAAAGGAGAGGCGTGAGGTGTGAGGAGTACAGCAAGATGACTCCATTCATTAATGTAACGGATACGCACGAGTGCATTTGCTTTATCTAATGAATAACTATCCTATTTTCCAATCCTATTTCCTAGCATCCCTGAACCTGATGCTATGTATCACATTACCGAATCCAATTAACAAGTAACCTCATTTCAGTAACCTGCACTGTTAGAGTATGCCTATATAAACCCATGTTTTTCTAATAAAGCAATCATTCTATATCCGAGACTCGTCGTATTATTTACTCATCTACGTACAACATCTCACACGATTCTGCTTATTTTAATCTGTCAGCAAATGTGGTACCCATCGGGCCGATAACTGCCTCATGCCCAAATGTTAATGGACGATATTTTGTACACGCTCCAGTGACAATAAGCTACATACCTCAGCTACATCCCTCAACTTCAGTCTACGATCGTTCATCAACATATCACGAACTTTATTGATGGTTTCCTCCGTGGTAACCTCATTTGGACGTCCAGGGCGGGCCTCATCAAACACAGATGTTCTTCCATTTCTGAACTCGTTAAATACCACCGCTTAACTGTGGCAACCGAAGGTGAAGCGTCGCCATACACGCTATCTGTACGATATTCCTGCAGCGTCAAACGACTCACCGCTGCTGTGTCCTTCCACCGCTTCGTGTCCCAAGGGCTAGGCTGAAGGTTCAGGGGTGATCGTCCAGCTAAATATGACGTACACAGGCTCCTAGGTCGCTGGTAAACGCACTCTTCCAAGGGGGAAAGGTCCTCAACGCACACACGGGATATAATGAGAAAAGGTTGCTTTCGCGGCGCCGCTAGTTAACGATCTGCTTTTGACATTGTGCTTGTCACTGAATCTTCATATATCCGCTACCGGCGGGTGGCGCTGTTAGCGCGTTGGTGTTGCCATCTTGGAGGGATTACGGCTTCAAGACAAGAAGCAGTAAATCGCTAGAAGCTCGTAGGAATACCATACATAATAGAAACAAAATTAAATTGACCCTTAAGATTGTGTCTTCAGTCAAAGAAACTATACCGATATCAAAATTGCATAAAAATTAGTGTTCCTGTACGGAACACTAATCACTAATCTAACTCAGTTTTTATTTCATCACGCGTTTTCCCCTTCAAAAACAGAAAGCGAATCACTGACCGATATTGTTCTTTTTCCATTTTACATAAAAAATGCCACTCGTTCTGTTTAAAAAGCTATAATTCATGAAGTAATTGACGGAATCATTTGAAACTGTCAATTTTCCCGCGTCCAAGATGGCGGCTGTAAGCAAAGACATTTTTAATATTCAGCCAGGATACCGCATTGCTTCAAGGTTCATTACTTATCATACCACCCTCCTAATAGTATAAGTTTGCAGTGAGTCGCGTTTTCTTTAGTCGCTAGCGACTGCGTAAATTATTAGTAGCTATGGAGAATGTATACACCGCCGGCGGTCAATCATAGTATTAGAAAAATAATTAGGACCACGAGTCACTTATACGTTTATCTTAGTCGCAATGTTAACTCGATAGTTCGTATCGTTTACTCGATAGACGTGTATACGCATGATAGTCAGAACGTGACGAATGTCTTATCCACACCGATACTACGTTGCAAATGTGTGCGACTGCGTGTTCTAGACACACACAAAAACACCACCACAAGTACAATTTTTTTTTTTCAATATACCTATACACCCGTAGGTATCTATCAAGCATTTATCGTTTTAATTGCAATGCTAGCGTATGTTGGTTATGACATTACAGAATACGCGAATCTCGTTTTTGGAAAAATTTAATAGTATCTACCTACACCTTCAGCACTACGACATTAAGTATAACTTAGTATGCATCGATTTTTCCACTGGTTCTAGCTCAATATGGCGGAATTTGTGCCATTCATTTGCCTTTTTCAAATACAAAATACGTGACAATACGAATTGTGCCGATATATGTTGTCAATTCAAAACCCTTATTTTTATACGTTATTTAATTTGAGATAGGTCTCGATCGGATCTACGGTATCTCTTGACAGAATAATGAGATATCACGCGCTAATTTGCAAGTGAAGTAATTTACTACAGTCATATGGTATTTGTCGATATCATCTGTTTAATTTGTGACACATGGTGCCATGCAATGCGTAAGTAGTACGAGACTAACGTTGAATTACGCATCGAAAACTAAACGTTAGCGACTAACGTTTTGTAGTTGTTGCCGGAGAACATAGGTACCATGGGATACAAATTTGACGGCTAGAATTTGTTACAATCGAAATCTATTCGAAGCGCGTTTATTCGCTGTCGAGAATAGTATCGTAATGTGTGTTTTCGGTAGCCTTACTGGTTTTTACGCTGAATTACGGATTTTGCTATCCTACGCCGACATAACAGAAATTATGCGTAGGTATATAATCAGCAATAATAATATTATTCAACAAAATTAAAAAGGAAATTTTATGTAACATCTTACGTAGATATGGTTCGAGTGTGCCGCAACTATTTCAATGGACATTTCTTGTTTACCTAATTAAATTGGCAAATTACGAAATAATATTTGTGATTTATCACCTAGAATAGGTTTTTAATGCGTTTTGCTTATTTCAATCTAATTAGGTTTTCTTTGGTTTAAAGTTCCTAATGTTTAAGGCTCTACTATAATTAATGATCTACTCACGTGCAAAATCTCGTGAATGGTTATTGATAAGGTAGGTACCTTTTTGTAGTTTATACACAACTATTGAGAAAGGGACGGGTGATCGATGCGGATATTTATAAACTGTCAAGCCGATCGCAAGATGCACTGGAAATATAAGCATATGGCAATTTGAATGTACGCCGATTATACCGTGAGAGAAGCTTACCTGCTGCGTTGGTTGTTTATCTCCGTTTTTCATGGTGAAATATAAAGAGAAGCTCATGAAACACAATTTCAACGTGAGCGCCACGAAGGCCACTATTATAAATGCGTAGCTCATTGTGGTTGGTTTAATAGATATTTTAACAACACTGCATGGGACGTGGCTTGCCTGGCGCACGCGCAGCACTGAGAGTTACAACACAGCATCGGCCGAAAGTCGCAATGTTGATTTTTTATCGAAGTCGACTTCAATGCTAGCGGTCGGTGCTAGCTAAGAAGCTATCACAACTGCCTCGTTGTTTAAATCAAAGTATTATACAATCATTTGGTGATTGTTTTCAATAATATCTACACAATAGCTACTCGTTATAAGTAGATAGAAATGTAGAATATTTCATGAGTATCATCACTCATCACTATGATTTATCGACGATCTTATCTGAAATGAAAATCAATGAGGAGATATGACAATGATACCCGGACCGCTTAAAACACGAGGCTAGATATATATGTATAGTTCATTGCTATCACAAACATGTTTACGGCTATTTTGTTTGATTCACGAGATTAACGCATATCCGATAGACAAGATGGCCATCTTCCTACTCATTTTTGAGTTACAGAATCCTTTAAAATACTTAGGCAGGTAAGTTTTCATTAACACATTACTTATTGGATGATTTGGAATCTGGTCACAAGCCGCGTCAGGTCGTAATACTATTTCGTCTGGCTCAGCCCGTTAATTGGAGGGGGAATACACGCCCAATTTCACTTACGATAGCCGACAAATTTTATATGGGTTGTTTTTTTGGTTGTATTCACACTATATACGTCCGAGGCTTGCACCCGTCGATCGACGATAAAATTGTAAACGCCTCCGAGTCGGTGGGCACGTCACGTCGTGTATATGTTGCAGGGAAATGGTCAAAACAGAGATTTGATCAAATCTCTAAGGAATATGATCAAATCACGCAGGATGTTAAAATGGGGAATCCATTTTATCATTTGCCTAATACAAATCAGTCATTTGATCAAATCTCTGAATCTGTTTAGTGAAATGACGAAATCGGACAAAAAGGCAACTGTATTGTATTGTCTGTTCATACATATAAAAAGCACTGACTCCTTCCGATAGTCTGTATTCCCTCTGTAAAACACCAAGTAAATTTAGTGCAATTGTACCTAATAGTAGCGAATGTAGGTACCTACAGCCGGATTGTACGCTCTGTCTCTTTCAATAGACTGTTAACTCTGTATCGGCTGTCGGCTGTTGTTGAATGTATGAAGGCATCATTCGAGGCCCCGTAATGACATTGCCTCCCATTGTTTGTTTCCACATATATATCGTGAAACGAATACATACTACAAATCATTTTGTGGTCATTGTTATAAGGTTCAATATTAAATGACAAAAAATATGATTGGTAAAGGTATATGCGGGCATTGTCCGCAATAAGTATATCATACCACCCAAAATATACATAATTATAGGTACAGCTGGGTTCAATATGAAACATTACAATATTAACATGAATTCGCAACGGTACGCCGGAGACGGCGTAACATATTGGTTCCCTCTACCTACCTAGTTAGTGGTAGAAATTCTTTGAAATTAACATTTGTAACATTTTAATCAGTTGCAATATGGACCTTACCTGAGTAAGCGAGTAAGTTGAAATGGGAATGACAAATTGTCTAGTAAGATTTTCTTCACTTCAAATAATTTCAACCATAGCTGCCAGAGCATAAATAACGTTGCATTATTAGTAGCAAGACAGTTTTAGTGTTCATTTTGTACGTTTAAATAGAAATCGGATTTGTAAACAATAACATTAAGTACCACATAATTGCACACAATACATATAGGTACCTACTAGCTTCTGCTGGCGACTACGTCCGCGTAGAACTCATTTATATCATAGGTTCCTCACAATTTTTCACCCCACATTTCATTCCCTTAGAGGATGATTTCCGGGATTAAAACTATCCTATTTCCTTTCCCGGGACTCGAAACTATCTCTATACCAAATTTCATCTAAATCGGTGCAGAGCGGTTTAAGTAGGTCCATATAAATTTTCACCACCCCACCCCTTAAGGGATGATTTCTGGGATAAAAACTCCTGTCCTTTCTCGGGACTCAGACTATCTCTTTACCACATTATGTAGCTCAAAAAAAGAGTTTCCCCCATACTCACTTTGCACCCCTATTTAACCTGCTTAGGGGTGGGGTTTTCCATAACCTTAAAATATTTTTTCTTCATTTGCAATAAGGAGTACATACACAAAATTTCAATTCTCTCCCTTAAAATCCATCCCCATAGTTTCAACCCCCTTTTTAACTACCTCCTTGAGGGAGTAATTTTCAAAACACTACCTAAATACACTACCTATTGTGACAAAACAGCTTTATACTTTCAACAGTGTGGGCTGGGCGTTGATTTAAGTCAGTCAGTCAGTCAGGACTTTTACTTATATTTATATATATATATGACTTCCTTTATACGTGACACGTGTGAAGAAAGGGACAGAGCGAAACGTTTGCTAGGGGTCAGCTAGCATAATAGGTTTTATTTATGGTCATAGAAAAGGAAAATGGTAGCCATAGCGCTGGTACCGGCAGTTCAATCGCCTTGGCGTTAATCGAACGTGTCGGATAAATTACGAAAGTCTAACGATTTATTACACAAAAGTTCTTGTATTTTCCGATAGTCAATCAAAAAAGAAGTAGGAGAGAATTAGGCAGCGTTATGCCATACTTCTCCGGTGTGACTTACAGCCCGCCACCGACAAAAACACATTTATTAAAAAAAACATATTACTGTTGTGGATAACACAAAATTACCAAACCCAAAAGAAAACGTTACGAACTTTGGTTAAATCTATAACTTAGAAAAGTTGAAAAAACCCCGACATTTTCCTTTCAAAGTCCAATATCTCAAAAACGGCGGAACATATTTTGATGAAACATGGCTAAGAACACTCGGGATAAAATTATCTATGACACAAAAAACCGCATTCAAATCGGTCCATCCGTTTGGGAGCTACGATACCACAGACAGATACACAGACAGACACGTTAAACTTATAACAACCCTCTTTTTTTCGTCGGGGGTTAAAAAACCCTGACCTTGACGGCCGGCCTTACCCTTAAATGAAATAAAAATGGGTGCCACATTTATATAGAGACCATCCAAGCACCGCTGTGTGCTACGCCGTAGCGCGTAGCAGCATTTTTGCACTTTGCAGCGTAAATCGCTCGTAGGGGCACGACTCTTTTATATAAGTCATTGGCCTTGAATGGGTTAAAAAAATGTTGACTAATCAACATATTGACACACGAGAACGAGTGCATCCTTGCCAGAAATTAGTATTCACCGTGCGCAAATCCGTTCTGAAGGTCTACGTCAGACAATCTGTTTATATTAGATATGAAGACAAACCGCAAGTGTATGTATAAGTGATTCCAGTTAGTAAAAAAAATACATTTAGGATACTCGACCTCCTCGTCCTCATAGCCTTCGACGACGGGCTAGCCTAGTGGCTGACGCTGCGTACGTAGCTCAAGGTCCATGGTTCGAATCCCGGAGATAGGAAACATACTAGACAAATGTAATCGTTTCAATCTGTGGCTAACTGCGGTAGAAGAAGGGTTATTACTAGTATTACTACTTTCTATTTCTATTTGCATTGCTAGTGTCGTCTGTAGCATGTAATTCGTGCGTGATTTCATTTAATATACCTATTGTATAAAAAAAGTGAATAAGGTTATACGAGGGGTGTTCAATAAGCTGTGAAAATCTCATGATTATAATTTCTGATTATTTGTCATACCTACTGCTTCACTATTGATCAATACAGTGAATAGTTAAAAAATAATATAAATATATGGTATAGAACTAATTCTGACGTCACTTAATTGGGACGATATTTTTTTATACGTACTTAGGTATACAACATATATATTGCGTTTGGATGTTTTGTGTTAGAAAAACTCTAGTGTGGAATCAAAAATATTGATTTTAAAATTAGAAGTTTTTCTATTTTGAAGTCACGAAAATTAAAAATCAAACTCTTGTTTAAGTACAACTACTAATAGTTTTTTTATGGTACAGCTCACCGAACTACCATCTTCTTAGGATTTGGTATTGATCAGAAACTGTGGGCGACCCACGTTGACAAGCTGTGCACTAGACTAGGTGGCACTGCGCCGCCTTGCACGAGTCGTACGCACGTTGTAAAGGCGTTTTATTTTGCGACTATTCACACACTGTTGCAATACGTTGCGGAGATCTGGGGGCGCGCCGCCCGCCGACTGGCAACGTTTTTTTTTTATTATTTTATAGGAGGCAAACGAGCAGACGGATCACCTGATGGTAAGCGATTACCGCCGCCCATGGACACCTGCAACGTATTTTCAGAATCATAAAAAGGGCCGTGCGATCTGTGGTGCAGGTAAGCCAGGAAGCCTGTGCGAGACCTATTTTCAAAGAACTTGGCATACTGACACTACCATCAATCGTGATTTTACAGATTCCATGTTATACCTTCGCCCACTTAAGCGAGTACAAAAAGCGCGCGGATTCATCTGGGTTGGTGTGATACTGAAATAAAATTCTCCCAGTGAAACGACGGCTAGCCAAATCCGGCCCCCTATTCTGTAACTTGGTTTAACTCACCTCAACGCACACCCACAAATATATCTTGACACCGCGATGCATAGTAACTAAGCGTAGGCAGAGGTCTAGTTTCGTGACGGGTGACCGGTGGGGTGAGCCGCATTGGTGCGTAGCGAATAACAGCCCCGGAAGGTGACAAACGTGGGGCCAGCACGTCTATCATGAGACGGCCGCGACATACTCTCGATTTTTCTTGCACTATACCTCTTGTTCTAAGTGTTCTAATAAGAGAAAGACGGATAGTGCGAGAAAATCGAGAGAGCTCGCGCGCCGTCTTGTGATAGCCGTGCAGCCGTGTACAACAAGTTGCCAGAGACAATCACGTCGGCTCCGGTCGGCTGCCTAATGATTTTCACAAGAAAACTAAAAAAGAATACAACCGAATTGAGGACCTCCTCCTTTTTTTCGGTTAAAAAATGGCTTCTCGAGCACACATTCTATAGCTACGACGAATTTATGAATATTGTATGAATCGTTTTATTTAAATATTGTTTGTTGATGACTTATAATAAACTATTGTACTTATTATTGATTAACTTGTTACAGACACTTTTTGTGTAATGTTAAAATATTATCATATTTTTATTTTATAAACATTCTGACATGTAAAATTAACAATTACCTACGAATAACTGAATAAAAAGAAAAGAATAACGAAGTTTAAGTTAGGTTTTTCAGGGTATCATATTTTTTAAAATAATTCTTTAAAAATGTATATAGGGTAGTAGTAGTACACGTATGTGACAAATATATGAATATAAGGGGAATATATGAATGTAAGGAGGAGTGTTAGTTGTACCGCGACCCTACGCGCGCGAGCCGAGCGAGCGAAGCGAGAGTGCCGCGGTAGCGGCCGGCGAAGCGCCAGAACCGTTTTTTTATTTGCTTAAGGCCTCCACCCACCGGACGCGTGTGCTGCGCTGCAGCTGCGCGGGTGCTGCGCGTGTGCCGCGTTCGATGTGGGTTTGAAGTGTAGTTTCAATGCTTTACAACTTGCGCGTGTGCTGCGCTGCAGCTGCGCGGGTGCTGCGCGTGTGCAGCGCGGGTGATGCGCTGCAGCTGCGCGGGTGCTGCGCGTGTGCCACGTTCGATGTGTGTTTGAAGTGTGATTTCAATGCTTTACAACTTGCGCGTGTGCCGCGCAGCACACGCGCCGCGCAGCACACGCTTCCGGTGGGTGGAGGCCTTTAGCGAAACCGTTTATTCATTAGGAAAAACAAAATTAGGAGTTAAAGTAAGTTCTTATAGTTATTATATTAAGACTTACAAAATTGTGATGCATGTCCATTTTTAATGATTAACAAAATTATGACTTCAAACTAGTTCATAGTAATGAAATTATGACGAAAAATTTTAGGACAACTGAACATTGACTTCCAATGATAGTTACAGAAATTTAGGAACAAAAAAGTAAGGACGAAAAAAATTAGGACGCGATGATTATGACTACAATACGTTAGTATGAAAACAAATTGGATAACGAATTTTATGGCAGCCAATATGGACCCTTCGCCATGTCCGTCCGTCTGTCTGTCCGTCTTCGGCTTAGCTCAGTACCCTTGTAAAACTAGAAAACTGCAATTCGGCGTGGGTATATAAACCAATCACGCCGACAAAACAGTAGAGAACAACAGGACACTGACAACGAAGGGAGAGTGAGCCATCATAATTTTATATCAATTAAATGAGGTCGTCTAAGAAAAAAAACAATTAGGGCCTGTTTCACAATCGCTGGATAAAGTTATCTGCCAGTTAAAATTATTGCTATCCTTTTCTCCCGTCATATAAAAAAAAGTGACAGCCAACATTTATCTGACGGATATGTTTTAACTGGAGATTGTGAAACAGGCCCTTACTGAAATCTTTCAGAATTCAGATTACCGGAGCCGCTGAATCAGGCTTGTAAATTATATACGACTAGTTACCTACCAAGTAATCTACACCAACTCTTTAACTATTATATCTTATTCTTAGATATTGAAAGTTCCTTGATAAAATTTAAGCCCTATGACAACGACCAAAATATTTTTTTTTAAGCGAAGTAAAAATATTTTTAACATAATAACTATGCACGTATTTGAAAACATTTCATATTTTCATGTAGGCCATTTTATGATTTAGTTGGCTAGAAAATGTTTTTTTAAGCGACACGTGTTTTTTTATTTCTCCCTTATATAATTGTAATTTTCATTAAAAACTATCAAATTGAAAAGTAGCGAATTCCAGAAGGTTGTAAGTAAATTATGACGTCAATACTACGACTCTGTATGGCAGTTTGGACACCTTTCATATGGCAGCCATAATACTGACGTCACACACGGTGAAAACCACTTTTATACGTTTTCGCGATTTTCTTAAAAGCGAGCAGGAAAAAACACTGAAAACTACTTTATTACGTTCAGATAACATAATTACTTACCGAAATGCTTTTCGATTTAGGCGTCATTACATATTTTGAAATATTGTCAATTAAAAATTATAGGATACCAAAATTTTATGTTTTTTATGCCTATTCTCAGAACTTATTGAACACCCCTAGTCTCAAAAATCATATAAGTTAAGTACTTCAAACGTTACAAAATCGAAATTGACACAGTACACACCTTTATTGCCTCCCTGATAAATTCTCAGACATACGAGTCTTCAAAGAGCGCTTCTGGAATATATGAATCCTTGTCGAAGAAAAATTCATCTGAGTTGTTGTGGTTATACTTTTCATCAAAGCCACGCTGACCTCTGGCCGCATCGCTTTGCGCTGCGAAACTTCCTACTACATTTTCGTCGAAACCTTCATCGCTGTGATTTCCGCAATTGACACTGTGTTCTTCAAAACTTGCGCCGGGCTGCTGGTCTAAGTTCTCCACTGAGATAGTCGTGGTTGCGTCTGAGGCCGTAGAGCTTCTGCGGCTTTCCTGTGGGATATTTATCTATTTTTATTTATTTAATTGGAATATAAGTTCTGGTCTAACTAAAAATAACTAATTATGCGTTATGTCCGATTTTGTACTGTAGGTAAATCAAAAATCATCTACGAGAGTGTGAGGAGACAAATACAACAAACACAATGTGCAAGGCATATCATCCGATCAAATACATAATATTGTAGAAATTCTTTACAGTTTATTCCAAGTTAGTCCTCATTCACCTTTAACCTAGGTTACCTAAGTCCTTATTCCAGTATGGTCCTCAGGGGTGTGTGACAAGTATATAAATAAATGATATAACTTCATTCAATATAATAACTTTTTCAACACAATTGCTCGTAACGTACCTCTTATTGTGTCGCTTTTAGGCTCATAATCCTGGATATTAAAAACGCGTGTTTTATAACATTACAACACTTGTGTGTTATGGTTATATCCCGATTAAGTCACGTTGGCACCTTGCAGCAAGATATATGCATGAACACGGTGCATTCTTAAATTAACCGGGTTGTACAGAATGTGCAGCAATTTTTTTAATTTTCGGCAAATGGATTCTTACTCGACTAAACAAATTAAATCCTTTTTGTTAATTAATGGACTATTTCTTTTTGTATATGATATGGAAACGTTTAATTTAGTAAAACTATTCACTTTTCATAACATTTTACATGAATTAAATACAGATAACATTTTAAAACGAAAATATAATTTTATTTTGGTATTGGCTGTTTAGAGATTTCTGTGCCCACACTGGCAAACTTCACGAAAAAAAAAATGATGGGCGCCCTTATAGGTTATTTATTTCACAAATATTTGTAAAATTTGTTTATGCGTGTTTGGTTATTATCAAAAATGTTGACTCGTGGTGACTAGAAAAGTGATAAATAGAATGGACGATGTGCAATTGTGAGTAAAAAGCTGTTGTCATCTTAATGATTTGCTTAATGTAAAGTAAATAATTTGGCAGGACTATAACATTTTCATCTTATGAAAATGATTTTTTCCTCGCAAAATGTGTTGAAAAACGTCGTATGATACGCGTGAGCTTTGATAATTACATCCTCGGCTTCCTTATCACGCTCACCTGCGGTTCGCGTGAACAATTTCGCCTCTGATGTAATTATCAACCTACCTCACTTGTATCACAATGTACTATTGATATCATTTCCAAGTATATAATCACCTATTGTATATAATAAAAGTTTGGTATAGTTTGAAAATATATAAGTATGTTTATCTTGTATAACTATCGTCTGGTATAATCACTTATTTAATATACCCATAATATGGTATAATTCTCATGTTAGATAACTATCAAGTACCTAGTATAATATATTGTTTTCACTTCTCATGCTCAAAAAGTGCGTCATAATAGACTTAGCAAGCGGGGCTAAAGTAGTACATTTAGCCCCTAGGGAAAATATGTACATATATTATATATATTTATGATTTATAAAACATTTTAATTTGACCAATCACAACAGTTCAATATTACATCCACCAATCACAACTCTTTAAAAAAAAATTAGCTTTTGCTATCTACTAACCAGAATACAGCTAGACATTAAATCGACCAATCAGGAAACAGAATTCAATTGAAACAATTGGGTGTTTTTTATTGCCTAATTCACAATGATTAAAAAATAAACGCCTCTCACCTAATAGCTCCGTCCAAACCTAAGGTCCAAACGTTCAAGCGTGGTTGACTGCATACATGACATAAGCTATGAAGATTGAGCGGGATATACTGCTGTCTATCTCGTCTTATCATATGCCCCGCGTATGCTGTACGCCGCGCTCGGCCGTTTAGACGCCGCTATTAGACGGTCAGAGGCGTTTATTCGTGGTGAATATTTTGTATCTGTGTCAAAGCAGTTTAATGGCGCCAAATTGAACAATCTTTTCGCCTTGGTATAAGTGTTGATTGTGGATGGCTAATCTTTGTTTTTGCTATTTTCTCGCAGTCGAAGTGAAAAGTAGAGTGTATAACTCTGGTCTAAAAGCCATATTACCCCTCGAACTATTTCCCCTCACGTAACCCCAATAAAGTAAAGGAAGTATTGTAAACATTACGCTTTGCCAATTGTACTTATATTGTATCAGTATTAGGTAGTAAAATCGGCCAAGGGAGTGTCGGGCCACGCGCAGTGCCTAGGGTAGTAAGTATGTCTTAGTTACATCGACGTGCGGTGCGGTTGTGTGTGGCCTTTCCAAGTACACATTAAGTTGGTCGACTACTTATTACTCGGTAACCACTTATGCCTACTTGTCCGTGATAGTTTACCTTTTAAGTTCATTAGGTATATGTACTACTGCCACCAATTTTTTCACATCCCCAGTAGTAGCCATTTGGCCGGCAAGGGGGGGGGGGAAACTATCAAGACTAAATAGGCATAACTAGTTACCGAGTAATAGTCGTCCAAGCACTGAACAAGTTTGCAAAGCACAATAAGGTGCCATTAGTTTGGATACCAGGGCACGAGGGCTTCATTGGCAACGAAAGAGCGGATGAGCTTGCAAGAAGGGGGTCTACACATCACTTTGTAGATCCAGAACCATATGTGGGACTCACGCAGGGAACCATAATTTCGGCTTTTAAATCCTACGCCAAAAGCAAACACCAACATGAGTGGACGAATGAGGCGGGCTTAAGGCACTCTAAGCTCTTCATAGAACGATTGAACTCGGGCTGGACCAAAAAGCTCTGGAAATCCAGCAACTCAGAATTATATCTGGGGTGTTCACAGGTCACTTCGGGGTCAAGGATCTCTTGGCCAAGATAGGACTATCGGATAGTTTAGACTGTAGAATGTGTGGCGAGGAGGATGAGACTATGGAACACTTATTGTGTGAATGTCATGCCCATGCCAGACGAAGAATGAATCACTTTGGTAGCAACTATCCGCAACCAAAGGAATTCAAGGTGCTCCCGCTGAACTGCATTATCCGTTTTGTGGAAATGATGGACCGAGCTTGGGACTATGCGTAAAGGATAGGGCAATGCACAAAAAATACGACTGTGTCGAAGTGTAACCGAAAAGGCGTTCATCTAGATAAGATAATGGACCCGATTCTACGTGCACAGTCTGGCTTAACTAGCCTAAAACTAAATTGTCTAATTTTTAGACATAATTTAGGAGGCAGATTAAAAACGACATATTTAGAATAGCATTTAGGCAGATAAGTAAGATGTACAGACCGCCTAAAATAGCAAAGCCATAGAATAACAAAGCGTTTTAACGACACCTAAATAAAATTAGGAAGTTTAGAGGCCACTCTAGAATCGGGTCTAATTGGCGACCAACTTAAAATAAACTTAGAAAGGCTATAACTTTCGTACAAATTCGGCCGACGCAACCCATTTAGTTGGCGCGCGTGTCGATGTAACTAAGACATACAGGCACCTACGGAACCCTACTTACCCCAGGAAAATTACGTTTTTTTTTCAAACATTAATTTATAACAGCGTTTTTGGTTTGTTTAATTTTCAAATGTTATTCTAAGATGCCTTATCCAAGAATGCTACAAAATTTCCATCGGGAAGTAAATATATTAAAAAAAATGACATCCATTATGTTTTTTGTGTGATTTATTTATTATTCTTGAAGAGCTCCTGTAAATTAACCAAAACAAAAATTAAAATATATATGAATATTTTTCCTCTATTTTCAGGAATTGGTTAAATATCGATTTTTTTGATGACTAATATTTTGGTGGATTTTGAGTCTACGTAATTACTAAAATGATAATATATCAGTTACACACACAAAAAAGCTGCTGTTATGAATTATTTCCAAATTTCCATTTTTTCCCATACCAATGAAAATAAAATGCTTGGGCTATACACTGCGCGTGGCCCGACACGAACTTGGCCGATATTTTAGTTTATACCGACGCGGCGCTCGCTCATTGGAAGATTTGGAAGTCTATTTCTGGCAATTTATAACCTAGGTTTGTATAAAGCAAGAATGAATACACCTACTAATAGGCATTTTTCCGGGTAAGCTTGTTCCATCGAACTTTCCACGTATGGCATCAAGGTCAAAAACAAACGCATTTAAATTAAAAAGAGATTGCGTTAAACTTCACGCAGCCTCCAAGGGTGTCCAAGGGGCCGCTTACCGCAAGCCTGCATTTCTAAAGTTAGACCCCAGTCGGAAATGCCTTTTTTTTAGGTTGTTTTATTACGAATGTGATATTGCTATTAAGTTTGTATAAGGCCCCACAAACAAAACACATATGACAATAAACACGCAATATAATAAAAAAAATGTTTTAAATTAAAAGTAATTACCTAAGTTTATTATTGTTTTTTTTTATTTATTTCGGCGTTTATGTATCTACTCTATACAAAATGCCCCGCAAATTAATACCAAAACAAAAATAATTGATCGGCGTTTTACTTGCCTATTTTGTACTTACGTTTTCCTGCAATATTTGGAAATTTCGGGTAGCTAATTGATTCTGTTACTCAATGAGAAAACACTCTCCAAGGTTCCCATTCAGAGGTCGTCGAGGGAGAAAGATATATTTGTTCATAAACACACAGGACACACATATTAAATAATAAAATAAACAAGAAAAGCACATAAAATATGAAACAAGTGTGTCCCTGCGGTAGTGAACTGGCTCAGCATTATGCTGAGGAGTCAGACACCTACAGCGCTAATTTTCAGCCAGCACCGTTGGTGACTCACGGAAACGTCATACAATTTAATATATATACTACTATACTTACTAATATATACAACATACAGATGTAAGTATTCATGGTCAATATACTACCTGCGCCAAAGATGAAAACATATTTTTTTGAAGCTGAGCTTCATTATATTAATGACTTATCACTAGGTATATACTTCAATTTGACGTTGAAAAAACTTAACTACCTGCTACCTCCCTAATTTTAAGTAGGAAAATGCTCTTTTCGAGTTACCTAAGTGGCAAACAGTTCATTTTGGGCCTGCTATGCATTATTAAAGTGCATAATGTATACTAAGTACCTGATTTTTATTCCACTGTGTAAACAATATCGACGTAGTAATGAACACAAGTTTTATTACGAACACAACTCCAAACACAGACAAGAACACGGTTTGATACATCGTGAAATATCTCAATTGAATTACCTACATGCTAAACACGATATGAAAAGAACACACATTATAAATTATTTGCTACATCTGTCGAAAGAAAATGTCGTTTGCTCACGTAGACGTACATACGTGGGCGTTTCTTGTTCTGATACCATGGATTTCTAATTGGAGTTGCGTTGGACACGACACGAGTATAGTCCAATTGGTTTTTAATAATTACCAAAGGTCAATGTAGTTAGATAACATTGGCATATACAATTTGGTTGGAAGGTCCGTCATATAGGTCAACATTTTTCGTGTTTGGAAGTTTAGATATGTATGTCTCTTTCTGCTCTACCGACAGTCTCTAAGGGCGAATGGCGCCAGCAGCTGCTGCAGCTGTCATTCCATAGAAACTTGTCTTGTTTCCATCCATATCCATACATTCCGATTTTAACAAACCACGCTAACGATTACGGACAAGTTTTGTAAATCACCAATGTTTGCACAGCGTAATCCGGTAGAGTTATGATGTACCTACCTAATGATATTATACCATCTTTACCCAAAAAAATGCAAATAAATGATATCTTAATCCGAAACTGACGCTTTGACGGTGAGTGACGAAAGTAGGTACTCATACAAACACAAGACTTAGACGAGACAAAACAGCCTGTAGACGGTCTTACCCTATAGATGATCTTCCCCACATTGACCCTACATTAGTTGTGGGTTGTAATAAAGCCACCAAACAGCACAAAGGCAACGCCAGCAGAGTAGCTGTCTATATTTGAAAAAAAAAATTAAACTGTTTAGTCATTTTGAACCGACTGCCAAATTATTACATCGATAGACCGCTTTCAATTTCCTTATTCAAAATCTGCTAACACCCAGCATGCATTCTCGTCAGAACTTAAATAATTATGATGGAGGGTGGGATCTAGAACGTATCGACGGAGCTCTTGAAAGTTGAAATACTTATTACCAGCACACGTTTTTTTGTAATGACTTGTTCTTTTGCATTCGTAAAAAATCATAATTATGATCGGTTCGGTATATCCATGGATATACAAACGGAATTGATTGACATAGGTATACTATTTTAGTTTCAGTAAGTAGTAGGTAGGTACTTAGTAAATGTTATGTACATGTGCTATTTATGTAAGGAAAATAACTGGTAAGTACGACTTTTAGATTTTTTTAATTTCAGGATAATTGCAACCTTTTTCAAGACATAGGTATATTAGGTATCCTTGACTATCGTCTCTCGTTGAACCGTTACGGCTAAATACAACTCACGCTTGAGTCTCGTTATCAGTTGATAACGATTCCGATAACATTAAAATATGATGTTAAAATCGTGTAGTTTGAAAAAATGAAAGAATAGAGATGCGTGTTGAATCTAAAATGACAAACAATGAGAGCGTCATTGATATGAGTAGGAGAGACCAGGGATGAACGTAACAATTTGCATTTAATGCGACATTGTTTTAGTTTGCTTTTCTTTTTTTTAAACCTGTGCAGACATACTACGCGCACGTTTTAGTATAGAAAAACATGCGATATATCCCTTGGTTTTGTAGAAAAATAGCTTTCAGTGAGAAATGGAATTTTAGATTGTAAAACTGCCAATTAAAATAAAATAATCAAGTTTTCTATTTCAAAGCATGATTTCTATTTAGTAAACAACATAGGTAATTAGTATATCAGACCGTCAATCAGATCCCTCTTAAAATTGTTGGCCAGTTATCAACATGATTAATGATTATATCCGATCAACTGTATTTAGATTATTACTGTAATTATTAAATTATGATGCATTTATGATGAACCAATTCTTTTCATATATAATGGGAATTCATAGTATGTATGAATACATGATGGTCTTCTAATATTTTTAACCAACGAAAAAAACGGAGGCGGTTCTCAAGTCAACGCGTATATTTTTCTTGCATCAGTTCTTTTACGTGATGTTTTGATTAAATTATTTACACTTGGTTAAACGATGTATATCGATATCGGGATAAATGTAACAAGCAGTTACTGTCATCCCTTGACAACTAATTACCGGTAACCAACGATTACATGCCGCAAAAAATAGGTAACTAGAACGCGACGACTTTGTAAACCTATAACTTAGCATTAGCTACAGCATCAATTTAAAATAAAAGTTTTTCAAATGAATCCGAGGCAAGATTGAAAAAAAACCCGGCCAAGTGCGAGTCGTACTCGCGCACGAAGGGTTATGTACCATTATCTATAAAAACGAAAAAAATCACGTTTGTTGTATGGCAGCTCCCCATACATATATATATTTATAGCGGCAAGAGAAATACATAATTTTTAAAAATTTCAGCTGCAGCTATCGCAGTTCTTGAGCTACAGCCTGGTGACAGACAGACGGGCGGATAGAGAGCGAAGTCTTAGTAATAGGGTCCCGTTTTACCCTTTGGCTACGGAACCCTAAAAAAGGGTTTAGGGTAAAAGTTTCAGGGTCGAGTTAAATTTGCTGGTTTCATGGAAAAGTAGAAAGATGCGACGAAAGGGAACACCAACATGCGGTTTACATGTTGACAGCGTATGGTATTAACGTCAATCGCGAGTCTGACTCGCGCACCGAGGGTTCCGTACAAACTTAACCTAAGTACCTATATAAGGGATATTGACTACCTATTTAAAAAATAAGTGTTTTAGGGACATACGTGATATAAGATAATAGAAAACTCCAGTTAGTAAAATGGTTGCTATTAACAAAACGTCAGGGTCGCGCCGTTGGGCTGGGCGGCGCCGACGTCTGCTCGGATGATAAATGCCGATAAAGGACACATTGACGCAATCGAATCGGGGACCGTTTGTGCAGCCGATTTTATTTCGAAGGGTTTCTTTACTGATTTTTCTCTTTAGACAAATACTTATCAACTCGACATTCCAGATGCGTCATTTGTCGCGCGCTCCTACTACATACTCGTAGATACATTAGTACGGTAATCGGCATACATTTTCATTAAGAAAGAAAGAAAAAAGTAGACTATTAAGATATGGAAAATAAACATTTTTGAAACTATCGCGAAGTGTTAATTCAACAAGAGCGTCAGAGAAAATGACTAAGTATCTACCTACTCATCAAAAAGGGTAAGTTAAATTTTCCTTTTAATTGACTCTGAAGTTTCGTAAGAATCGATAGAAGATGTTCAATAGTGGAACAAATTGTTATGACGTTATAGGCTGTGTGGTGTGTGTGTGTAAGCACCGGATTTCCTTTGAAGCCGGGACGAAAGCAATCTAAAAGGACAAATGTGACTAATCTACATATGCGATATTTCTAAGTGTGTTAAAACCTTATCGCACTAAGCTCGATCGGATGTTTTTCGATTTAATTAACGGCAACATATACCTAACCTCAGTAGGTATGTAGCTGAAAACAAAAACTTTTTGGGGATACGCTAATACATCCTCAAAATAAGAGCAATCGTTATTATTTACTTCTGAAGTATTGATGAAATGCCGTGTTTATTTAACGGCTCATGCAGAGATGTACCTAATCTATAGATACTTTTATAGGTAGCTACCGATACCTACTTATAGTATAAAGAGGAATAGTCTGTGAGACTCTACCTAACTTTGTAAGTTTGTATGTAGCCCTACACACAAAGTAGCAAAATTAATATAAATAATATTAATCTCCGGAACCAGTTCTATCCGATTTACAATATTTATTTATTTAATATTTATTGCACAAAAGAACAACTTATCATACAAAAGGCGGACCTAATGCCGTAAGTATTCTCTACCAGTCAACCAATATTATTTCACCTGTGTAAACAATGACTTTGCCTTGTCCGTGTTTTTTGCAATTTGCGAGCGAAGCCGCATGTGCAGCTAGTAATTGAATAAAGGAGCGGTTCAGCTAACATCCTATTCCCGCTTTTTAAAAGGCGATAAATTGATCTAACACGTAGGTCGCGCCGTGGGCGGCCGCCCTACGCTGGCGGGCGGGGAGGCGCGAGCGGGACACCCCTTGTTGCCCGTGGCGCCGCTAATGCCGATTGGCACCGCATTGCAACAGGTTATGCTTCCCAAGATAAGAGACCTGAATAAATGTCGCATTCTTTTAAGCCGCCATCTTAAAGGTGGATTTTAAAGGCAATTTCAGCAGAAGTAGGTACTTATATACAGTGGACTATGAGGAAAAATTGTTTTTAAAACTATGGGTGCATTGTTATGTGTTCGAAAATATCAGCACTGTTTTACACTCAACTGGACCTATGTGATATCCATATTTCTACATATAATTAATAAGATACGAGTACCTAACTACACACAAAAATAGGCTAATATAATAATTTGTCTCGTAGCTCAGGACGGCTATCACGAGACGGCGCGCGAGCTCTCTCGACTTTTCTCGCACTATGCCTCTCTTTTATTTATTTATTTAAACTTTATTGCACAAATAAGAAGTACAAATGGCGGAGTTAATGCCTTAAGGCATTCTCTACCAGTCAACCACAGGGCTAAACAGAAAAGCTTGTAGGTGCAGGCAGCTGACCAAGAAAAACACATGTGAAAAGGATAGGTAGCTAATGAAATAGATTTCCTAATATAATGAATAAATACATTTACTTACATAAATACAAAAATATAATATACATACATACATATTACTTATTTCGCGTACCCAGTGCAAAAAACTATGCCACAAAACTAACCAGAGATATGGTTGAGAAAATGCTTGCGCAACATGCGCTTGAAGGTGAGTTTCGTTTGTGCTTGTCTGATAGTAAGCGGGAGAGCATTCCAAAGCCGAATGCCCTGGACAGTGAAGGAATTACTCATAAATCCAGTGCGATGACGGGGGAATACAAGCTTCAGGCTACGGGACTGGCGTAGAGTACCACCAGGTCGGGCGGTTACAAATTTAAATTTAGACCTAAGATAGCTAGGCGCAGCAGGATCGAATAATATGGAAAACAGTGTACAGAGAACTCGTAATGACCTTCGTTTACGAATGGGGAGCCATTTAAGTTGACGGCGACTTGGGTAATATTAGTGTAGCATAGCACACATCAGCATAATCAATCATAGGCATAATGAGAGCTTGAACTATGAGAATTTTAGTGCTGACAGGAAGACAATGTTTGAAGCGGTAAAGCGCTCTAAGTGTGTTAGTCACTCTGCGGCAAACGTCAGACACATGAGGTTCCCACGTTAGCCCGCTGTCAAATATCCGCCCCAGGTCTTTCACTTGCGACGACAGGGGAATAAGAACATCCTCGTAGAAGATCGGATCCAGGTTGGAGACGTCGGCCAAGGCAAGTAGGCGAGGGCTACCGGCAGTATGGCCTGGCATTTACTTGGGTTAAGGGCAATCCCAAAAGAGCGGGACCAAGTAGAAATACGTTTCAAGTCAGCGTTTACATCCCCTATCGCACGATCCAGATTACCGACGCTCGCATGGGTATACAACTGCAAATCGTCAGCATAAAGATGGTAAGAACAGGCAAGGTTTGATACAATCAAATTTATAAATATTGAGAAAAGGAGTGGAGAGAGAATGCCGCCCTGTGATAGACCAGAAGCCAGTGGACACCAATCTGAAAAAGACTTATCGACGCGAACGGAGCGAGAGCGGTCGTGGTCCACTGCATTAAATGCATGACAGCTAAGACAGTCAGCTGAGTTGATTCCATTCCAAGCGTCGTCATTCACATCATCAGCTACTTGTATCAGCGCCCTAGTTGTACAGTGGTCAGGTCGGAAACCGGATTGATACGGAGAGAGAGCATTATTAGAAATACGTGGAATGACAATTGTTTGTGCACAATCGCTTTCAAGACTTTAGACAAAAAGGGGAGGGTAGATATGGGACGGAAATCTTTAAGTAGGCTGGGGTTAGACACTTTAGGCAAAGGGAGAACATGGGCACTGCGCCACAGACAAGGAAAAACCCCAGTTGACAACGAAAAGTCAACAACATGTGTGATGACAGGGACAACGCAATCCAAGATGCATACTACCATAAGTCTACTTAGCTCATCGTATTCGACTGCGTTTGATTTAATAGATGTAATAACTTTGACAATCTCATCATCAGTGACCAGAGTGAAAGAGAAATGAGTTTTGTACGAGCCCAAAGAAAATAGTGGTCTAACGCTAATAACGCATATTAAATAGGTAGATACCTACCTATATTTAATAATTAGAGCAAGTCACTTTACGTACAGTCCGTGATCTGTTACGAAGCTCTTTGAGCGCAGTATTCGTAGTTCCGTATTCGCCGTTGCTTATCTCTGTAAATCAAAACAAGCGAAAATATATATACGTATAGAAGTTTAATAGGTTAATTCGAAAGCAACTAAAAGGGATGAGAGACCTTTACTAAGCGAATTAATAAGGTATCGTCGCATAGGTCGGTGGCTGACACTTGGTGAGTGCGCGAGGAGCGTCAGCGCTGGCGCCGCGCTCCGCTGCCGAGCGCGTGTCCGCGGCCGCCGCCGCCGCCGCCGCCGCCGCCCGAGCCTCGTGCCGCACGCCAGTCTCCACTCCACTCTACTACGAGGCGCGTGGCGGTCGCGCAACGTCTCAGCCGCTACCTCCGTATCAACACTTTTACTCGATTTAAATTCGCAACCCGTGCCCGCGCGGAACTGTCGCTTTCGCTCCAGATCATCAACCGGTCCTAACTATGATAACATTGTGATTTTAACCAGTGAAGTGAACCTTTAAACTGATCACGGCGACGTCCCAAGGTAGGTAAGTTTTACTCTTAATCAGAATCAAAATTAAGTGTACGTGTCCGTTCCGAGCACTAAGTGAAAGGTAAACTCTTTGTTGTTGAATTACGTGACTAACCCGTCAGCTAAGTTCGGGTTGCATTTAGGGCACTCAGAAAGTTTCCAATTTCAAATCGTTCTTAAGTAGTCCTTGGTCGGAAATCGAGTTAGTTTAATCTGGTATCCAAAAACACGGGCTGCTTAATGACACTTAATTATCTCGGTTTCTAAAGTTAGTTTCTACTTAGTATTTAATAGGTGGTAACCGTTAATTATAAAACTGATTATAGTAATAACGTTATAATGCATACTTGGGTGCTTGGGTCCGGACAAAAAATTGCTAAAGAGCAATATCTTTCAATAAACCATATACGTGCATAGTATACTTACATAAAAAATTTAGTATATCCGGCCGCACGAATTTTAGTTTTTGAATGACTATGTGTCGTTTAATTTCATAATTTTAACAATAAACAAAAAAACAGTGGGAAATTCCACCGCACTACGTGGTGCAGTTAGTGGGAATAGCAATGGGGAAAAACTTTCGGATTGTGAATTTCGGATTAGCTAGCCTCGATCCGCGTTCTATCCCACTCTCCGCTCATATTTATCGCTCCTCTTCCGCATGATCGCTCCCCGCAGCCCTGGTCCCACTCCAGGCCACATAATTTTCACCTCTCACTTCTAGAGACTCCACTTTTTTGATGAAGTTATAATTTGGCTACTCCGTGTAAATATAAATAAATATAAATATGTCTTTTTAGACATTTATATATATTTACAGCAACAACATCTACTTTTGTAGATGTAATAAAATTACCTTTAGAGCAACCTGAGCCAGAAAACCAACGTACTTAGCAACTGAAAATATTCGCGTCCCATCTGCCCCCTCAATCCTTTTTGATAGTACGCCATTTTCAGTATCGTCGTCGCAGCAATCGCTACATTCAAACGCTTTTGGCTTGTACACAAAATAATAAACTACCTTTTATCCAACAATAAAGATAAACTAGATACCATTTATGATTAAGTCGTGAACCATGCAGTCATCAAACTCGTGGTAAATATTTTTCTAAATAATTCTAACCAAGTTGTCATGTCACTATGCCTGATAATAAAACATGAATTGCCTACCTACCACATTGCATAAGTTAGACTTACTACCAAAATGTGTTTATTTATTTCATCAAAAACAAGTAATAATAAATGTTGCGTCAAATTTAATTAATTCACGAATAATTTAATATTTCCTTTGCATACTTACATAATGCCTAGGAAATATTAACGATAAACACAAACCCCTAGGTGTTGTTATCAATATCGTTTCATAAATCATGTATCACTTTATGCTACAATAAATTACTTAGGAAACAAGGTTACAGACACAGAACAGACATTGAAGTTTTAGTAGTAAATTGCCAATTAACTAGGAACTTGCTGCCGATAATAACTGAATGAGCGAATAACACTGTTCTGTTGAAAATGACAATGTTTAATGTTACATACAGGAAGAGATATTATATCTTTCGTCATCGACCTATATGCACTTCACAAGGTTTCTATCCATACATTATATGTTAATTTGACAACGCAAAACGCAATATGTATACTGACTCATGAATCGTATCTATATTAAAGGTAAGAAAAACTCTTAGTTCCTTCACCTTACTGATACTACAGGCATAATTATTATATGCTCTGTACAGTAAGTCAAGTGTAAAAACGGGTGCAAAGAACCTCATTGAATATGTCCCATGCCCCTTATGTCAGCGCATTAAAGTTTCAGTACAGATTTGAGAAAATAAATAAATATCTATATACTTTGAACAGAGGATTAAATAATATGTTTTAACAGACTGTACCTACTCGTACACCTACTGTGTGGTGTCCAGAGATCTAGAGGATGCACTGTTCAGATCGAGGGACCGGCATTTGGCTCATCGTCAACGTAGAAAATCCTAAAATCAAAAGACAAGTAACGGTTTTTTTTTTAATACACATTGATGGAAAACAATGTTACTCCGTTTTAGTTGCAAGTGTCCATAGCTGGTTACCGTTTCGGCTTGGATACTATCAGGCAAGCTGTTTGCCATCATCGTGGTAAAAAAGTAATATAAATAGTCGTGTGTCAGAAGTAAGTACTCGGGCAACGTCACTCATAATACTAAGAACTTATTGCTTTACAAAAAGCAATAAGTACGAGTAGATACTAAAGCTTGGGCTTGGCCTAACGTAGAGACCCGATGGCAGCTGGAGGATCCGCAAAAACGCCGAAATTGAGGAAATAGTAGCAGGACCCAATATCATTGGCGTGACAAATAGGTGGCTCGGACATCTTGAGCGGATGGGAGGCGATCGGGCGGTGAAAAGAGCTTACCTACGACGGAAAACCGGCAGGACGCCGCCCGGTCGGTCGGCCTAGATATCGGTGGGCGGATGTGGTGAATGCGGATCTGCGCGAGCTCCAGGCTGGCGACTGGCGGGAAACTGCACAGGACCGGGATCAGTGGCGAGCACTCGTGTTGGAGGCCAAGACCCACTTTGGGTCGCTGCGCCAGAGGAGTAAATAAGTAAGTAAGATACTAAAGCTAGGCATGTAGGAAAACTTAGATACGTGATGTTGATTTATTAGGCTGGTCTTAGATGACAGGCCCATAGCTGGTATCTGAGATGAATTTAATAGTGCGTATACTTAAACACGAGGAATAAAAATATAGAGTCTTAGCATATTAAATTATGTGGTATCCGCACATATACAAAAACCATCCAAAACAGAGAATATGGAAACGAAAATTGGTATCTCGTTAGATGCTACTTAGCGAAATAATATATCTTAATCAGGGAAAAGCCAGTCATAAATGTCATTTAATTTGACTTAACTTAATCATATTAATCATTTAGATTTAATCATTCCTATCGTTCAACCTATAAAATGTCTATCAGGAGGTACATACCTAACTTAATGTTATTAAATAAACATCGCTGTCATTTTTAGGGTTCCGTAGTCAACAAGGAACCCTTATAGTTTCGCCAAGTCCATCCGTCTGTCCGTCTTCGGCTTAGCTCAGTAACCCTTATTACTAGAAAACTGTGATTCGGCATGGGTATATAAATTTACGTTCGTATTCAAGGGTAATTATTACTGAAATCCCATCCTAGGGAAGTTATTACTTAAACCCAATCCAAGGGTAATTACCTTTACTTACTTTGCATTACTATACACCCTGACCTGGGGTAAATTATCCAGTTTGCGATTGTACACATGGTAAACTGGATAATGAACCCCACGATTTACGTTCATGGCTACAAGTACCTACATGCCGGTGCCCCAACTTGTAGCGATGAACGTCGACGACGTCAGAGGGCCATAAATCTTAATGTTTCGGCTGAGAAAAAAGCGCCTTTCGTAAAGATCAAAGGAGTGTCCCTTTTGTACTTGTACTTATTATCTATTCTGTGGTGGGGTTGGGGGTTTTTTCTAGTTAAAAGTCTTTAAGGCCCTATTTTTTGTTCGAGTCATTTGTTGTTGTGGTTTTTTTTTTTTTTTATTCTTGATGGCAGATTATATCAGTAACAGAAATGCCCGCGATATCTTTATCATTCTTATTTGACATTGTTATTAATGTGAAACAGATACGGATAATAAGGTTATTATTTATTTTTGCATCCTAGTACCTACAGAAAACCGTACAAATGGCAGACTTTAGGCCATAAGCCGGTTGATGCAGTTTTTCGACTTAGTAAGAAAACTCAACTCAACATGTTACTCCATTTTCAATTTTGGTTTATTACAATTATTCGACCACAGGAAACACATCATACCTAACACTTATAGGTATACACCCATGTGTATACCTATAAGTGTTAGGTATGATGTGTTTCCTAACTCATATCCAAAGAATACCAAAAAAACTTGTGAATGGTTTGATCGCCTGACCTAGGCACAATTGAGAGATTGTAATTAAAGGCGAAAGGCGAAAGGGTCGTAACGAATAACTTAGTAATATAGACATTCTAATTTGTCTTTCCAGTCCCCTATAATTTAAAACTTGGGAGCATAAAACGTACACAGTTTCAATACATGCCAAAACTTCGCTAGGAGCGCTAAATTAAAAAAAAACCGGTCAAGTGCGAGTCTGACTCGCGCACCAAGGGTTCCGTACAAACTAACAATTAACTCAAGGTAAAGTAAATGTCCCAATATTTGTCAAATTACTTATTTTAACCCATCACAACAGAATTCAATTTCAAACAACGAATAACTTTTACACCAATACAATTGAATCGCGATCTTTTTTTGACCTCTCCCTCTCCCAGTCCCAACCCCATTAATTCTAGAAAAATCTTAACAGCGCGAATGGGGTCAGCGCCATCTATCGGCCCCATTTGGTACTAGCGTGCAAGAGCAATCAGCTTAGTATATCGCCCAAGGGTACGGGTTCACACCTCTAGGGCTATTTTCGAATGCACTCCAAAGCGTTTGCTATTTACTATCATCCACCAATAGAAACGGCCAGTGATTGTTTGACCAGTAACTCTTGTGAATTCATTTTAATTTATACTGTTTTAACAATACGGTACAAATTAGAATGACTCGAAAATTCCTGGAAAGGCCTTTCTTTAGCACTGCGTGTAACCATGTAATAATTATCAACTTTTGTACCCTAAGAATATGGTTCAAAATGGTATAGATCGCTATTATACCAAACATGCGGTGACCAGCTTGCCAGTTTTAGTTTCTTAACCAAGCTTGTTGGTATTTCCATGGATTTCATTATTTAATAACATTTTGATGTTTGTTTCATTTCACTTCATTCGACCACCCTAAATCCTAGCTCCCCTAAGTGCATTCGTGCGCTGAACCAACTTTCAATATAGGTTTAAGTTTTAGGGCTTTGGTGTCATGCACGCGGAACACGAGTATGATAAATTGATTGTATCACGGATACCTAGTATCATTATTGTAATATTCAATTCCGACGTTTTGAGTCCTTTATAGTAGGGTGGTCTTAACAACCGAAAATTTGAAATTTCAATTAGGCACCCTCTTATATTGTTCTAATACGTAAAAAATAATACATGTTTTTTATTTTTATTTTTCGATAAGATTTAAAGGGCGCGACTGCTTTTTTTTACATTTTGTGGTTTTCATTTCTGCATACTAAGTTCTTTTATTCATTTTTAATTTCTTGCTACATTTTTGAGCTACGTTTGATGATAGGAAACCGAACCAACCTTGGAAACCTTGGGTCGTCAGATCAGTCATTAATTCAAAAATGAATTTTATTGTGCTAATATGCTTAAAACGGACTATGGTGATGATTTGGCGACTTTAAATTTGATTTAAAATAAGCGTCGAAAATTAGTGTGAAAGTGAACGAATTTCGTATTTTCTGAAATGTTTATTCCTTGTTATCAAATGTAGCTCAAACAATGTAGAAATTTAAAAAAAAAACAAAAAAACTTTGTATGAAGAAATGGAAGCCTTAAAAAGTTTAAAATTCGGTAGCGACCCCTAAATCTTATCCAAAAATAAATAAAATATTTTAGTTTTTCATACATCAGAACAATATAAGATGGTGCCTTAATGAAATTTCAACATTTCGATTTTTAAGGACCACCCTACTTTATAGCCCTCATGATCATGGTAGGTAATTTAATTACTTACAAATCTTTAAATAAAACATGGATTGCAAACAGGGATGTTCCATATTTAATATTTAACGAGCTGATAAAATGTGTATCGGTATCGGTCATCTGTTTGAAATGCAACATCTGGTCATGTCCTTTAGGACCCCAGCAGGTAAACGCAGTTCAGCCCTTTTTCGATACTTGACAGGCCAACGAAAAACGCATAAGGGCCCGTGTAAGACCCACGGTTGTGTTTATTGTAATCAATTAAATATTGTGAATTACTCAATTACTACTACTAACAAATAATTTAACTACTCACCTAATTTATTTCTTCATTGCACACACACATGGCGCACTCCTCTGGTAGGTAGTGGTCATATATGCACGTGTGGCAAACACTGCACCAGAAATAGGATTGGTTCACCATAATTGAAATATTATGTCCGAAAGTTAAGTCAACCATAAAATGTCCTAAATGTCCTTGTTCAATAATGTTCGCCCCACAATAACAATTTCGCCTCACAACCAAATGTGTCAGGTCCCACAGCCAAATGAGCCCACTATTTAACATAAAAATATAGTCATATCTATCTAATACACGCTCAACGTCCATAAATATCACCATTATAAGATTAAAAAGTCACTACCTTAATTAACTACTAATTTCATAATAAAACACCTCACTTCACTGCCTTGCCTGCCTCTTTCGTCAAGCAAATTGCGTATGTGTATGAGAGTCTGCAATGGTTTTATATTCAAGTGTTCGAGTGTTTATATTTTTTCGTTCAAGGAACAAACAGCCCTTTGTTATAATAGTCTAATGAGCGGACCCTAATATTTTGGACCCCTGGACTAGACCAACTGTAGGAACAGGAAGGTCAAAATATGTTGGCCCCCGTATGGCGTCGACACCTTTGGGCAAAAGGACACTTGTAAACAACTTTAATATTACCGACAATGACGATGCTGTCATGAACGGTTTCGGCCACAGCGACCGTGTGATCTGGACTTGTTATCATCGATTAGCAAAATGACTGGAGTGTTACCGACAATATTTCAATACAGTCGAGCTTCAGTTTAGTCCAGAATATTTGAACAGGCATTAGCCTTAACTATAAAGTAGCTTTTCTTGTGCACATTCCAAAGAAAAAACATGCCAAAGTCGGAAGAGAACAATTATTTAAACATTCGCATCTACGCAACTATCGTTTTTTTGCTTAGGTTTAATAGTTTAGTAAAATGTTTTAGGGTTAGGTTGTAAAAGAACGCATCTGGATTGCTGATTGGCTTTTCTGCCATTTTTGCGATAAAGTCGCCTTTGAAGTTGTCTACTAAAAATTCTTATTTAGATGCGAAGCAAATACACCATTAAATAATAGCGAGTCGGCTTAAAAAAATGTTTTAGGGTTGGCTTTCCTGCCATTTTTTGCGATAAAGTCGCCTTTGAAGTTGTCTACAAAAAATTTATCTCTAGATTCGAAGCAAATACACCTTATTGTGTGTCAAACACTGGCCAACTGGCCTGGACTGGACGTTAACAAGTTTGAATGAATGAATGAAGTTGAATTATTTATTTGCCAGAATGCTTTGGTATACTGTCCGTCCGGCTGTCCGGCTGTCCCCTCTATAGGTCGCATCTCTCGCCAGTTCCTAAGTAATTTTGTGAGTGAGTTCGATAGGTAGGGCAAAAAAACAGTTCAAGCATGTTCGAGTAAGTAAGTATTATTTTAAAACTAATAAATTTTCGTGTTAGGCGATAACAGGGTTTCAAGGGTTTCTCACTTGGATACTTACGATACTTACAAATTCAAAATTGTTAGTCTTAGTCTTTTCTCTACACGCGATTCACACGTTGGTTGTTCTCAATAAACATGGTCGTTGTAATAGATCCCAACTCGGTGCTGGTGAGGGACGATTTATATTTAATATTAGAAGGTGAAGCATTATGGCTGTGGGTAATGCCCACGCATTTTGTGAAAAATGACTATTGCGTGCATTGTGGACGAGTGCAGTTGAATATGCCAGGAGATGAACATTAAAATGGGTATAGGCAGTTAGCACTTAGCACTGTTGTTTCACGAAGCCGCTTCAGATGCAAGTGATGCAACTCAACTAATAGACTGACGTCGATGGTCAACAGATGTTGGGATGGTTGGGTCTGGTCAGGTCAAACAAAAAAAGGCCTATGTATTATTGGACGAGCCTAATTGGTTGTCATGAAAGAAGGCGTGAATACATAAAATTGTGCCTGCAGACGATTTCGTTCAGAAAATGTGAACCCGTATCCTTGGGCGATGTTGGTCTTGCAGCGAGTGTTGTTTATCATGGGAACCGATCTCGATTATTATTGTTTTATTTGAAAGACAGTATTTCTATTATAGTCTTATAGGAATTTCAAAACAAAAAAATACTTATAAAGTTGATTAAATTGCAAACTTAACTAGGAAATGATTTTTGTACATAAAACAAAAAATATGCTATATACAGAAAAAAAATACTTTTCCAGTAATATTTATGTTTATCTTAATCACAAGTAATTATTTAAAATTTGTCGCTTGTATAACTTCGGAGATAAGGGTGGGGGGGGGGATGGGATTTTTTCTTACATTTTCCTTCATAAATCGAAATTTTACCCATGTAGAAAAAAAGAAAAACTGTTTTAAAAACTCAAGCCCTTTCAAATGATACCCCACTTGACCTAAAATTTGAATATTTTTTTTGCCACCTCCTCATATAAGTAATTTTTCATAAAAAATTAAAACGTATATTTAAATTTTTCATTTTCCATGCACGTGGATAACTCTCATTTATAACCATCCCAAATTTCAAATTGATAGCTCAAGTAATTCGTGAGATATTTCACTTTGTGACAGACAGACAGACAGACGGACGGAGTCAAACCATAAGGGTTTCTTTTTTACCTTTTTTGGTACGGAACCCTAATGACAATGGAAAGGGTTGAACGTCCAGAGATGCAAGGGATAAACAACCGCAGTAAAATTGGTTATTGATTTATACTGGATAGAGGAAAACATGGTAATAGTTAAATAGGTAGGTGGATTTTATTATACAAACACAACTCGATAACGCTTAAATAGTTCTCAAAATGGCATAATGAACACCAAAACTTACATTAAGTACTAATAAACAAAATTTTACTTATTTTTGTTGTATTGAACATTTTTAAATGGGGACATACAAAAAAAAAGGTCAGAACAGAAAATCATGACGTCAAACACGTACAAACTTCATACTAACAGAGCGACGTTTATGACGTTTCATTAAAATTTTGCGGTAATCAGCAATATTAACGACAGTCAGCATAAAAACGATGTCCAAAATCGGGTCTGACTTGAAAAAAAAAAGAAAGTTCTTCCATTATGAAAGCAATAAATTTATTCTATTCTATTCATTATCAAGATGTATTAAACTAACAGTAGCAAAAAGAAGTACTTCGGACCCGCGGAAATGGTAGCTAATAGCGAAAGTACCTTCACTTTCAGCTCCGTTGTAGTCTCGGATCAACTGCCTCAACTGGCTCGTTGGCTGCCTTATCGACGTTCGGTTCTCACACTCACGTTTTATTAACATTAAGTACGTCTTTCACGTCATCACTCCAAACGACATCTCTTACTTAGAGTGTTACATTAACTTTCGCGTCGAGTGCGTTAATTCATTTAATACGTTCTGTGTTCACTTCAGATCATTTTCGTTACGTTTTCTAAGTTTAGACTAACTACTTACGTCCACAAATTTTAATTGCATAAAATTTTCGAACGAGTCAATTTTTCGAAAAAACATCGGCGTCATCATTTGTTACCGCATCGGCGTCGATTAATATCGTAAACAAACGAAGCGATTATGAAATTAACTATCGGCACATGGAGAGGTACCTTACAATCAATAAGCTGCTATCAGAGAGTTAGGTTTAGGCATTTCGATTTGATATGATTGAAAATTGAGATGATTGTCTCGTGCTTGGTCTAACCACGTTAGCTCGCCGCGCATGGACCCAATGCGCGGAATGGGATTGATGTGAAATTGAATTATGAACGTAACTCTTTGATGGCATTGTGCACGATCGCGATCCCTGCGTAGGATAGAGCGAGCAAGTTCTTACGTATTTTTTATTTATTATGTTTAATTTTTACAAAAGCATGGCAACCTTGAAACAAAGCAACAGCATGACAATACCACTAACATTACTTGGATTGTTTAATGTTTAGCCAGCTGATACATTTCGTATTATACGACATTCAAAACAGCTTGCGTGTACTTAAATTAAAACTCAATTGATACACGTTCTTGCATATCGAGGCGTACGTTACGTTCATTTCGTGTACCTACATAACTAGGTACTTACTTGATTTATGTTTCGGATTATTTGCTTAGTAGTTTTTTCAAGTTAATAGTGCTCCTACAAAATAGGTAATATTGCTGCAACTTCCACAATGTTATTGTACCAATGAGCCATTAATACAGTTTATTGGATTATGGTTTTTGTCATTAAATATTTATTACTTTTAAGATTGCATGTATTTACATCGGATGTTTGTCGAGGAATAAATAAATTCGCCACTTATCGACCTTATTTCAAAGCTTGAAGATTCAAAAGTGTCGAATCTTTTCTTATCGCGATTAAACGATTTATATTGAATCAGGGTATTCACAATTTAAGTGCCAAAGTATAAATAAATCCAACTTTCAAAACGGCTGCTCAAAGTTCAGCGGACACGTATCGGTCATATTTTTACTCCAAGTTGATAAGCAACTTAAGATAATGCATTGCAGCGATCCATAATTCGGTTTCATTGGTTATGCAATGTTCCAGTGGAGTTAGTGCAACAATGGAAGTCATTACCGTAAGTGGGCTAAGAATGGTTAGCAAGGTGAAAGTGTCTGGGCCAGTTCTTGCGAAGGTCGACTCCGAGAGACCAGCGGCCGCCGCGGCCGCCGCGCCCGCCTGCCTTGCCGACGTAGCCGACGTACCGCACTACCGACCCTACGTCATCCGTGTTACCGTTAAATATCAACCAAATGCCAAACGTATAATCCTTGTATTTTATTAAACTAGCGAGATTAACCGATATGCAATTGCCTTGTTTCTATTTATATCGTGTAGTCGTAATGCTACCGGCTTGCTAAATGTCGATGCCTTGCTACTTTCTGAACGCACTTTTTTGAACGGAATAATTAAACATCCAACATCTTGTCGCAATTAATGATTCTGAGTATTTTGTTGCCATATATATTTAAACGTAGATGCCTAGGCACTCTTGTTCTTATTATTAAATCAGGTGTTTGATCGATTCGAGTGACGCAAGCATTTTATGTTTGGTTTTAAACAATGATGGTTGTCGGAGACTCGTGTAAATAGTTCAGTTCAACAATAGTTATAATGAACAGTCATTCTTTTAAAAGAAAAATGTTAAGTTATTGCAACTTACGACACTTTAGGTGCGGTTTGAAGGTCAATAATAACTAGTTTCTCTTCGGTTTCTCAAAAATGTGTATTTAATTGTAAGAGCTATACCTATTAGCTGTAGGTTATATATAATTGGTACTATTTCATCGAATAAATAATTTGTTTACACACTTTAAACAGCAGAAATCTATTAACTACGATGAACGGCACGCGATCCCAGCAGAGCGTTCCAAAGCAAAAGCATCCGGGTACAATCTACAAATTAGGTAGGTACATTTACTTGCATTCATCTTTCATTCAACAGCGGTAGCGATTACAGTAGTTTGCTTCATTTTTTTATGACTATAGATTGTGATTGATGGATGATAATTCCTACCATAATTTACTTTAAAAACAAAGTTTTAACCGACTTCAATTTAGTACTCCGCCAAGCCACGAGAACAATTCCCATTTTTTTTTAAATTTACCACATCAACTGATTTCCGATAGCAAATGCGTTGATTACCTACTATAGAAAAAAACCGAATCGCTGTATGTGGGCCGATAATATTTGAGGACTTCCATCGATTCCCCAAAATCATCACCAATGGCACTTCATTAGTTCCTATTTCAACGGAATCTTATCAGAACCTACGTACTTTTGCACTTTTAAGTACATAATTGAGGAATTCGATAAGTCATCTGTGGTCTTCATCATTAATTTCCCGCCACCAAATTTATGATTTCCGGATGTAAATACACGAGTTATAATAGAAAATACCAAAATCTCTACACGCGTGCCTAATTAAATTGAGGAGTTCCTTCAATTCCTCATGGATCCCATCATCTAACTGAATTTTGAAAAAAATGGGACCAACCTGGAAGGTATATGCTTACACAACCAAAAAATAATAATTTTCGAATCGGCTCATCAAATACGGAGTTCTGAGGTAACAAACATTGAAAAATAAATAATAATAATAATATTCGGCGAACGGTTTGATAGCGAAGAGTCTCGACCGTCACCTCAAGAGACTCTCGCTAGATGGCTGGATCAAGGGTCAGATACAGAAGGCGGTACTCCTGGACACTGCGCGAATAGTCAGGAGGTTCCTGTCTCTGTCGCCCTGACCACCGGCAGCTTAGGCCCCGCCTCGTTGCCGGCGGTACCCTAGGTTAGGTTTTTATAATGGTTTTATGTTTTATATGTATTCTTTTATATTTTACTTTTTATATCATTATTGTAAAAACCTAGCTTAAGAGAAAGATTAGATAAAAAAATAATAAAAACAATTGAATTGAGAACCTCCTCCTTTTTTTTGAACTCGGTAACAATTAAGATTGGAAAAAATATGTTTCAAATGTCATTTTTTCAAATACTCAATCAAAAAATTGGCATACACGTAGGTATACTTCGTAATCATAATAGTAATTCGTGTGATTAATTAGCCACCGCAAAAAAAGAACAAAAAGAAAATTAGTATAGGTTACAAAAATGTAACAATAACAATTCGTTGACATATTGACTTCGGTTTTAAAATAGGCCAGGAATCGTAGCACCTAAGCATGCCGCGTAGCACGTGTGACGTGGCAGTGTAGCGCTTATGACAAAAATGCTAGGTAACGAAGGCTGAGGAACCGCGTTGGGAAGGAGCAAAACATTATAATGTTACGTGTCGTGCAAGTAATATTACCATCTAACGGGTGTGTAATGATGGGTATAAACATAAATTATATAATTTAATTCAACATAAAAATATACGATATAATTTCAAAGTATATACTTAATTCTTGTATATATAATAAACATTTTTTTTTATACCACGTCGGTGGCAAACAAGCTTACGGCCCACCTGATGGTAAGTGGTTACCATAGCCTATGGACGCTTGCAACTCCAGGGGTGTTACATGCGCGTTGCCGACCCTTTAAGAATTTATACACTCCTTTTACATTTTGACATTTTTTTTACATTTGGTATAATATCAAAATGTTATATGTTTATTTTATATGACTATCGTCTGATATAAGACATATATTACAACCATAATCTATCTTTGTCCTGACTGACTCACTCATCAACGCACAGCCGAAACTACTGGGACTAGAAACTTGAAATTTACACCATGACTTCCTTTTATGACGTAGGCAACCGATAAGATGGGATTTTTGGAAATTCCATCCCTAAGGGGGTTAAATGGGGGTGCAAAGTTTGCATGGGGGAAACTTTATATTATGAACTAGAGACTTAAAACTTTGTAGAAAGATTACTAATTAAGATACAAAAAAAGTAATTTCAGCGTTTAAGAAAATTCCACCCCTAAGGGGGTTAAATAGGGGTGCAATGTTTGTATGGGGTAAACATTAATTTTTGAACTATGAACTTGAAACTTTGTAGAAAGATTACTCATTAAATACAGTAAAAGTAATTTCTGCGTTTAAAAAAAATCCACCCCTTAAGGGGTTAAATAAGGGTGCAAAGTTTGTATGAGGGAAACATTATTTTTTAAACTAAAGTTTTGTAACTTTAGATTATTTTTATAACGTGGGCTACGGACAAGAAGGGATTTTTGGAAATACCTTCCCTAGGGGGTTCAAATAGGGGTGCAAAGTTTGTATGGGGGAATCTTTTTTTTTGAGCAAGGGACTCGAAACTTTGTAGAAAGATTACTAATTAGAATACAAAAAAAGCCATTTCTGCGTTTAAGAAAATTCCACCCTTAAGGGGGTTAAATATGGGTGCAAAGTTTGTATGGAGGGAACTTTATTTTTTGATCTAGAAACATGAAACTTTGTAGAAAGATTACTTATTAAAATACAAAAAAAAATTTTCAGCGTTTTAGAAAATTCCACCCCTAAGGAGGTTAAATAGGGGTGCAATGTTTGTATGGGGGAAACATTAATTTTTGAACTATGAACTTGAAACTTTATAGAAAGATTACACATTAAAATACAAAAAAAGTGATTTCTTCGTTTTAGAAATTCTACCCTTAAGGGGGTTAAATATGGGTGCAATATTTGTATGGAGGAAACATTATTTTGTAAACTAGAGACTTAAACTTTGTAGAAACATTACTTATAAAGATACAAAAAAGTGATTTCAGCGTTTTAGAAAATTTCACCCCAAAGGGGGTTAAATGGGGGTGCAATGTTTGTATGGGGGAAACATCATTTTTGAACTAGAGACTCGAAACTCTGTAGAAAGATTACTTATTAGAATACAAAAAAGTAATTTCTGCATTTAACCCTTCAGCTGTGTTCATCCCTCTGTGGGCTTCATATTTTTTCCTGCAGGTCGGTGGAGCGGCCCTCGGAGGGGCGCAATGGCTTTGCTTACTTTCTTAGAAATAAAACCGGCATTCGTATATCGATCTCGCTTTAATCCATTGAAACGTATAGCCAATTCAGTGAGACAGCTAGCAAGCGAAAACTTCAATGGCCAATGGAGGAAAAAATCAATTTAGTCGTTAGTCTAAAATAGTCAGTGGCACGATTGACACGGTCGGTGTTCGCGAGTGAAAATTAGTGGGTTTAGTGCTGAATTGCCAGAAGGACAGTTTTTGTAGACATGTAAGTAATCTTTAGAATTACATAGAAACAAGTGTTATTTCAACGGGTTAACAGTAATAAAACCGTGACTAACATGACATACCTACTCATGGTCAAAATTTGGCAACACGTTTTTTAGCGCTTTTCTAATAATTTAATATTACTATTAGCTATTAAAATTACCGTTAGTTATCATACATTTGTTTAAAATGAACTTAAATGGATTATCAATGGCCCGAAAGTAAATAAATCGATTGAAGTTGGTAACGATCACAACAAACCGGCCGACCGGGAATTTCCCTCCGAGGGATGCCCACATGATACCTCGTGACGTCACTACGATCCGCACTCTATACTAATCATGACCTTGATTTATACCGTTTTCAAATCATGTTTTGATGTGATTTTTGTTTAACTGATGGTTATATTATAGTTTTAACTAAAAGTATACTAAATGTGAATTTTAAGAAACCTTATTTGTTTGGTTCAAAACATATAGTTGCTGTGATAATTGCACTCGTTTGGAAGAGGTTATTTTGTATGAAAGTAGACATACTTTTTTCATTTTACTCTCAGATAAAACCTGCTGCACTTACAATAAAAAAAGCTACGGTTACACCTAGTTGATGACCCATATTTATTGTTCAGGCATGAATTTGATTACATACAGTATAAAACACTTCAGATATAAGCATGTAAATCGAAGCCTACACGAGCAACTTCTGAGTGTAGGCATTATTTTGGTAGAATATTTCAAATGGTCTAGTGTAAAAAAAATACTCACGAGCCTGCCATTTTATGTTTTTCGAATAAGTATAACACAAATTTCTTCAAATTAAGCTCATTTAACACCCCAAAAAACTAATTGATTATATTTAAAATAACCAAAATACGTCGTAATATTCGGTGAGGTGGTGACGAGGTCAGGTAGATAGCCTTAATACGACTATAATGTAACGATGATATATCGTTGCAGTTAGATAATTTAATAAATATTGAGTTTCATCCAAAATCCTGGCTGTGATTATGTAAAATACTAAAGAAAATTTTTTTTACCAAATCACTTCACTCCACAAACCTTGTTAGTGGAGCGCCCCTCAGAGGGTGCCACAGACGTGGGTAAGCGGCCATGTTTTTTCGCCACAGCTGAAGGGTTAAGAAATTTCTACCCTTAAGAGGGTTAAATACAGGAGGGGCAAAGAGGGAACTTTATTTTTTGAGCAAGAAACTATTTGAAACTTTGTAGAAAGATTACTTATTAGAATACAAAAAACGGCAGGCAGCGTTTTAGAAAATTCTACCTCGAAGGGGGTTAAGTAGGGGTGCAAAGTTTGTATGAGGGAAATGTTTCCTTTTGATCTAGAAACTTGAAACTTTGTAGAAAGATTACTTATTAAGGTTACGAGAAATTGAAAGAGCATTAAAAAAAGCTCAAAAAAAATGCATGAGGGCATTAAGTGGTATTTCAGCTAGAGAGTCATGTAAGCCTGTTTTTAAAAGGCTCAATATCCTCCCCTTGCCATGCATGCACCTTATAATAAATAGATTTGCTTGCCTACTTTTATAAGGTATTGGCATTATATGGACATTATTTACCATTTACCATACCATCTTTATACGTACATAATTTTAAGCTAATAAACAAATTTCATTTCATTTCATAAGATACAAAAAAGTAATTTCAGCGTTTTAGAAAATTCTGCCCCTAAGGGGGTTAAATGGGGGTGCAATGTTTGTATGGGGGAAACATTATTTTTTGAACTAGAGACTTGAAATTTTGTAGAAAGTTAACTAATTAAGATACAAAAAAAGTAATTTCAGCGTTTAAGAAAATTATATCCCAATGGGGGTTTAAAAAGGTTGAAGGTTTTGTACGGGTAACACTGGATTTTTGAAAGAGATGTACTCTTCATTAACCTGTCTCTATTTCTCGATTTCCAGTGCTGAGTTTAAGATTGTTTTAACAGCCTTACGATATTTAACTTTTCTTTAAATCTCACTCATAATAACTAAGATCCCCATTTTCTAGCTCCACATCCATGCGTCGCTCTATATCTTGCAGAGTCATTTTTGCCAAAGATTAAAATTAGATTAAAGCATCAGGTAACTCACTGAATAAGTATTTAGCATTCTGCAAACAATCCCCGTTATCTGATTGGAAAATCTTTAAAAATTCTTTAACATTCGCATATCAGTGTCTGCCACTGTTTGAAATGTAATATGTCTAGACCATTTTAACTAAGAATAAATTCCCTTACCTATTTTATATCTTTGTCATCATCAAAAATCTACGCGCACGAAGTCGCGGGCGGCCGCTAGTATGGTATAATTCTCATGTTACATAACTATTAATTAAGTAACTAATATAATACTTTCGTTTGATACGCGGCCAAATTAGTAGCCCTTCTTTGCTATCTGTAATTTCCCCTTCGCGCCAGTGCGTCCTATCCCCAGTATTCAACTCCGACCCCGTCGCGGCATTCTATTCGCTTTCCCGGCGGCACGAACTCGTGCTCTATCACACTCACCACTGCACCATCTGACTCTTCTCAACAGTGATAGGAATAGGCAGAGTATAAATACCTAAACTTAGTAGAACAAAGTCATGAATTTGAGACTTCCTTGCGATAACATTTTTTCCGGGATTTCCCGGATTAAAAATTAAAGTTATATAAAAGTAAATCCTATAATTGAAACTTGGATGTATCAATAATTTAGTAGTAACAGCAACACAATTTTTTTTACTTTCCATGAAAATCACCGATGAGAAAATTGTTGTTACTTCTATATTTCTTTGGACTACAGAAGAAACAACAATTTTATTCTATTTTTATAATTAATCTGTCTCTTTTATCCTCGTTCACATTTCGTGTTTAAGTGAAAGAGATAGACAAAATAGTAGTCTTATCTATTATATTTCTCGTGGTTCCTATTGTTATCGTGTAAAAGGGAACCATATGTCGTTATCTCTTGTTGCTGCTACCTGCTATCCTTTTTATGCATTAATAATAAGTTGACAATACAGTTTCATACCATCCTTTATCGAGTACAGACGGGTTTATACTGTGTTTCTATGATATTTCATTTGTATTATGACGTAATATCTATAAAGAATCCGTTTATATTATTGGTTGTTTTATTTTGTGCCTATTGATTCTATTGAATCTTTTTTTTTCCCCGTGTGGTGTCGGGTTAGAATTTCACCACCCCCTTTCTTCCCGTGGGTGTCGTAAAAGTCGACTAAGGGGCAGGGTTAAAGTGTGTTGTGGGCGATGGGCTAGCAACCTGTCACTGCAATATCACACATTGTTAATCTTTTTTAGACCCACATTTATGCTAAAAGTGGCGCTGGAACATAAGTTTCATGTGCTCTGCCTACCCCTTTTAGGGATAAAGGCGTGAATGTATGTATGTATGTATGTATGATTCTATTGAACCCGAAAAACGTGGTTTATTATCCCATTTATAAAATATTAGTTACTTACGAAGTTCCCGGGATTTTCGTCACGCAAAAATATAGTCGTAAGGAAGTCTCCACGTTTTGTCTCTGTGCTACTAAGTTTAGGTATTTATACTCTGCCTATTCCAATCACTGCTTCTCAATGATATACTGGAGAGCGACAGCAAACTGGATATGTTTCACAGCCCGGAATCTCAATTTCTCTCGTCTAGCAGCCGATATTTGGAGTCTATTACGGCTTCAAGTTCCATACTTTATTGATACCTACTGTATTGTATAGACCTAAGCACCTTATTGTATAATATCCTCCTGTATAATTAACATCATAGCCTGTCTGTTAGTGTTAATAAAGGAATAAATAAATAAATATGTTATTTTATTGCAACTGCTTGGTAATACCAATAAAGTAAAGAAAGTATAGCGAACATTACGCTTTGCAAATTGTACTTATGATTAGTATCAGTATTAGGTGGTAAACAAAAAAAGGGTTCGGATCTGGCGTTTCGCCGGCCGCTGCCGTGGCACGCTCACTTCGCTCGCTCAGCTCGCGCGCAGTAGTATTGTGGTTCTACCTAACACTCCTCCTCGCTTCTCTCGTCGTCGTGCCTACATTGCACAGCGGCGCACATTGGCGCAGGGATGTGCATATCCTGTCATTACTTTTCAATACACTGTTCAGCCCTACTTCCCCTCCTTACCTTTCTGAGCGGTTTAGTTATTTGGCAGACGGCAGTGGCCACCGCTTGCGGTCGAGTACTAACCTTACTCTTGCTGTACCGTCTAGAAAGACGCGAACATACTCCAGATCTTTTACTGCGCGCGCTGTTAAATTGTGGAATGAGTTGCCTTTGTCGCCGAGACAGTCGCAGTCTGTTGCGTCACTTAAGATGAATTTGAAGAAGTTGTGGCTTTCCAATGACTTGTGAATTGGTTGAATATAGTATTTATTTATTTATTGTATATTTGCGATATATATGTTACATATGTTAGTGTGTATTATATTTTATATTGTATATTTATATATGTATTGGCATGTTTTTATTTGTCTAGAATTAATACTAATTAGGATTTGCTTTCATTTTCTCTGTTTTTGTACACGGTATAAGTTTGCCTATCTCGTTCTACCTACTTTCCTCTCAATTGCTCAAAGGTTAGCTGGAAGAGATCCCTTATAGGGATAAGTTCGCCTTTGTACTTTGATCTATTGTGTGACATGTATATTCCTTAACCTGTTATTGTGTACAATAAAGTGCTTACATACATACATACATACATACATTGGCCTGTCTTAGTGTGTACCAAAAATATTATGCTAACTGTAAATTAGAAGAAATTAACATTATATCATAGGTTCATTATAGGAAATACGCATTAGACTTAAAGTATGTTATAGTGTCGTATTTATTAATACGACAATACGACATGAAAACATACTTCAAAAAACAAAATGCATTGATGCCTTAGAGTATGCGTTAAAATCTAAATGGAAGTGGGCCGGGCATGTGGCGAGGATGCACGAAGAAAAGTGGACAAAGATCGTCACGCTATGGACCGGGCCTAAAGGAAAGAGACGACTTGGCAGACCAAATGCAAGGTGGACGACACACAAAAAATAACAAGAAACTGGCACCAAACTGCGCAGGATAGGGAAAAATGGCATAAACTGGAGGAGGCCTTTACCCGAGAGGGGTCCAAACCTATTAATTAGTGGATTATTACTGATTTTTTTTATATGAGTTAAGATGGGTATGGAATAAATGGGTTTTTTTTATTTTATTTTTTATTTATGTTATAGTGTAGTGTAGCGTAGTCTTATTTCAATATTTATCATTATATAAAATAATAATTATATCAAATGTAAATATATTAAGTGTTGTTATATGACTCAATAGTTATATCATATAAGCATTATTGCGAGTAACATTATATATAAAAAAGATAGGCATCGTTACGCACCTGCATATACCTACTCTACTTTATATGGACTAATGTTTCCGGAATAAATAATTTTCATTTCATTTATCATGCACATAAAAATCGAATGATAATTTATTGACACACACGTATTATACAGAGCTTTACAAGGCTGACTCCACCTGGAAAACAGGACGTGTCTGTGCCATGCTCAATGATTATTTCTGCGCTGTACAAGCGCAAACGGTTCGATAGATTGTTACATAACTATGAAGTATCGTTTTTGTTGCAATTGCGAGAGTGATGTAGGATAGGTGCAGTATATTTGTAGAGAAGAATTCGGTTTTTATTTAAATTTAATAACCAAACCAAAACAATGTATCAAGCTTTTGAAACGCGGTAGGAGTTTCCCTGAAACGTGTCATTAGTGGCACGACGCACACAGCGCCGCCGCGGCGCCGACAATTCGCCTGGCGCCAGACATAGCCCTCCCCGCCTGTCGCCTCTGTTACTACTCTACTCTGTATATTTGTAGATAGGTAGCTTCAAAATAACACGGAAATACCAATAACGTAAAGTTTAATATTTTGTTAGTCCATATGATGTCAAACAGTCACGGAAGAACAAATGTTATCTCGCTCGTGCCCGAAAGTAATAGCTACGGGAGCTTCATTTCAGGTTATTATGTGGGTATAAATGATTCCCGACGTAGTTATGGCTAGTATTATGTGTGTATAATTGCGGGCGTCCAATTTTTCCTGCCTTATTAGGTACAAAGGTTGTCTGGAAGAGATCGATTTAAAGCGATAAGAGCCATTAATTTCGGTATTAAGGTTTTTTTTTGGAATTTGTGTTTCTCTTGTCGTGGTGCAATAAAGAGTATTTATTATTGTTATTATTTCGATTTTAATTTGTACATACATACATACATACATTCACGCCTTCATTCCCAAAAGGGGTAGGCAGAGCACATGAAACGTATGTTCCAGCGCCACTTCTAGCATAAATGTGGGTATAAAAGATCGACTAAATGTGATAATGCAGTGATAGGTTGCTAGCCCATCGCCCACAACACACTTCAACCCTGCTGGTCCCTTAGTCGACTTTTACGACACCCACGAGAAGAAAGGGAATTTGTATACCTCAATATTTTCCTTTCGGTATTGTTAATGTATTAATTCTCTAGCTATCCGACCGGATTGTCTTGAAAACTGCATGCGAGCCTTAACCCATATATGTAGTATAGGCACGTTGGCAACTTAATAAGTATAGTATAATCAATCTATATTAAAGTAGTAATAAAACTGGGAATGGTATTAGTAGGTATTTCAGTTGCCATGGACTTTTAATATTTGTATACATAAATATAATAAAAGTACCTAAGTTGATTAAATGTTAAAGTACTGCCTGCTTATTTGCCACGCCACGGTTATCGAATTGTTAATTCAAATGTTTGTTCAATAGTCGCGAAACGTTTGGTGGAACTAAATTCTTCTATAATATATGATGTGTTCATAAAAGTGGTGCACTTATGCACGTAGGCTGATATGGGAGAGAATGCCAGGGTCACATATTCGACAAGTCAATTCAATAATTCGCAACGATTTGGGATGAAAAACGGCGCGCTGCCGCGCTGGCTTCTTAATTCTCGCCTCTTAGATGTAAAAATATCAAACCAAGCCATGTTCTTTTAAATATATAAATCATCCAGAGGCAGACAAGACCGCACGCATTATGTCTCTATTGTACAAACCTCGCTGTCACAAAGACATGTATAAACGAAATGAGCATTGAAAACATGAGCATTGTACTTTTTAATAAATTACCGATTGATTTAAAAACTTTGACAGGCGACATATTTAAGAACAAATTGACCAAATGGCTACAAGGGAAATGCATCTACACTGTTAAGGACTACTTAGATCATAAAAATTTGACTCATGAGTCACGCATGTACCTAAATTTTATTATTATTCGTTTTAATTGTTTTATTTAGCATACATAGACTATTTTCATTGAAATATTTATACGCCTGCTTGCAGGCTGAATAGATGAACTATGTACACTATAGTTTAAGACCATCTATGTATACCTGTATTCTTACAAATAAAAATTATTGAATTTGAATTTGGAATGTCTGACGTGTGACGATACCCTATAGATTCCAATAATTTGCTGTCCTATCTTCAGACTGGTGTTCTTTGACCAGAATATTTGGCGTGCCACACACTCAGCTTTACTTGCTTTTTTACGCTCTAGCTTGGCGGGAACTAACATGGCAACTGCGGCAGTTATTTTTACCATCGTCATCATCATATCTGCCGAAAGACGCGTTCTGTCGGCCGTAGGCCTCTCCCATTGTTATTTTATTTAACGATAATAATGCTGATACTGAATTGAAAAATGTTTTTTCCAGATCTGAAAATGCCCCAATGGGCCAGCGCGGAGGGCGGAGGCTCCGAAGCAGAGTCGCCACCAGAACAAATGGTGTGCTACGAAGACGAAACGTCAGAGTATTATGAGAACAAACCTGATATAGCTGCTATGAAGATAGAACAAGCTGGTGGTGAGTACGTATTAAGTATATTTGAGTTATTTTTTAACTAACCCAAGCGAAATTTGGTTTCGCAATCGACATTATAAACGAGAATATTCGTATCTATAGGCAGTACCTACACGTGGCAGGATTGTTATAAAACACCAAGTTACCTTTTTTCGCGTTCGATGATATTTTAATCTGAAACGTCTACGATACAACGAAAGTACGATAATAAGTTGTAAAATTAAAGTAGGTAGGCACGAATATTGTAGGTATAACTTAGGTCTTAAAGAGTCACCGTCACGTTTAGTTCCTTGCACTGGTAGAACTTCAATATATTAGCTAATAAACGTTTAAAATCAACACTTTAATGTTTCTATAGGAAGCGAACGGCACGAAGTAGATAAGGGTATTACGAAAACCACCCATAGCAGTGCGTACTAAATCGATTAGTCTGCACTCGTGCTCTTACGCAAATGATTTATCAAGCGTGCAGTCGTGTCACGTAATGCAAAGTTTTGTAAAACATCTCGCTCGTTGCACGATTTGCTTGGGAAAGTGCTCTGTAGGATGCCATGATTGCCAGCCGGCTTCGTGATACAGCTAACGGAGGGGCACTCCTCTGGGCGCAAGACCAAAGTCGCGTGACACCGAAATGTCTTACCAAGTAGACCTCAATACAATACAACAAATACTATTTTCACCTCAGCAGCTCGAATCATATTTTGCTGCGTGAAAACAGTGTGCGAAACGAGACAAAGTAGCTTTTTAATTAGGTTGGGGGGGGGGGCGCACTGACATTTCGTCGTATGGGGTCTAAGTTCAGAATATTTGAACTTTATTAGCACTCTCCCTTTCATTCCATTACGAAAAAAGAAAATGGCAGACATAGGTCGATTCATAAGTTCGACCATCGAATTTCAAAGTAGACCCCCCAAAAAGCGGATAACACACGTTCGAAAACTATCAAATTAACAAGTTTAAATTACCAAAATAATTATATGTACAAAGGAATTTTAAATTGAAGAATATTTAAATAAAAGATCTCAGAATAAACTCCGTTTTTCATAACAAATAGGTAAACATGAATTTTATTACGCTAGCTAATTAATAATTCTAGTTTAAACAATCTTAAATTCTTTGAACGTATAGCACAGATGCAGTTTCCGAACGCAAGCGCGGGGCCCCGCCCCTTTTAAAAAGTTGCGCGCTGTTAATTTGTTTGAGATTTTATTATGTACTAGCTGTACCTGCGACTTCGTTTGCATGGTAATGTGGTGTAGTTAACGAATTTATTATTTTGGACATAGGACACATGCAGTTCTAATTTAACCTTCAAGTAAAACGTTGAACAAACCTATTTTAGCTAAAATGCCGTTAAAAATCTTTTCTTTGATGTTTAAATTAGTAAGAAAGGGACAAAACTCGTTTTATGGGGTAATAGTTTAGTAGATGTTTATGGCCATAGATCCAACAGGTAGGACAAAGGCTGCAGCATTAAATTTTTATATATCTTCTTCTCTACATATTTATAATATAACACTGTTTTATATTAAATAAATACAAACGTGATGACTGAAATCAACTTGAGTCACTCCGACTCTCAGGTAAATAAATAGATTTAATAATCCTTTCGAGTACCCGGAGTAGGTACCCATTGACCGGTAAGTGTTTACGCGGAACAAAAGATCTCTTTTTTAACGTCTGAATTTATATTTTCCAAGCTATACCTAACCACTAAGTTCTAGAACCATAACGCGAGTCCGAGTCCCTTTCTATTAAAGGTAATTAATGTAATTATTAAAAATATTAAAGTAATATGTTTATTTTTTCATATTGCAATGTTTCAGATCGCACTATCACATTCTGCCGATCTTCTGTATGTTCCCGCCATTGTCAACTTAAGGAATGTGTATTGCAGGCTTTATGATAATAGTATTTTACAATGCACTTGCTCTGAAAGTGCGCCTTTACATGGGTCAACAACAACATGAACACGGGAAGCCCTCCATGCCGGCGCGGCGCTGCGAGCCGGGGGGCGGCCGTGCGGGAATGGATGGAGGGACAAAATTCCCACACGCGTGCGAGAATGAGATTTCATGACAATTCAAATTTCACCTTTTTTGTATAATTTTTAATTTCCTCGCATGATGCATTGTAAAATTTTGTATGATACACGTGCGGATGGGTAATTCCCAACCAATTACCATCCACCATTACCAACTTTCCGCACGTGTATCATAAATAACTATTTCACAATCGTGTTATAATAGAGAGCTTTTTAGTCGAGTACCGTGTTTAGGCGACGAAGCTTGCTGAGTGGCCTAAGTAAGGTACGAGATTAAAATGCTTGGTTATGACACTATTGTGAACAATACTTTTTCTACGAGTCAACTGACCAAACTAAACAAACTTGGTATCTATTGAAAACGAAGTGCAACCAACGGCTTTTTCATTTTTGTGCGTTGATGTCTATTTACCTTTTGAGTTTCTCATGACGGCGTCCTATTGGTCAAATACATTATAGTTCAGTAAAGGCGCCACGTGATTGGTCAATTTCATTTTAGTTGTCTCAATAGTTATGAAATGTTGAGTTGGGAGCTCCATAGTAAAAAGTATGTGATTTAAGTTTGGTGTACAAAGTCATAATTCAAACATTAAGGTCGACGAGTATAAAAAAGTTTTATCTGTATGTTGGCCGATTCCTGTGTCTCTATATAGGCTGAATGTCAACTTAAAGGCGCGAAGTACGAAGTAAAATACCGCCTTAATACCTACTGACGCGCTTGATAATTAATGTTATTAAAAAAAGGGGCCCGTTCTTTACTGATTTAATATAGTTTTACTGTTTATTGCTCATAAATATAAATACTGACAAACCAGCACGGCTATCACAAGACGGCGCGCGAGCTCTCTCTATTTTTCTCGAACTATTTGTCTCTCTCGTAATATACAACTTAGAAAGAGACGTATAGTGCGAGAAAAACCGAGAGCTCCCGCGCCATCTTGTGATAGCCGTTAAGTATCGTGACAAATACTCAGCGTGTAATCTTGCAGAAACTCATAAACCTAGACGTTTTGGCTGAACGCGAGACAACGCTAGGCCATGCCATTAAAAAAAAAAGGAAGAGTCAGACTTTTGACGTTATTTTGCTGAAATTTGTTGATACATTTATTGAAATTACGCCTCAATACGAATTTAGTGCGTATAAGTTTCCATATCAGAATCGATTATTTTTTTATGCTTTAGAATTTAATATGCGTTTTGTGAAGGTCAATCACAACACCGGATCGAAATTATTACTGTTAGTTAGATATGGTAAGTCCGCCATTTTGACGTCACTGACAGTTGACGGATATGGCGGCTATGATTTCAAGAAGAAGAACTGAATAATTTAATGAGGTCAAATGTTTCCGAAAATTTATTAACTGTCGCAGTTGGATAAAAACTATCCTCAACGGAAGCTAGAGTAATATACTACTTATGAAAAAATCTACATGTTTTTCCGTTCATGGGAAGCCGAGATCATTCGGGACACGTAAATGCTTAGTTTGATACTGGCTGATTCCATTTTCAAATTAGAGATTTATTATAAGTGAGAGATATTCTTCGTCATTCTTGCGTTATTGATATTTAAATATAAAAACTACTAGGATAAATCAATTCTCTATCTAACTAGGAAATATAGTGAAGTCAGTGACGTGACGAAGGTAGTATTTTAACATTTTTAACAACAGTACTATACTACGGCTAGTTTTTGATGTGCACGCGAGATACACGCAATATGCTGTGTGCCCTTGTGATAATGTTAAATATTTCAAAAATATCTCGAAGATATGAATAAAATCTGTGAATTTTAATAATAACACTGTTAGTTTTTAGTGATGTGTTAGTGTCACGCGACACTTGTATACTTAGATAGTGAAATATCCTTTGGTTTCTCGCGCCTTGTCTCGGCTTTCTAGTATTGAATAACGGCGCGGTCGGCGCTGAGGAGCTTGTTTTACAAGCAGTAACTAACGCCTAATTAAGTTACTTTCCTGAATAATCTTGAGACGAAGAGGTACGTGATACTATGATATATTTTTTGATGTGCATATGTTCTCACTGCTGAGGTGAAAAGTTGTATGTGTTACTCGAGAGCAAAGTATTTGCATCTCGTGCTTTTGAGTCCTTCGCTGCGCTCAAGATTCAAACTTTGAATTACTCGCTACGCTCGTGATTCAATTTTGGAATCTTTCGCTTCCTCAGGACTCAAAATTAGCACTCGCTGGAAAAACAAACTTTGCTCTCTTCACCTCACCTCACTCACACAAAGCAGTTACAAAGAAAAACAATACAATAACAGTTTAGTAGTAGAGGTAGACAACAGGCGGTCTTATCGCTGAAGAGCGATCTCTTCCAGACAACCTTTGGGTATCGGGATTATGCAGAAGGTTGGTGCAGAGATTATAAATATTAAGTAACCAAAAATCAAAATTATTATATAAATACACGTACATACATAGCTCTATATATAAACCTTCATACACAATCATACATATATACAAGTACAAATATATAATAAATAAACAGTCGGCCAAAAAAAACACAATCAGGGTTACGGGAGAGACAAATAATTTTCATGTGGTAAATTGGAAAAGAAATGTGGAAATGTTCCCGTGACTTGGCGGAGTATACTAAATTGAAGTCGGTTAACACTTTGTTTTTAAAGTAAATTATGCAATGGTTCGTCACCGTGTACAAGTTTCGTATGGAAACTTAAAAACATACTCGTCGACTACTGACGTATTTTGCGCACCTAGTAAGCATGTTGTGACGTAGAAAGGGATTTATGACGTCAGATTGCTGATAACCAGACATGGTAAATTATGTAGCATTTTTGATGTAGCGTGTGTTCGTGAGTGGTAATAAGGGAATTGGTAAAAGCAATTTCAATCGTGATGATTAATTAGCGTTAATAACATTATACCTGTCAATTTTGATGGATATTGTCTATACCAACTCCTTTAACACAACCATGCTGCACCAAAAACGCTACAAAATTTACGATGTCTGCTGATAAGATATGCCCTATATCCCTCTTAACATAATAAGCACTATTAGTGCTTTCAAATAAAAGGTTTGGTTTACAGCATTGGTTTTGGATCACAACCATCAGCCATGACAATGATTCATAACATTCTTCATAAATGCTCGTCGCTTTAGATTAGAACATAATTTAATGTTTCTTTAGTAGCTGCTTATCACGTGTCGCAACGAGCGCCCATAAACAAGAACTAAATAATCTACTTCGATTTGAGTCAAGAGAAATCAAAAGAACCGATAAATGATTACAGGTCATTTGACCTGTAATCATTATCAAGTTGTAGTTGTTAATTAAGTCATTATCATTACATATTCGTATGCAACGATTATGTTTACTACTTTTTGTTAGGTGGCGTGCGGTTGTATAATTATTGCCCGATAACTGGAGGCAGGCATGATGCCTATTTACCTTATCGTTACGTGAAATATGAATAGTTGCTACATCTACGAACTTAATTATTAACAATCTGGTTTGATTGTGATTTGTACATAACATACTAGGTACCTAACTATCAAATAGTTTTTATAGTTACTTAACTTACTTAAGGGGGAACGTGAAATGTAAATTTCCTACCATACCTATGCTTTTTTGCGTATTCTACAAAATAATAATTTAAGGTCGTGTTATTTCATTACCGTTCACTTGACAAAATCTATAAAAAACGGCCATGAAAAATAAGGTACCTATCTTGTACCTACTGATAGATACTGTATTTTAGGGTAGCGTAACATTTTCATACAAAACTAACATAGGTACTCTAATTATTAGTTTTATTATGCTTGCCTTAAAATATTTTTTAAGGAATTTGGAACTAATGCCAAGCGATTCCTCGGTGTACTGGCGTTTGATCAAAATATTTGTCGCCTAATTATACTTCTCCAAATCAGTCATTTAGTTAGACTCTATGCTTCTTATAGGTTTCTTCGATCATTCGATTGTTATGAATATTGTTATGAACGGAGAGCTAGCGACCAAATCGGTCATGTGGTTTCAGCTGTGTTGAAACTCCGTTAGCTACTTCCCTGAACAACCTTTTCCAATAATCTTCGTGCTGGCAGACCGCGGGCGGTGGGTGCGGGTGTAGTGGGGTGGGGAAAAAAATGTGGGCTAAGCGACTTAAATTTTGTTTTCAAACAGTTGCTCTGTACGCCCTGTGCACCCAAAATAATTTGGGCTCAGCTGTATTGGCTTTTTTCTGACACGAGATTAATTAATATGTAAGCCCCAAAAAAATAGCCATGCAAAAATATCGGTGGAAAGGTATCAAAAAAAATTGTTGAAATAGTTTGGATTTCGTTCGAAAATGTGCTGAAAGTCTATCATGGAACGGCCGCGATATACTCTCGATTTTTCTCGCACTATACCTCTCGTTCTAAGTGTTCTAATAAGAAAGAGGCGGCTAGCGCGAGAATAATCGAGAGAGCTCGCGCGCCGTCGCGTGATAGCCGTGCTGAGGGGAAGGCAAAACCGAACACAATCGATGCGCCGTTAGCGCGCTGACGCGTTCGACGGCTGATATCCCCTCCACGTCCGCTTTTTTGGTATTTTTAATTAACGCTAGCAACCCCTTCCCACCACCCGATCTTTTTTTTTTTGGGTGCACAGGGAGTACAGAGAAACTGTTTGAAAAAAAAAAGTCGTTGAGCCCACTTTTTTTCCCACCCACTACACCCACACCCACCGCCCGCAGCCTGCCAGCACGAAGGTTATCGGAAAAGGTTGTTCAGGGAAGTAGCTAAGGGAGTTTCAATACAGCTGAAGCCACATGACCGATTTGGTCGCTAGCTCTTAGGCTATTATAGAATGAGACCATTATACAAATTGATCCACAGCGCATATACGCTGCCATGCAATATTTTGGGAGGACTATGTTACGCTAAACGATGCATTTGAGTAATTGATACATGGTAAAATGAAACGTGACCAAGTAATTATTTTTTAAACATTCATTTTGAACACCAATAGTTCAACTGTAAAATTGCGATAAGTGGTCTCGGCTAATGATTCTTTGCAAAATATTAATTTGAGAAAAACAGTTTGGGATGTGAATACTTTGGGGAAAAAAAATTGCGCATAAATTAACCCCGCTTCCTTTTACATTAAGCTAGCTTGGCTTGGGTAACACTGACACGAGTGTCGATGCCAGTCGAGATGCTTATCCAAGATAAAAGTGACATTGACATTTCATACAACCTCATGCGGCGCATCTGGGTCGAACAAGAATTGAGCCACAATCGGTGTAACAGCGCGCCTTTTACTTATATCAATAATTTAGATACCCGCTTTGGCGCGTTGCGCAGGTACTTACCTCTAGGTAAATGGTAATATGATTCTAATCATTGACTAGGTACCTAAAGATAGTTAACACTACGAATTTTTTATCTACAAATTAAAACACCATGCGGGTGTTTAAAATTGCCTGTTATTAAAGAGACAGGAAGGATGTAAACGGAAAACTAATAGGTGCATTGGAAACTATCGCGTGCTTTGAAACGCCGTACCTACAGATTAAGAAACAATACAGTCTGATTTTCAGATATATGATTGTTTCAGGGATTTTATCAAATCACTAAACAAATCTAGTGAAATGAAAAAACAAGTTGCCTTTTTTGTCCCATTTCGTCATTTCACTAAACAGATTCAGAGATTTGATCAAATGACTGATTTGTATTAGGTAGGCAAATTATAAAATGGATTCGCCATTTTAACATCCTGCGTGATTTGATCATATCCCTTATAGGGATCTGTTCAAATCTCTGTTTTGGCTATTTCACTGCGACATATATACCTATTATAGGAAAATCTCACTCACCACGAAATAGCCCTTTGGCACGCTCAATAAGGGATGTGTTATGGTCTTATGGTTACGATTATAAGAGTATCTATTAAATAATACTTACATTTAATAGATTGTTTTATATTTTTTTATATATGATATTATAGTAAGTACTGTGTGTTTTTATAGACCGATATAAATAGGTATTTAAATACATACACAGAAAACGTCCAAGTTTCAAAAAAAAATATTCATGCTCATCACACAAATATTGCCCCTTACCGGAATTCGAACCCAGGACCGTCAGCTTCGTAGGCAGGGTCACTATTACCACTATAAGCTTAAAAGTTCCACACCATCACCATGGGCCCATCGTACAGGAAGCAATATGCGTTAGAACATTTGTTCCTGATTCGTCATATTCCTTATCCGACACTTTCCTAACTGGTCATACGACGAATAAGGAACAAATCCGTTAGAATGAGTGAGACATATATTCATCTCATTCTACCGCGTAACAGCGTCTTCTCCTGCGACCATGATGGCCGATTGTGTGAAGCAGACTTGAAAATAGTTGCACAGTGTGCGTTCTTTCGCGGGCGCTATGTTAAAGTAGATACATATTCCATCGTTTCAGAATTTTACGACAGCGGTAGCGGCAGCGATGAGGTGGTTGTCAGGCGAGGCTGCCGCACGCGGCGGGCGGCGGCCGGATCCTCCTCGTCCGGCACGTCGGCCTCCGGGCAGGGCTCCGGCACGGGCCGGCGCCGGCGCTGCGGCATCTCCGCCCGAGAACGCAACCTGCGGCGGTTAGAGAGCAATGAACGGGAGCGCATGCGGATGCATTCACTCAACCGAGCTTTCGAGGTAAGTACATTTCTGTTAAAACCGCGTAGGTACACACCTGGCCAATGTAGGGCAACAGGTAGAGATGCGAGATAGATATCTAGTTAAACGCATTGACTCTTCATAGGTAACATAAAATATAAAAACTGTCATATTCGCTTCGCTCTGCCCGATCGGCGCTGGGCCTAATTCTAATACCAAGTACGAATCATTACGGTTCGTTACATTTTAATTTCAGAATGAAAATTCATAGGTTCTCACTCATTCGTTACGTACTAGGTAATATAATCTACAAGATAAACGCAATCGTAACATTCGTAACTATACCTCTACCTACATAAGTTTGATTTACTTATGAGATGATTGTTCTTATATTAATCTGTTGCTTTATATCATTTCAGGACCTACGGCGAGTAATTCCGCACGTAAAGAAAGACAACAGAAGCCTTTCAAAAATAGAAACCTTAACTCTTGCCAAAAATTACGTTAAGGCCCTAACAAACGCCATTTGCTCTATGAGGGGTGAGGAACCTCGTTACAAGTAAGTTATCGAAATTATTACAAAATCCATTTGTATCATATTAGCAAATTACTTAATCTACAAATCCACATTGCAAATGCGTTGAATTATGGGTAAGGAATTGCTAGATTTTACATAGGTTCGCGCCTCTTCTGTGGCCAAAGTTACCACAGAAGATGTTAGTTATAATCATAAAGTAAATGGTTTGAGTGCTCGACACTGTACTGAGGGGCTACCGGGAAGTGAAAACGAACTTCGTTCGTGTATCTCTCTCTCTGTCGCACTTGCTAGTTCGAGCGACAGGGAGGGAGATACTCGTACGAAGTTCGTTTTCACTTCCCGGTAGCCCCTCTGTTTAGGTCATGGGCAGTCTGTCAAAGTAACATGACCTTATTTCGAATGAAGTAAAATCCTCTTAGTTCGAAAGTAACCCATATTGTTTTGACACATGTGCCCATACCATATACCTTCTGGAACAGCGTGGAGCACTCGGACGTTTACCTTAAACCCTAATTTGAATGAGCTCTGAATCTGCGTAAACGGCGTCGCCTCTTCTATAATTATATGCGATAAACACATATATTATTTATAAACATAAGCCCTTACTATTTACCACAGAAAAGATGATTTTTGTTTTTTGACTGACAATGAAGATGTTTTAGAGAAAATAATAATACTTAAAACTTCATTATCTTAGTAGGTATAGGTTACAAGTACCAATGGTTCTTTCTTGTGTGATTCTATTCTTATTCCCCACTCACTCCGCAAAACTATGCTCGTGATATATTTAGTCATCTTTTCTTCATCCTGTAATTTTTTTATCCAGTCATTTTAATACCCAAGTCTATGGCTCTGTGACGACAGGAAGACAATAAATAAAAAAAAAGAAATGTTTATACTACGTCTAACGCGAACGTTTTAAAATTACAGTTTCAACAGTGCCGATGAAAACGTGGAGCCAGTATTTGTGTTGAGCCGCGAAGAGCAGAACAACAATGACCCAAGTGAGGAAGCTCAAGAGGAGACCTCGTCCGTGATGCCCTGCCCCTGACCCCGCGTATCGCGGAATCCTCGTCGCCCTGTCAAACGCTGCCTCGCCTAAGCTGTCTCCACTATGCTCTCGATCTAACTATAGTTAATTATAATCTATCTATATTCATTCAGCCGGAATAAATCAGGCACCTTTAGTTACATCTCTGGGTTGGGACAGACGACAGTTCCTCTGCCGAGGTAGATATGCTAATATTTTGATAACGGACAGAACAACGGGCTATGGCTGAAAGGCTGATAATGATAAATTAAATAGAATCAGTCAAACTTACCACCTTGGTATTGCTAAAAAACCGTTGGGTAAACATACTCGTAGAGCGATATTCTTAAGTTAACGCAGCCAAAAGGCTACAGAAGTAATGCAAGGAAAATGACCCTTGAGCTCCCTATGGTGAGCAATTGAGCATATCTCGATATCGCACTTATTTAGGTATGTAATATGACCTTTTATCGCCTCAGTGAGTTCCTACCAGCCATAGTACGCTAAAATCAAATGTGACCCAATTCTGACCCAAGATGACTTTCAATTTGATATTCTATGGAAGTGGCGCTGGGCTGTTATTCTTTACGCGCTGATGCGCCCCACTCCACCCGTCACGTTACTTACTACGTATCGCGACGTCAAGATACATTTGTGGGTGAGCGTTGAAGTGAACTTAGAACAAGTTAAAGAATAGCGGAGCTGTTATTACATATACGGGCTGTCAATGTATTACATCATTTGAATAGGAGGGGCTGACCATGGGATGACGGTAGTCATTTAATTAGGCGGGGAGGGTCCATTCAAGGAATTAACGTAATTAAATGACGTACCTAATACATGGACAAGCCCATGAATGATGATCAAAGAGATCCTCACTCCTCAGCATCATCAGAAGATTGAGGCTGGGAAATGGATTGTAACAATTTAACCGGTCAAGTGCTAATTCAAGGTACCATAAACTAAACATGCGAAAAAATAAACATCTGAGTTTAAACAAATTCAACAATAAGTACACTGGTATGTAAATACGTATAATAAGTTGGTAAATTATTCTCATTAATTCATCTAATTGATTCGTTCGATTGAGTTTTAAAATATTTTAATCTGATAATATTTATTCTCGGTGCAAGTATATATAACAATTTCGTTTATCTATATAACTTATTTTATATTATATAAGTTATATAACTATATGGGCACCCATCCAAAACCTTTCAGGCTCGGTGTTATAAACGTCAGTTAAACCCACAGACCACTATAATCATGATATCGTATAATATTTTTTTTTTTGTAATATTGTTAATAGTTACTGGAAATTTACAGTTAGCTGAGTAGGTACTATTGCCCAGTTTGAGGTCAATTGGGTCTTTATACAACCGAGCTTATGAATCTACTTAGATCAATCGTAGCTACACTAGGTAAATTACCTTTAGGTACTAAATATTCTCCACGACGGTGCCAATACATAACCTGTGTGTAGGTACCTAAAATCTAGCCTAGGTTCTGATATAAAAGTTCTGTAATACTGTTTATATATACCTACTGTTCTGTGGTTCTGTCCCTTTTGTTACATTGAATTATTTATTCAATTTAATAAAGTGCATTGAATTGCATTGTGAAATGTGTGTATTTTTGGAAGACGAGTAGGTACCTATAGATTGGTTTAAAAATGTATGATATATTTTATTAAAATCCATGTGATGGCGACAATGTTAATCTGCGAGCCCTGAATTGTCTAGATTAAGCGCCTTAAGTAATAGGTTGATGTAAATTTTTGTGATTATTATATTTGTAATGTTGTTCAATCTCATTTAATAGTTACCATTTTGTAATAACTTAAGTAAATTATTGAATTGTTTTAAGATAAGAGTTATTGCATTTTTAGTTATTTTAAATAAAAAATACTTACCTACGTTATGGTTAAAGGTTTCTCTTTTTCGTAAAAATGTATGGCAACTAATAAATGATTAATTTGTTTAAACAAATTTCGTTCAATAGATACCTACCGCCGTAGGTATTTCGTTCGTTTAAAAAAAATGTTCTGTGTTGAGTCACTTACTATCAGAATTTATATTTAGGTATATAATTTATTTATATCTATAATGATACCTACGTTATTATATTATATGTAGGTACAGATAATGTATTTACTTCTAGACAAAGTTTCGAAAAGATATATTACAAAGAAAAATATACATATTTTAGATGAAATGCAAACGTGCATTAATTTGTTTCATTATCCTTTACTATTTGTCCAGCCCCCTTGCCGCCCGCCATAAAATATAAACATGACAAAGACCTCATCAACTAGGTATACAACGTAGCTTTTTAACCAGGCGCGCACTACGATTTTTTGTCGTGCGATAATCGCATCGCAATAATGCAACGTATGTATTTGTATGTCAGTGCGCGCACATGCCATATGCGCGCACTGACATTACATTTACATTTACACATTGACATACGTTGCATTTTTCGTTGGAAATAATCTTAGTGTGCGCCTGGCCTTAGAGCCGAAGCCCACTTAAGGTATCGAAAACGTACTAATCATTCGTGAAAAAAAAATATAATAGTTAAGTTTTTAGTTATAACAGGTAATTAAGTTTGAAAAATCCTGTATGACGCGTGGTGCGAAGTTCATTCACCCGGTTAGAGTTTGTACCTATCTACATAAGATGGTGGCTAATAAAAACAAAAACAATGTTAATAGAAAAAAAAAGTTACTGAAACTTTATTTTAACTTCTTTGTAATGTACATTAACTGGCCTTCGGCTCTAAGACGGTTAACAAAACACCCTGTATACACCGTGGACGTTAATAACCCGAAAGATTTTAACCACGCATTCCTGAAGTCATTAGGAGTAAGAAATGTTATATGAACCCCAACAAAAAATCAGCAAAAAAAATATTTTTTTTTGCTTGTTTTGTCGGTTTTTGTAAATAAAACTTGGATAACTATCGCTTTTCTATGGAAATTATCCCTTTTAATAAAACGGTAACGATTATTTTTTCAAAAAAGGTTAAATTTAGTGAGTGGTAGCAGGCACTTTGATATCTGTCAATAGCGACGCAAAACTGGCTAACATCGGTAGCAACGTCGCAATCAAAAAAGCTAAATGCACGTTAGTAATCAAAATAAAAAGTTTACATGAAAATTTATAATATCTTCAAAACTAAGCCGGCAGTGACTGGGGTTCACATAACATTTTTTGCTCCTAATGACCTAAGGAATGCGTGGTTAAAATCTTTCGGGTTATTAACGTCCACGGTGTATAATGGATATCAAAATCTGTTTTTTTATTGTACGAAACAGAACATTTGCAACTCCCATCAAAAACATAAATCTGAAAATGGGAGCCCAGTTACAAAAATAATATGCCTGGTTGCCGACTTGGCCGACAACAGGATTGAGTTGAGACAGAAAATACATAATATATTTCTTAAAACTTTGGACACTTAACTTCGAGATTATTTAGGTTTTTGGGCACAGTGAAATGTCATCCTGCTCGAATGTGGAGCAGCCCACCTGGGGAAGTACCTCCACCTTGCAGAAGACAACTAATAACACTAGGTACTACTTGCTCTGTAGTAGTGTTGTGTTCCTGGAGGTGAGCAAGGTCGCCAGAGGTCCCGAGGATGCGTTGTGTTGAGAGCAAGGGCATTTGATCCTTCAGCTGTCAAAGCGGCGAATCCTCAAACATATCAAGGGTCGGCAACGCCCATGTTCATGTTACTCCTTTGGAGTTGCATGCGTCTATAGGCTGCGGTCTCCGCTTAACATCAGGCGGGCCGTACGCTTGTTTGCCACCGTCGTTGTATTAAAAATTAAAACATTTACCTCTTGCGTTGATTTTTTTTCTCCAATTGACAACATTTTTAAGGCGCCGTAGGTTCAGCGAAGTTAGCGAACAGAGATTTTGAAACAATATAATGCGTTTGTTTATAATAATATGGTTTAAAAAAAATACGAATAGTAATCTTGAGGCTTTTCTGCAGGGAAATCAGTGTTTAGAAACATGATCAGGCAATTTTCGCTCGATAGAAAAAAATCACGAACATAGGTCTAAAAGGGTCTAAAATACACTTAAAATATTTCTTACAAATTATGCACAAAAGCTAAAAATATTAAAATGGCTTCTAAAAATCGGCAATATGATGTTTGAGAGAGATCAGTGTTTACTTTTTTATTTATTTAAACGGCAAAAAATATAAAATTAAAAAACATGATTTCCGCGCTTCCGAGCATGCACTTCCATCTCGCTCACGCTTATGCTCAGTGAGAGGGAGAGAAGACCATGAACCTACGGCGCCTTAATCCTTTTTCGAGAAAATATGACATTAATATTGATTATTTTATTTTGTGTCTCAACAAACTCACACGTTTAATTTTGACATTTTAATAAATTTATATGAAAATATATATTATCTTTTATTATTTCCATATCGTTACGTTGCTTAGAGCATTAAACCAACCGGAGTGGCAATTGACAGGCGTTCCCCTCTGCCAAATACGTATGACCAGTGGTCATACGTATTGTATGGACTGACGTTTATCTGACGTAGCTATTTTCACGTTCCGCATACATTTGACGTTCCTAATGAAATTATACTTACTGAAGACTAGGCAGTATGGCCCATGGTCTTAGCCTGTCCGAATGGACGAATTTAAAAAAAAAAAAAAAAAACATTTGACGTTCCCCTCCCCCGCAAAAATCGGCAGACTTTTTATGTATAGAAAATGACACATGTGACCACTCCTGTTGGTTTAATGCTCTAACTTAGAGCATTACGTTACTAATAAGGGCTCATGAACTTTATACAATTGTGACAAATACATTCATGTAATCATATCATTTCATTCACGCGGCTGCAGCCGCGGGCACGTGTAGTAGCTTTGAAGATCCGATTTTCCTGCCTGACTTACAACTACACTATACGTAATTTGTAATTTTTATTATATCTTTATTATTATAAATAAGAAAACACTGACCTTCAAATTCTCGCGGTCATTGTTCTTGTCACTCATAGACTATTTTGGTATATTCTTGACAAGACAATGGAAGCAGCTCATACAGCCACAAACCATAGACATTGTTGTCTTCTTGTTGTCTTGTTAATAGTAAGCACATAATAATAAAGATTGTTTAAATCGCACCGAAATCTTTAAATAAATGGGCTCTAAAATGTATTACTTAAAACTCATTAAAACACCTTATGGATATTTTGATAAATTTCACTTACAATAATATAAAGAATGTTGCCAGTGCCGACCATCTGAGAGAGAGCGCAGATAAAAATTAAATTCCTCATGTGCGTGTGTAGGTAGAATAGGTTTAATCTAAATTTTATAAATAATTTGTATTATAAAGAAAGATTTAACTTAGTTGATGCGTTGTTCAATATATTTTTTGACATCAAAGGATTGCGAAGGAATACAGTCTGCAACAAATTCCACCCAAGATTACTGAGTTCACCTGAATACAGATCTGCGTCTATCGCAATATGGCCGTCCTGTAATGATTCGGTGGTCAGTGATATTATTGTGATTTCATCTCCTACGAACAATAAAAATGGAACTGCGAGTCGGTAACAAATACCGACTGGGCCGTAAGATCGGTTCAGGGTCTTTTGGAGATATATACCTTGGTAAGTATGAGCTCAGATTATTGTAAACAAAGAAAAACTGATGATAGTGGGCCAGCTGCGATTTTTTTTGTTTCGAAATAACTAGGTGTTTCATTTTCTGTTAAATACTTGAGGTCATCGTAATTGCTTGCTTGAGAATATGGACATTCTAAGGGCATCCGTGCAACCATGAACCTGGAAATTCAAATCGTCCCAGCTGAATCGAATCTATTTATTCAGCTTCTAATTCACATTGACTTGGATAATATGAAAGCAAAACTTCTTCAATCAAAACTCACGCCTACTGTTGTTGTGATATGAATTTCTGCTTGCAGGCACCAATATTGTAACTAGAGAAGAGGTAGCTATCAAATTAGAATGCATCAAGACAAGGCATCCACAGCTACATATAGAGAGCAAATTTTACAAACTAATGCAAGGAGGAAGTAAGTAAAATAGTGAATTGGTATTAATTGTTGTGTTGTATCATTGGACTGTATATTCCATGTCTGTTTTCATATAATTTTTGTTAGAGATGTGCTGAAAGTAAAAAAAAAAACATATATTGGTATAATCTCTACTATTTATCCTTGACACATAACCTAACCCAATCAACTGTGAAATTTTAAGGGTAAACCAAAAACTTTCAACATTTGGAGTAGATATTATACATTCCAGTAATTAGTCAACTAGCACAGCCATGTAAGAGGCAGTTGCAGTATAGTTTTACTTGTCAACTTGTATAATTAACTCATTTATGCCTGCTGTACTTGTTTGGGCAGTTAACCGTACTTTATTTGAGCATAAATGGGTTAAGGGTGGTTATTACGCCATATGTCTACCAAGCCTTTGATTATGCTGTGTACTTAGTGGGCAAGAATGCATCGTATTTCATTACAGCTGATCGGATTTCAGTCGCATCTAAGGATATATTATAGGTTATGTTTCCATTTCCAATCTGAGTAGTTTCCTAATGTGATGCAAGACACTTTGTATAAAATGGTCTGTTAAAAGGTATCAAACCAGAAACAGGAAAATATATTGCAATACTGTGGAGCTAGCACAACTGACTCCGCAGTGTGAGACAAGAAAATTACTCTCTAATTTACCCGGACTGAGTGACACAGGAAGTTACTGAGTCAGGTGACTCAACTTAGCTATCCGATATTTTAAGTCTAAATGCATCATAATGTCTTATGATGTATTTGTTTAGTATAATGAAAAACAAACTCATTGTCTCTCTTTTATCTATCTATTCAGTCCGTATTCACCTAATGTTTGACGACCGCTTTAGCCTAGTTGGTAGTGACCCTGCCTACGAAGCAAGAGGTCCTGGGTTCGAATCCCGGTAAGGGCATTTATTTGTGTGATAAGCATGAATATTTGTTCCTGAGTCATGGATGTTTTCTATGTATTTAAGTATTTATTTATCTATATAAGTATGTTTATCGTCGTCTTGTACCCTTGTGTAAGATTGTCCCCTAATATTTATTATTTATTTATTTAATGTTGAGTATAGGCATCTTCTTTACTATGCCATTCGCCTCATTCCTGTGGTAATCTCATCCACTGTTTGGTGTCTCTCTTCTAATTGTAAAAATTTAATTCGTGTTATACTTAACATTATAACATAAATATTTTATCCATAGTTGGTATCCCTGCAATCAAATGGTGTGGATCAGAGGGTGACTACAATGTTATGGTAATGGAACTGCTGGGGCCATCGTTAGAAGACTTGTTTAATTTCTGCTCTCGTCGCTTTTCCCTCAAGACTGTCCTCCTCCTAGCTGACCAGCTGATTACTCGTATTGAAGACATACATTACAGGAATTTCATCCATAGGTAAGTTGTATAGGCAGTAACTCCCAAGTTATCACTGGTACGGGCAATATAGTTGTGCACATTGCAGGTCAAGTAGGGTCATTGATATCTTGGTTTTCTTACGCACATCAATCATAAAACATAAGTGCTATTTCTGCATTTCATCTATAGATACATTTCAATAAATACACACATGATAACTGTAAAGTTACTGGGTATTGGCCAGTTTACATTCTATGAACACTGAATTTAGTTATAATTTGTTCCCAAGCATTTTGATCAAACATGAATATAAAAATTTAAAGATATAAACGAGATTATTTATTTATTTAAACTTTACTGCACGAATATAAAAATAAAGGTACAATTGGCGGACTTCATACCTAAAGGCATTCTCTACGAGGCAACCATTGGGCTAAGCAGAAACTATTATTTTTTTTCAAAAACAAATCTACTAAGTCAGGTGTACACCTAAATAAAACAGGAATATAATGTATGGTATATATATATATATGGTAATCAAGTAGCTATCTACAATTACAAATAACTTATAATATTTATAACATACGCCACATGATTTCTGCCATTACTATAATACTTTTATTTTTGATTTTCAGAGATATCAAACCAGATAACTTTTTGATGGGATTAGGTAAAAAAGGGAATTTAGTGTATATAATAGATTTTGGCTTAGCAAAGAAGTACAAAGACCCACGCACTCTGCAGCATATTCCATACAGAGAAAACAAGAACTTAACAGGTATGTATGTTTTCACAAGGGTGTGGTTAAGTCTAAACATTAATTAATAAGTTAGAGAAAATGCCCTAGCAAAGCAATTATTGTCTTGCTCACTTGGATTAGTCATTAGTTCTTACTACTAATTTATATTATCATTAATGATTGTTGTAAACATTAGTTAATAATATTTACATAAGAGACTTGTGCAAGCTTTGACTTTCTGAAGGCTTAACAGAGTACAGGTCGATTCACGAAAGCTGGCGCGAGATTTGTCAGAATTTCTTTGAAAATAGCTGTCACTCAGTAGAAATCTCGCGCCAGCTTTCGTGAATCGACCTGTACCACTTCTAAATGTTGAATGTTCTAATCAAAATTTGTCAATAGATCTGCTTAAAACATTTAGTATAATGTTAGTTAAATATTTGGACTGGTAGTCTCACAGCGAGCATTGTTGTCAGGTACTGCTCGGTATGCATCCATCAACACTCACCTGGGCATTGAGCAGTCCCGCCGCGACGACCTGGAGTCGCTGGGCTACGTCCTCATGTACTTCAACCGCGGCAGTCTGCCCTGGCAGGGGCTTAAGGCTGCCACCAAACGGCAGAAGTACGAGAGAATATCTGAGAAGAAGTTGTCTACCCCCTTCGATGAACTATGTAAAGTAAGTACAAAATTGACGAAGAGACTTAGAAGGACGGAAACGAAGGAGAGAGGACTTACAACACTTTTATGGGGTCCATATTGGCTGCCATAAAATTCGTGATTCTATTTTTTTTGTACTAACGTATTGTAGACTCATAATCATCGCTAGTACTAATTTTTTTCGTCCTAACTTATTTGTTCCTAAATTTCTGTAACTATCGTTGGAAGTCATAATGATCAGTTGTCCTAAAATTTTTCTTCCTAATTTCATTACTTAGATCTTGCTTGAAGTCATAATTTTGTTAATCATAACAATTTTCTTCATAACGGACATGCATCATAATTTTGTTAGTCCTAATATAATAACTAAGAACATACTTCAACTCCTAATATTGTTTTTCCTAATGAATAAACGATTTCACTAAGCAAATAAAAAAATCGGTTCTGGCGCGTAGGGTCGCGGTACAACTAACACACCTCCTCGCTTCGCTCGTCGTCGTACCTACACGGACCTGCTTTAGGCTACGTCCGCACAAACAGGCGGCTTGCTTAGCGTCTAGCTAGAGTCTTGTGACCTCGTCTTGTACCTTGCGATAAAAAAGCGGCCAAGTGCGTGTCGGACAACGCACAACCAGGGTTCCGTCCCTATTAAAAAGGTCATGTCAGATCCACCATACCCCCTAGCCATACCCCTGGGGGTAGGGTGGACTGAACCATACCACCGTTAGTAGTGCTGGGATTTGATGGAAAAATAGAAAAAGAAATAGGTACAAAAATTTTAATTTCATTAAACTGAAAAAAACGAAGGCCGTCATGGCCATTTTTTACCTTAGGCACTACTGCTTGGCACTGCCAGTAGTGTCATGGGTAAAAAAGAATTTCCTGTGACACTACAGTGGCCTTAGTAGTTTTCCCTTGGCACACGGGGTATTATCTTATCTTCATACCTGTATCGTAACTGCCATACGTCCACGTTCATAACCAACCTATACTATAAGGCAGGCCGGTGTAGATACGACGACGAGTGAAGCGAGGAGGAGTGTTAGGTGTACTGCGACTCTGCGACCCTACAGCGCGCGAGCCGAGCGAGCCAGACCTAACTTTATTCGAAAAAAATATCCATAGTCGGTTCTGGCGCTTCGCCGGCCGCTGCCGCGGCACGCTCGCTTCGCTCGCTCGGATCGCGCGCTGTAGGGTCGTAGTACACCTAACACCCGCCAATCGCATCGGCCGGTTCTTTTGCGTTTAGTCAGGCGCGGGACACTCCGCGATTTACGTTCATCGCTACAAGTACATGCCGGTGCCCCAACGTTGGGGACGTCAGAGAGCCATAAATCTTAATGTTTTGACTGAGAAAAAAGCGCCTTTCGTAAAGATCAAAGGAGTGTCCTTTCTGTACATGTACTATTATCTATTTTGTGGTTTAGTCTGGTTTCAACCGTGAGACTTGTTGGTTGTCAGTTATGTCGAAATGTTCAGTCAATAACTGCATAAATACCAACAAAAAACTTGAAAAAAGATGGGATTGATTTCTTTAAATAATTTATTTTCATAACATAACGAAATTTGTGTAAACTCATTGTAATTTAATAGTTTTGAACATGTTTTAAATAATTATTTTTGTTAGTTCAAATGACAAAGTCGCGGAACATAAATCTAAGGAGTCGGTATACTTAGATACTTTTTTTATGATGTCGTTACCTACATAATTATGGTTTTCATTTTAAGATTTCCAAAAAATCCTCAGCGACGTGCAAAATGGGCTGCAGTCATAGCACGCGACAGTCGAGGTGTTTTTTTTAAACCAAACGACTCGCGTGTCGTTTTTTCGGCTCATTTTAATGATTCGGATATATTATAGGTTATACGACAAAAAATGGAAGAACAGGTTTACTAAAACTGCCACACCTCTCATGAACGTACCTAAGCCCATTTCTTTCCATTACATATTTTAATTTCAATTACTTCCAATATACTTAGCTTTATCTTCTGCCTTCTGGCAAAAGGTAATTAATAGCATTAATGAACTATAATAAAATTCTATAATACAATCCCAACACATCATTTGGAAATGCGCAAATTGTTGCCAATTTTCATCATCATTCATTTTTGACCTTATATCTCGTAATACTCGTTTTATAGATGTCGGATGATCATGAGAGTGACGTTCAAAACCCAAAGGATCGTTTTAATAAAATCGACAGCTGATCTCTACTTGACTGTACGCTTACATTACATCGCAAAAAAGAAAGTATTAAAAGTAAAGGCAGGTCGAAAATACAATTATTTAACAAACTGAATCTATTTCAAGGAAACTAAAATGACTTCTTTTTATGGACTCTGTCAGCTGTACTATATGTACTTACGGAAATCTCATGAATTGTTTTGTGTATAATATTTGTACAAATATTTGAAACTGTTTATTCCCCACTTGCAAAATAAAGAAACCAGATTTATTTGTGCTTTCTGTTGAAATAAATAAAATTTATAACGCGACTCCATTCATTCGCTAAACGCTAACTAAAGTTTCGACGTGAGCAGTCAATTCACATTGTATGTCTCAATAAACTAAAAAGTATTTAATCTTTTGATGTTGGTTTGCTAATATGGTGCTTAAGGTCTAAAACACTTAGTTCTTTTTTTATGAAATACCTTGATGCAGGTTATAAATTAACGCTATTAGCAACTACTGAAATGTACTAGAGCTGTCATTCTGGGGCTCTGGGGCACATTTCTTGGCATATTTGCTTGACATTGTGCATCTAGTTCTATATACTAAATCAATGGTTACTACAGATAACGATAGTCTAACTTTTTCAACTACACTGCGTGATACTGATAACGGTAACAGGACATTTGAGATAAATATTATAAAGCATAATATAGTGCACAGCACTACGGTGGTATGGTTCAGTCCCACCCTACCCCCAGGGGTATTGCTAGGGGTATGGTGGGTCTGACATGAAAAAGGTCATATCGTTACTGAAAACTTATGGCACTTACGTCCTTTTCTTTAAGGAAAGCAGTTTTTTATAAATATCTCGAAAACCTTTGAACCGATCTTGTTCAAAACAAATATCGCTGAAAGAATTTTATAAGCCCTATTAGCATGATTTTTTTCATAATTTTAAAGTACACGGTTCAAAAATTAGAGGGGGGGGGGCACAATTTTAGTGACTTTCGGGGCGATTATCTCCGACTCTATTCACTTAATCCACAAAATTGCTTAGAAACATTATATTTATTTTGAAAGGCCTGTCGATTGATGTACCACACGTGGGCTTGCAATGAAAAAATAATTTTTGACTTTCGGTTTTATGTATGGAGTGCACCCCTAAAAAAAATCTTTTTTAGTAATTTCATTGCAAAACTATGTAGCGGTTAACAAAATACACCCTATCCTCAAGTTTTTATTCAAATACACCTTATGGTTTTCGAGTAAAATGCCTGTGACATACTGACGGACAGACAGACAGACAGACAGACAGACAGACATGACGAATCTATAAGGGTTCCGATTTTTGCCATTTGGCTACGGAACCCTAAAAACCACACGTTTATTTACTTCGATAACGCCAAGTAACATTTATGGTGAGAAATATTATGAAAAACAAATTTAGGATTAAAAAATTAATGACTAGTGTCATTATCAATTTAAATAAAACGGACAAGTGAGTGTTATGATGAAAAAAAATATGAAAATCAATATTAGGATTTGAGAAATTTATGATTATTGTCATTATGACTTCGAGTGTTTATGACTTACGATCGTTAGGAATAAGAATTATTAGGACTAACGATTATTATGGCGTAAAATTTTATGAAGAACACTTTCGGACTTCCGATAATAGGACTTAAAAAATTAGGTGAACAAAAGCGCCCCCCTTTTTACCATCTGAACAGTTTTCTCAACAAACTAGGAAGGGTGAGTAGGCTGTATGCATATTTCTTTGGCACGCTCTACAGCCTTAATGACTTGTATGGTTTAAACTTGAGGTGTTATTTTTTCTTTAGTACTCCAGACTGTTTTTCTAAATTGAGATGGTATAATTTTGCAATTGGGAAGCCACTTCGATCCAATCAACGAACACCGAATACCGTGTAGCCTGTAATGTGATACCTGCTTGTGGGAGTGTCATTCAGCAATTAAAGAATTAGAATTCTATTTTTTACTTGTGTTTACAACTTTCTTGACTCCCAACATAGAGGCTCGGCCTAGTTTTAGTTCTACAGACTAGATTAGAGAATCTCTGTTAATCTATTACAATATTTTTTCTAGGTTATTTTTTTTCTAGTGGGCTCTCTTTCTCGTTTGAAATATTCGCCCCTAGTGCCCTTGCTGGACTGAAATCAATTCATTCATCTGAGATAAACGTTACCTACGCCACTTTTAGTGTAATTTCAGGCAACATTGATTCCTTGTCTCTAATAACAATGCATTTGTTTGTACACAGAACCATCCGATCGAGTTCCAGCTATACCTGAAGTACTGCCGACGACTGCGCTTCGAGGAGCGACCTGACTACAGCCACCTGCGGCAGCTGTTCCGCACGCTCTTCCACCGGCAGGGCTTCACATATGACTATGTGTTTGACTGGAATATGCTCAAGTTTGGTAAGACACTGCACATACATAAACAGCTTCTTGCCGTTCTCGGAGCACAAGTACCCATAATGCTCGCGGTATCTCCACGTTGGACAGGCTTTGGATCAGAAAAAATGTGGAACGCTGTTTTGTCGAAGCCGTCAGCCTATACCTCTATATGTGTGCTAAAAATTTAATGTTTATTGGAAGCCCTTTCGAAAACACATCCACCCAGTCCAGGACCCTTTGTGTTTCGGGCTTCCCCATTGCACCTACCCAAATTCTATTTCCATTAGCTACCTGATGATGGATGTTAATGGTCGTTATTCCTTAGACCTTAGACTCAGGGCCCATTTCTCGAAAGTTTGTAACTTGCAGACTAAATTTATCTAGTGTTATGTTTATGTTTCAGATGGTATAACAGACCTTCTGTTTAGTAGCTTACTTTGATGTTGCTCACCACTTATGCAGCCTTATTGTTGAGCGTTTTTCCATACTATTATATATATTTATGTATTTGGTGTATATCATTTGCAGGTGGGCAGCGTGGCAACTATCAGGCAGCAGCCAATGACCGCACGCTCCGTCGTCATGAGCCGAATCAAGAACAAGAAACAAGTGAGTAGTATTTCTTGATCAGTTATTTATGATGATTGGGTTTTTGGAAAACAGCCTCGCTAACCACGTCATACGTGGCAGTGGAAAGTGCAGGGTGAAGCGGGAATATTGCACCAAGAGTATTAGAAAGCTATATTTATTTTGGGGAAACCATACCATTAGTTGGTTGTCTGTAGTTTAGATTGAGCATTCGATAGACTTTAATGGAGCCCAGATTTAGATCATTTATTAATGTACATTTCATTTGTGTCATGTCAATCACAAAAATACACAGCTTAATATATATAGGTACTACAACTTAATATACAGAGGTGTAGTGGTAAAGTGGTGCGGACTTATCGCACGCTTAATAATAAACGGGCCTAACTTAAAAAATGAAAATTGTGGTAAATCGAGATTAAAGATGCAAATAATCAACACCCATCCCTTTTATTTAAATATTGAGTTGGATTTTGTTATTTTTTATTATTTCTTTTAACCAGTTTTTATTGTGTATAGTATGTGCTAAAATATTATAAATAAAATGAAGTGATTTATTTTGATTTAGAGGTATAATATACAAAAAAAAAAAATTGTCATGATATGTCACTTTATTACAATTTTTTTGAAAAATATTTATTTGTGTAAAGGCCTAACTCCTAAAAGTGCTTTTTTAAATTTGATGTATAGACATTATGATGTTAACAGTTCGTATAGATGTGTTTTATTATAAAATCTTTTATGAAAATAATAGTTCAATCAGAAATATTGCATTTAAAATATAAAATGATCAGTAGTCTTATTTGGAATAAAATAATAAAACAATATAATTAACTTTGTAGTATATTTAATTAAATGGAAAATTTGAAAAGTAATACAACAATTGTTCGTTGTTCTGTTAATTATTTGTTAACAATCAACAGGAATACTTATTAGCGTCATAGTTTTACTTATTAAGGCACAGGCATGTTTATCACAAAAGTAAATACCCGTAGCTTCCGCTAAGCGAAATCTTCAAAAACTAAAATGTAATGCTTACAAAATCTTATAATTAGTTAATTATGCCTTTGCCACTTATTATTGAGATCGTTAACAATCAACAGGAATACTTAGGTATTAGCCTCATAGTTTAACATGTAAAGGCACATACATGTTTGTCACAAAAGTAATGCACTTGTAAACGTATCAAAAACTAAAATGTTATGCTTATAAAATCGAATACTTACTTAATAATTATGGCCCTAAATTAATCGGCCTTTAAAATCACAAAAAGAGAGATCACCCGTAAAAAAATTGGCACGTGTTGCTTAATTATTTAAAATTATTGTAATAACAATTTTTGTAGTATAACGTAAGAATATACTTCTAACCATAAGTATTCGTTTCTATTGCGTTATAATAATCGTGGTAGAAATTTGGTATTAGGTTCTTTGAGATCAATTCACGTAAATCTTTTTTTTTGTTTTGAGGTAGTTTTTGTTTTTCGCTATATAAAGGACGTAAACAAATATCAGATATAATAGGCATCTTCTTTCTTTTGTTTCGCAGACAGACCTTCAAGTATTCTTCTTGGGCATAGGAATCTTTGTAGAAGAATACAAAAGGATCTTCTTTTGTAAATTTCAAAACTTTTATATCGTTCCACACAACGTCGTCACCATTATCATTGACATTATAATTGTAGCCCCATTCCTCTTGCAATGCATATAAATTTTTAAAAAAGTCATATGTTAATTCGTGAACTACAAATGGTTTTTTAGTTTTTTTTTGCTGTTTTTATCAAGGAAATATACTGATGCGGGGAGTAAATGGGACCCGATTTCCTATTTTTCTTAATCTCCTTTTCGATTAAACTGTGCACATTGTCAGCTTCATTTTGCGTGTGACCTTTGATAAGAAATTTGTGTGTTATTGTTTTTAATTTATCCAATGAATGAAGAGCATATAAATACATGGTTGTTATGTACTTATTTTTATTTTGGCCGCAGCAGTTATCGGAATAAAAAATCATGTCAATATCATCTTCCGAGTTGTCGCAAACAATATCGTGAAGGTAGTGATAAATGCAAGAACCTAATTCACTTGACCCTCTTTTTGCATCAGTCTCAGTCCAAAAATAGCAATGGACATTTTGGTACGCTGTAAACTCTTTATTTTTCCGAGGCCGGTTTTGGTTAGTATCCTTCTTATCAAGCTCAGTCAAAGTAAAATTATAGCTATTTAGCTTTGATTTATAATAAAAAGTAGAAACGTCGCCATTAGGACATTGCATCACCGCTTGCAGATCATACACGACTACCTTGTTGGTTGCAGATATATTTCGACGATCTGCATCTTTTTCATTGCGGGCTAGTTGTTTTTCTTTCAAATGACGATCATACTTTTGTTGCAATTCATCCTTTTTTTTAGCAGGAGCATCTTGGAAAACCACACACACTTCGCATAAATCTTTTTTTGGTTGGAAGAATCCTATATTGAATTCAGTTGTAAATTTTTTATAAAATATTTTCCAGCGTCTTTCCCTCTTTCAGTTTGTTTGATTACAAAACCATTGTATAAGTCGGTAATAGTTTTTGACCCGTCAATATAATATTCCCTAGTCGAGGAACCACGTATGAAATGCGACTCCACGTGAGGTATAGAATTGATGTGCTCCTTAATATCGTTCACCAACTCTTCTGGAAGTTTTTTATGGTTCTCATGCTTACCTCGAAAATCTTTTTGAACCATGCCATTTTCATCATACTTAGTCTTTGTGGTTTGAATCATTCGATCAGTTATATCCAATGTGTTTTTGAAAAACATTTTGCATATGATGTGATGTTCATCTTCTGGAGTATAACTTTGAACAGCAAAAGTTACCGGCTGGCTCGTTGTCATACTATCAGACTGTAATAAATTAAAATGTGATAAGTAAATCGAAAGGTATGGCAAAATGATATATATAGGTAACAATATCTTAGGACACTTACGCAACCATTTGCATTTAGAGTATTTTGCGTCTCTTGTTCATCTTCTGTTCTTTTGTCTTCTTGAGTACTGCATACTTTTTTAGCTTGCTCCGCCTAGAAATAGTGTTTACTAGTAGTAGTAATAAAAACAAACATTCAACGCATTCACTACCAATGGCGTCAATTTGTAGTAAACTGAAGGCAAAGTAGCGTTAACGGCAATCAATTTTATTAAACGCTACAAGTACTTAAACAAGAAAACGTACCATATAATACAATAATAAAATTTATTTAAATTAAGTTTGTTTTGTTTTTACCATGGTGTTCCTTTTTTCTGGAATAACCTCTTCTTTTTTCCGTTTTTCAACACTGACACCAGCAAGCCGCATCATTTCTTTGACCCTTTTACTCATGCTTAAAACGTAATTGTGTATGAATTAATACATTTAAGTTACACGTTTTAAATAATAAAATGTAATAAGTAGAAATACACAAACAACAATGAAGCTACTGTTATGATAAATGGACTCAAGTCTGAAATGGTAGAATAATCTTAGGAACTTAAATTGATAAAAAGAATTATTTTGTGATATTTACCACATTCCGTGCAGTGTTAAATAATAAACAGACACATTTTAAAATAATTCAACAAAATACAAAACTATTTTGTAGTACAACGAAGTAATACCAAATCCATCACATTTTGCATTGCATAATTTTATACTAAAACGGGGTAACTCCAAATATGCTTACCTTTGACAAAAAGTATTTCAATAAACTATGACGGTTTTCAATCCAATAGTGTACTATCTCCTATTCTGCCACACGAGCGACGTCCCACTCGCAAACACGACCGAACAAGACTGAAGTTAGCCGCTTTAGCACGAAATAGAAAACGCAGTTTAGCTTAAAAGTAAAACGCATCAAATCGTGCTATCTCTTTTTAACACGCGTTTTCGGCCGCTTTTCGAGAGGGACCGGATAAAGTAACAAGAAATAAGCCGTTTTTTTATAAAAACGAGATTTTCTCCAATTTTGAGTTAAGCCCGTTTATTATTAAGCGTGCGTTATATAACACTAAATATGGCTCTCTCCAAACAAGATTGCCAACTCGAGATTCAACGAAATGACAATATGCTGATGAAATGTAAATAATATTTGGAAACAGAAATAGTATTAATTTCTTTTTGGTGTGCCAATATTCACACCTCACCCTGTAGTTGAGGATATTCATTCTATCAAGTCTAACAGTGTGGAGTGTAAGATTGAAAAAAAAATGTTAGCAACTCTATTTCCGAGGTCGGCCGCCCGGACTCTTAAGAAGTTACGGGACCGATGTAACTTTAGCTTATGGCCCGAGGGTCAGCTTTAAGGCACTTGTCCCACCGCCGGCGAGTAGCGAGTACTATCATAGTAATGTTACTCGCGCCAGTAAGAATTACTATGAGAGTACTCGCTACTCGCCGGCGGTGGGACAAGTGCCAAAAGAGAATCGTGCAACGGAGCGGCGGTGGAGTTTGCACCGGTCTTAAGCTCTGGTTTCCTAGGATAGCGGTGCCGCCATATAGCGCCCGTAATACAGCGGTGAATGACGTCACTAGAACGTTGTCTATGTAAACTAAATGGCGCGGTTTCCTAGAGGGCGGTGATTGACACCGTAAAGCCAAAAAGCGGTGCCGCCATTTGAATGACGGCCGTCTTGACGGTGTCGGATAGTTCGTGAACGTTTTTTCGGACGTAATTGATAGCAGTGAACCAAATTTCATATATATTTTGAGCTTTTTTGACCGACCGATGACGTACAAAATGAGTTCCAATTCCAACTGGCGCAGTGAGGATGACAAAATAGATAGATTTAGTTTAGATTTTAATTAGTGATCTCGAGATTTGAATAAATGATCTTCCCCTCTACGATTAAGTAAACTATTAAAGCTAAATCAAGGTCGAACATTTTCTCTCCTGCTTACGTTGACGTTGGTGGCCGACGGCGTACTCGGCCGTGGAACTTTCCACATGTCATTACCGTAAAGACGACCGTCTTTTTGCGTCCTTAATAATACGGTCGCTATATGACGGCACCGCTATCATAGGAAACCAAAGCTTTAAATGTATACAGTATGCACATTGCACGTGTCTTACATACACGCGGCATACCACGCCGAACCTTAGGCGCTCGGGCCTCGGGCCCGCACGGACTATCTACCTGGCAGACGGGATGGGGACTGGGACTGGGAGTAGTGGGTGTGTGGTGTGTGTGATAAGGAGTGGTGCGAGTAGTGGTTCTGGTTGTGTTGCAGCGGCGGGAGCGGCGGGGCAGCCGAGCACGACGGTGGCGGCCATCTCGGAGTGGCGGTGAGGGGTGGCGGCCCGCCGCGCGCGACCCCCAGGACCCCCAAGAGGATCATCTAGACTAACATTTTGTATGCGTTCCCGTTCTACTGTAAATTACCACGTATCTTATGCTCAGTTGTGTCGTGGAACTCGGGACTCGCGGGCCGTCGGCCGGGTCGCCGAGCCGCGTTCATTTTTGGGGTGACGCGTCCGATCTCCGCCAAATGTAAAGCTCCGTCGCCGGGCCCCGGGCCCCGAAAGTATTATTGTGCAATATGAAGTCCCCGCCAAGGCCCCGGGGCCCGCACCTCCCGCGTGATGGTTTAATTTTTTTCTAATGATCCGCGTCTGTCCAGTGCGACCGCGGTAACGACGTGTTCGATTTGATTAGATTACACATAGTGAGCTTGAATTTTTCGAATGAGTTTCTGTGGGGCTCGCGGTTGAGCGATCGATTTTGTTGCGTAGGAGCCGTCTTCCAACTTTATTTATTCGTGTTCTTTCCCTATTTTCGCATGAACTTCAAAGATTGTACCGTTTTTTCTGCCTCCCTGTCATAATAAAGTTTGATACGATCCTATTTGACATCTTTGAAAATTGTTTCGCAACACTCCAACCTAATTTTCAATTTCCTTCTAAACTACATGTTTTTAAGAGCCAACAACATCTGAAACATTTTTGTATATTCACAATGACATTATTGTCTAATTTTAATAGTAAAGTTTCATGTGTATATTACACTACATTTCAAGAGTAAATAAATGTTATGTTATCCATCCTACACATGCTCCCGACTCGAGAAACGTAATTGCATGTCATCAATATTGATTTTGTTTCTATATATTTACAGGAACATTACTTAAATGATCTCATTTCGATTACCAAATTTACAACTCTCCAACTGACTCGTATATTGGTTACCAAAACTATCTTTACACCAGAAAGTTAATAAAAAACAAAATGTTTCAACGTCATGTTATACTGCCAATGTGTAGAACACGCGTCATACATCTACGACTATTTGTGGCAAGAGTGAAGATACAGATGCCGTCAAACTTCTTGAACATTTGACCTTGCCTGCGCAAAGGCGAATTGTACCTGCGAGCTGCCCCCCCACTTCGTCCCGCCTGTTCAAGAAGTTTGACGGCATCTGTAAGCGGGTTTACAGCAGGTGGGTGGCACACAGAGTAGTGTACTCATCAGTCGCGTTGCGGCCAGTCAGTGCAAAAATACGTATCGATATACTCCATTCATAAAAAAGTACCAAAACCTTAATCCGCTGACATAAGAGCTATGGGACATACTTATGTAGTAAGTTGTATGCACCCATACGTATGTTGTATGTACAAAACCGGCCGGCCGTTGGGGCGAAAGGTTCTCGAGTGGCGACCACGTACCGGAAGGCGCGGCGTGGGTAGGCCCCCGACCAGGTGGACTGATGACCTGGCGGGTGGCACAGGACCGGTCACTCTGGCACTCTTTGGGGGAGACCTATGTCCAGCAGTGGACGTCTTTCAGCTGATATGATGATGATGATGATGATGATATTCTGACACTTGACTGGCCACGACGGCTCATGTCCCCGGGACTTGTTTGTGTTTAAACAGTTAGTGACAGTACTTTTAGTTCTCTTCATCTCACCTTCATAATCAGAGGTACACTAATAAAAACATGATATGATTGACTTGCGTTCTGACGAAGCTTTCGCCAGAAGTTGGTTCTCAAGTTCTATTCGAGCTAGTTTGCGACTAAGGGGATTCATAAATTATGTCATTTCAAAATAGAGGCGGGGGGGGTCTGGCCATTGGATGACTATAGTCATTTTTATTAGGCCATTACGAGGAATAACAGGATGATGATGGGGAGGCGGGTCAAAAATCGTCTAAAAACGATGACGTAATTTATGAACGACCCCTAAGGCAATGTACGGTTTGTCATGTGTTTGCTGTGCTTTGAACCTTATGAGCGGTGAGCTGCTTCCGCTACTATACCGGAGGGCAGATACTTTTGGCCCTGTATGTATTTGTCCTTGTTTCACCAATTCGACAGTTGACACCTGTCACTAAATGGTTCGCCGTTACATCTGCACGGGTATAGTGGGGCAGAGTGCTCGAACAAATTGTCGTAAATGTAATATAATTCAAAACGGCTGCCATAAAATTAAAGATGGCCGACGGAGGAGTTGGTTCCTATCAAAAACTTAAAGCTATGGAACTAACAAGTACCTGAAAAAAAAAATTGGTGCTTTTGTCCAGCGTGTCCATATTATCACCTGAAACTACCCTACTAGTAGATCTGTTTCTAATTGTCTAGTGAGACAGTTCACGCGCGTTCTTGAGCTAGCTGTGCTGGGTAGACAACTGCGATGGTACCTATCCAGCAACCACATTTAACTCTACCTAGAAAAGTAATAATAAGTAAAAGTAATAGAATTGTAATTGTCAGAGTTGACAATTGTCAAATTGATGAAACAGAGGTCTGACTAAATAGTGCAATAACAAGCCTGGTTTTGGTTAGATATTCTACACGGGTTATAATCAAAAAAATTGTACCTAGTTAAGGGCTAGTTAAGGGCCTTAATCTATTCTACGCTTTAACTTTTCCCATTTAAAATGTATGGGTAATTGTCGTTACTCACATGAGAAAAGTTAAAGCGTAGATTAGATTAAGGCCCTTAACTAGGTACAATTTTTTTGATTATAACCCCACGCAAGAGAGCTCACCGCTGCTTAGGACGAACTTGTAAATAAATTATCATAGGAACCGCGTGTAAAGCATATGTGCATCCTCAGTATGTTCATGCGACGATGTAGGTATCATTAAATCATACTGAATAGACGAGTGAACCAGAATGGACCACCTTTTTTATGTGACTGAGAATTAGGTTCAATTTTGTGTAAATATTATAATAATTAGTCTTGTGTTGGGTTAAAAGAAGTTTCAAGATATTAAGCGTTTAGTTTTAAATCATTATGTATAGTGGATATCCAACGACGAGCACTTCGAGTCCGTAACCCTCCAGTTTTTATTTTGCCTTGAATAGTAGTCGTTTGCACGTTTTGGCTGCATGTATATTCAGTTGACACAACAGGGTAATTGGCATTTTTGATTTAGGTAAACAGTCGGTGAATCGGAGACACATTGACTAGGTACCTATCTGTCACTGCCAAACGTAAACTCCGGTACTCGTGATTGTGGTCGGCTGATGAAGTGTATCTTCGTCAGCCCGATGAGTTTTTAACCGTATTTAATGTATTCCTGCATTAACTTAATTGGTACCATCTCTCACGTTAGTTTCGAGCGGTACCAAAGTTAAACGTAACTCAATGTTTTTCGTAGACAATCTGTAGTGGAGAAGTGCGTGAATAAAATATCCAAATATGTTTTATGATATTGTGTTACTAATTGTTATGTTAATGTATTAGTTCATGGTATCGGTTGTCCGTATAATTGGCAAAGGCGAGCCGTGGGCGCTGCGAGTACCTCCCGTGACGTCACGGCTTCGCACTATGCACGCTCCGACAGGCGAAAGATTTGGACTTAATTTTGTATATAATAATATAAGATACTTAGATAATCTGACACACTGTTTTTTACAATATCTTAGGTAATAGTGGTAAATACATAACTGTTGTAGCGATAATTATTGCCTTCCAAATTATTTTGCTGTTATTGTACACATACCTTTGATTGCGTCTAATTCTGTGTAGTAGCCTGTTACGTGCTGCGTGTAAATAATATTGATTTATATTCGTTATTGTAATGATCTGCTGATCGCTTACGCCCTCGAATTGCAATCGCAGCGCTCAGACAAATTTAACAGTCGTTAAAACGATATCAAAATGATGTAATTATAATTCTGGAAAAATAAATGTCGTTTTGTAAAATGACATATGTATCTAACTGTTTATGTGTGGACATTCGTGTGGACCCTTCACTCGGAAGTCGACTGTTTGATATGTACTGTGCAATTATATTACGTTATGTAACGACTCAATACAACGCGACTTATCTAGTAACGACGCATTTAGATTACAAAGTATAAACAAAAACCTAACAGATTATTTCGACTGAATATTCCTTCTCTATCTCATTAATACTAGTAACCACATTTATATTTCTTGAAGTATTTAGTGTGTTTCTTTAATTTATATATGATATGTATGATGTGGTGTATTTTGTTCTTTATAAATACATAAATTATGCTAGCCTGTATAGCTTAGCATATGCATTACATATACCTATATAAATTGTTATGCTTGCATTGTTTCCAATGTCCAGTATGTATTTAATTCCTTTGGCACAATAAACAGTAAATAATAAACAATAATGTTTTATTGAGGGTAAGAGAGTTTATTAGGTTGCTAGGAAACCTCCGTCCACCGGTAGTTGGACGCCGGAGACCATGCTCGCTCGGCTGCTCAGCAGGAAAAGGACGGTGTTCACGACGTCTTCCACCTCGGCGAACCTATAGAAAACAAAACCGAATTTACTTCGATAGGCCAATCCATTATAGTATTTTATGCAACTGTTGTATAAGTAGGGTCTTAAAACGCGAGTGTCGTGAGTTGCGATGCGAGCCTTGGCGAGCATCGCAATTAAAGACGCCACGAGCGTTTTAAGACCAAGTTATACACCGTTGCATACAATATTTTTTCTACGACTATTTTAAATAAATAGCATAATTTGACTTTTCAGGCAGTAAGTTTTCCGTTAGTTCTATTACTACTCACGCAATTTCATCAGCGGTGCAGTTATTTTCTTCTTCGTCCATTTTAAAAGGAACGTACACATTTTTCTTCACTTCACAAACACGAATCAAATCTTAAGACGTTATTAATAACGAAAAGTTATCATATTTGACGTATTTCGTCTTTTAATTTTGAACTGGAACTTTGGTGGGAAATTGGTTTTTTTTTTTTTTTTTTTTAAATTCGTCCATTCGGACAGGCTAAGACCATGGGCCATACTGCCTAGTCTTCAGTAAGTAGTGGGAAATTGGAAACATGACACATTGACACCTCTTGTTTATGGTCTGTTTTGTTCTTAATTCAACTTGCCAGTACTGTCATATTAAGACCAAGGTTTTTCTTAAGTTGGCAGCAATGCCTTTAGTACAATAAATTATTTGAAGTAAATACATTCAGTGGTTTGTTAAGTTGGTAGTACCTAATGTATTTTATGTTTCGGCATGGCCCTCTAGATTAGTCGCGTCGCGGCCTACTCGATCGTGTCTAGTAGGCCGTGGCACAATGTAGCACTACCCAGGTTTAGAAGCGTATGGCTGCTAAGCGTATCGTTTTGGCGACAAAACAGCACGGTTGTGCCGTACTGTTATGGGGAATAGAGTATAGACTTTTCTGCAGACTTATTTTGTAAGTCTTTATATTAGTGTTCGGGACTATGTAAATGACAGATAAAAGTGGAGTAGAAAATTACATTTTGAACACTCCAGTGCAGTCACGGGTCATCGCATCCACGCTTTTTGAAACAGTAGGTGAAGAAACATTCATTTTCACATAAAATACGAAATCGTATTCAGAAACGGGCAAAGAGGGCACAGTACACGTCCTCTAGATATTTGGGGTTGACGCGGATGTCGTGCGCCCCAGCTCCCTATATCAAGCGCGCCATCGAATCGGCTGTGCTTTTTGAAGCGCGGTAGGTACATCCCACCAACCAAACTGTATACCTTCCTAGAGGTATCTTGGCCTGCACCTTGCCCGAAGGGGTCTGCCCGCACGCGGCGGCCCAGCTCTCACACAACGCGGATGCCGTGAGCGCTTAGTTCCAGCGACATCACGCGCGTCATCGAGTCCACGGTGCTTTTTAAAGTTCTATATACAATCTATACATCCCACCAACCAATCTGCATACACGTACCTCCCTAGAGGTATCTTGGCCAGCATCTTGGCCGCCTTGACGGGGTCGGCCCACACGCGGCGGCCCAGCTCTGACATGACGGCGGTGGGGTTGACGGTGTTGACGCGGATGCCGTGCGCGCCTAGTTCCAGCGACATCACGCGCGTCAGCGAGTCCACGGCGCTTTTCGAAGAGCAGTAGGCGACGTGATTTGGTAGAGCGGCCTGTGATTTCATTTTGATACAGTCATAAGTACCTACTCGTAGCACAGCCACATTAAAACACAAAATTATACGCAACAAGCGCACGCACAAAATTTGATATCGTCTATAGTTTTACCTTTGAGGCCTGCGATGATATGTTGACTATTGCGCCCTTTATCTTGTGTTGTATCATTTTCTGCGCTACGACTTGACTAATGTTGAGGATGGCGCGAACATTTATTGACATCGTTCTGAAAGTTATGGTAATTATGATTAAGGGCTTTAGAAGTTTGTCACATTTTCCAAAACGCCTTTGAGACTTGATAAATATTTGAACGGGGGACCGACCTTGATGCCAGACGAGAAAATACGAGTAGATAAGCCCTTTCTAATTTACACAGCGAGAGATAGCAGTGGCCGAGTCCTGCGTGACACGCCTCTGGGCTGGTCCCTTTATTTCCCATAAACTTATTGTTCCGAATTTCGATAGTCAGAAATTGATACCCATATAATTTGAGAACATAATTAAACATCAATAGTCATAATTTTTGTTAAGTATAACGCCGCTCCGCTACATACGAGGAAAACCACAGGATTGGCTACGAGCGTAGCGATTCTTGGTCGCGAAAGTGTTAAACACTGTAGTCATGATTTCGAAGCTTGAACTAGGGCATATAGGCGTTTTTTTCACGCGCCGCAGACGCGGGTTCCTCTACTACCATTCCGCTAGGTAGTAGGGGAAATGCAGTGTGCATAGGACCTAACTCACTTGTCAAAGTTAATTGGTGAGCATTCTAAAAACGGTTCTATGATAGCCACTCCAGCATTATTGACCAATCCGTCAAACACGCCAAGTGCATCCACGGTTTCCCTTGTCGCACTCCAGTCGCACAAGTCAACACACGCCGTCTCAATAGCGGGGTACTCTGACTTAAGTCTATGCAAGTCCTCGGGTTGATTTGAGATTGTTGCAACATTGGCGCCGAGCCTCCACAGTTCTATGGCAATGCCTTTGCCGATTCCTGAAAAAAATAGTTTGGGTCAATAACTCACATTCGCACTGCCACAATATTACCCGCGGTCCAGTGTGTAGAACTCCCAAACATAATTTAAATACACTTAAAGAGTCCGTATACAGCCGTTTGCTGAATTCGCTAAACTTGTTGAGGTCATAAATATCTCATTAAATATTCGTTTCGTTTAAAGATTTTATTGTGTAATACGAAGGATCATTTCAATTCAAGCTGAATAAGTGGAAAAATTGTTTACATTTATTTTAGCTCTCAATTTACCATATTTGGCTCAGTCCAACCGCTGTTTTCTCAATTTTCGCTCGGAGACGTGTAAAACGACGTGGATCTGAAGAACTATTTGATTTCTAACGGACATGAAACAAATAAATCCATATTGGAATGATAGTCTTCTTAGGAACACGTGGAAAACATTTTACAAATTACATATTAAATTGTTGAGTAAAACCGTATTTCCATCCTCTTCTGAGTAAAAACACACGAAGAATCGCCAGTATTTTTGGCCATTTAGCACATTATTTCAAAAATATGAAGCCATAATAAGAAACTCTAGCGCTATTCGTACAAACAAAAATATATTTATGTGTAGAAGTAAATTTAAGCATAAAAAATATTTGGAATCACACTAAAATTCGTAATAAAACACCGTGCACGGCGCTCGATTCGGCATTACCCGCCATTCGCCAAGCGGTTGGAGGGAATGGTCACGTCGCTCGTCGATTACACGGTCACGTTCACGTGGTACGGGCGCTTGAGCTAGCGGGAATTATAGCGCGACTAGGGTTTGCAATCCGGATTTCCGAAAGATCCGGATATCCGCCAAATTTCGGATCCGGATCTGACAGGCTCCTGAATCCGGATATTACGGATCCTTAAAATACTACCATGAGAACTGAAAATACCGCTACAAAATGAAGTTTTTACCGAGTCCACGCTGAAAACGGAATGGTATCATGTAGATCATTCTCAATATCTGTTTTTATTCGCCCTTTCTTCGTCCCAGACCAGATTATATTATATTGTTTTTAATTTATTAGTACTGCCCGTTCCCTCTCATCCATGAGAGGAGGCCTGTGCCCAGCAGTGGGACGTATATAGGCTGATTTATTATTATTATTTATTAGTCACAAAAAATTATTAAACCACAAACTAGTAAAACTGTTGAGTTTGATGGCGAAAAATGGCGTTGGTTTAAATACACTAATCTACCGTAGGCATTATATATCCAATACTACCGGAACTATTAAATTCAATTCAATTCAATAGTATTTTTCACAATCGTGTTATAATAGAGAGCTTTTTAGTCGAGTACCGCGTTTAGGCCACGAAGCCTGCTGAGTGGCCTAAGTAAGGTACGAGATTAAAAAGCTTGATTATGACACTATTGTGAACAATACTTTTTGTACGAACTCATTAAAATTTATAATTTAAGTCATTAATACAAGTATATAAGAAAACTACTTCTACTAACCGACTTCTTTTACACAAGAACATCACACCACCGGCGTCCGTAATGTTGCAGTACTGTGCTGTGATTGGCTAAATACTAGCCAATCACGAAGCGTAGTTTTTTATTTTTTAATGCCCTGGATACAGCAGCAAGTTCAAGTAGATTTTTGACAAATGATGAGACGCTGCTACGTTCCGTTCCGAAACGCCATAGATTGGTAATTTTGTATCGGATCGAGTCTCCACATATTATTGAAATACGAAGTTCTATTTTCAAATTTTTTCGGTTGTCTAGAGCGTATCGAAAAAGTTATTTCGGTTGTTTCGGAAGTTACATAGACCAATCAGTGATGAAAAGAGTGACGTTGCAGTATTCTCTATGAAATCTTAATAGATTTTAATCGAAGAGTACAAAAATACTTTTATTTTCAGAGCATGTCCATAGTTGTAGTTGAACCTACCTACTAAAGACTTGGTTTAGATGTACCTAAATAAATATTGAAGGAGTATATTTGACAAAGGAAGTAAGAAGTAAATGCAGCAACAATACCTACGTTTTATAATTGTAATACGGTTTTAGTATTATGGTCTTGACTTATAATATGATCATGAAAAATAAGAATAATGCGCTATATTTAAGGCCCCGTTCACTGTTTCTGCCATATCTATACATAGTCCCTTGATTTTCATGATTTCCGTGTTGGCTCTTCTTCCAATCGATTACTGAGTAAGGCGTCCGGGTAAAGTCAATTTCTTTTACAACCCTATCCAATTAATTGTAAACAAGCTCATTTAAAAGTATGTACGAGGACCAGGTACGGAGTTAACGTGACCTAGTTGTAGTTATTCAAATACAGCTTTCATTGACGAAACTCTAACAAGTAAAATTGTTAGACAAAATAAAGTTTTATACCCCTTATGAAGTCGGGGATGCATATCTATTTAAAATCTTGCAGGTCTAAAAATACGGTGGTAAGTATAGTCGTTTTTAGTTGTTTCTTTAGTTTAGCCTTACAATTATTATAATACTTTATACCAAAAAAACCTCGTGGATCCGTTTTATCCGAAAAATCAGGATATCCGGATCTTTTGAATTTGAAGATCCGAAATATCCGGATCCGAAATATTAGCGGCTCTTGCAAACCCTAAGCGTGACAAGGTAGTCATGATCATACGGTAGGTACCTTAGGTCACTACGAAAGTTTTGAGATACAAAAAAAGTATAAAAGTTATTCAATATTTTTTTATTACAGTTTCTCAAAGTACTCTCCATTAGCTTCTATGCATCGATTCATCCGCCTAAACCATGATTTATAGCATTCCCGGTACTCTTCTTTAGGGAGGTCTTCTACGGCCTGCAAGTAGGCATTCCGTGCGTCCTCAGGACTGTTAAATCGCGTGTCACGAAGTCCGAGTTTGATTTTCGGAAAGAGGAAGAAATCGCAAGGAGCTAAATCGGGGCTATACGGAGGATGACACAATTCTTCAATCTCTGTTCTTCAAAAAATCCTTGGTGACAATGGCCTTGTGCGGCGAGGCATTGTCATGATGCAAAAAGAGCCCCCTCAAACCAGTTTTAGGTCGTTTTTGTTTTAAATTATTAAATACAGTAGTTAAACACACTTCAATATACCACTTAGCATTCACAGTTTTTTGGTCGTCTAAGGAAATTGTGGCCACATGACCACTTGCAGAAAAAAATGTGGCCACCATTTTTTTCCCAACACTTCGCCCGCGTTTCACCTTCGTTGGAGGTTCATAATCGGGAAACACCCAAATTGTCGATTGCCGTTTAGTCGGTGGATCATATTGGTAAATCCAACTCTCGTCTCCAGTAATAATGTTAATAATTGACCGTCCTTCTCCCTGATCAAATTTTCTGAGCATATCTTTGCACCATGTCACACGAGCTTCTTTTTGTTCTGCAGTCAGCGAGTGAGGCACCTATCGTGAACATAATTTCCTGACTCCAAGCCGGTTGTGTAAAATTTCATTATTAGCTGGCGACGAAATCTTCACGACCTCTTCTATTTGTTTGTAAGTCACTTTTGGGTTTTCCTTAATAAATTTTTTCACAGCTAGGACGTTTTCTTCTATAACTGAAGTCGCGGGTCGGCCATTTCTTTCATCATCATTTAAGGAAAAAATCCCTCGTTTAAATTGAGCAAACCATCTGAAAACTGTTACACGCGATGGTGCGTAGTCCTCAAACGCCGAAACTAATCGCTCTCTGCACTCACATTCATTTAATCCAAATTTATAATTGTACAAAATCATCGCACGAAAATGTTCTCGCTTAAAATCCATAGTTGACGATAAAAGCCCGCGGAATTGAAACAAAAAACAACAGTCATTTTTTTATTTTTAAATATTTGATCAAATGGTTTTCTATGTACGAATTACAAATAATTTATCTTTAAAAAAAGGTTCAATCTTGTGTTCTTTTTATAAATTTTGAGTATCTCAAAACTTTCGTAGTGACCCACGTGATGCTTTCTGTTACTATTGAATTTTTATATGAAATTGCATCATGCACTTGTACTATAATGGAAATATCTTCATTGTACTACTAAAATTTTTGACCTATGTTCCATAGAAGGAGGTGCTTAATTAGTCTTGATTTTTTATCTATATATACATTAAGTGGTAATTCTATAAGTACGTCATCGAATTTTCATCATCATCAGCCTATGTATACGTTTTAACCATATTTATGCAATTTTACCTAACATCTGCTTCGATGACAGGTCCCAGCACACATGTTTCAGTAATAATTGTTCATATTTGAAAAAATACTCCAACGGGAGTCTGATTTTATAGGTATCAGCTTTCTTTTTAAAGGCTCAAGCTAAAATCGGCTTTTCTCACAAAAAAATTAAGCTATTTCTGCTTCTTCTTCTTCAGCTTTGATAGTAATTTGTAGTGATAATATTTGCTGAAGTTGTTTTATCTTTCACTTTAGTTGTGGACGTACGGTGCAACATGTTTTATCTCCATATCTTTTTATCTCCCATCTTTTCCTTGATCAGATTCTTACTATTCATGTCGCTAAAGTAGTATACTATAAAACGATATTCATAAATTGATTGGTTTTATTATTATAGATTCAAGTATGGCGCCTAGGAAGACAAACCGTTCATTTGGTGAAGTAAAGAGAGAGAAAATATTTAGTTGTCCTAAAGATTTAAACCAGACTATAACGAAATCACCACAACGCTGGAATCTGGAAAGGTTGACGAATTATTATTATTTATCAGATGATTACCTAAGCTCATACGTTAGGCCAATCAAATGTAAGCAAAAATAAACTGTACCTACATTTCTAAATTACCTAGTATTTTATTTCAACACATACACTAATGTTATACTATTAGTCAGGTAAAGACTATTCACCTAGAATTGAATAACCTGGAAACTGAAAACTCTAACAGTAGTTAATTATCGACCGAGTGAGCGGAAGCAGAAAGGCAAACTTTTATATTTTTTGTTAGCCGATTCCACTTCATTCAAAACTGAACACTATTCGTAAGAGTATAAAGCCGTTAAAAACTTTTTGCAATTGTATAGTCTGCAAATAAATATGTAATTTTGTCCACGCGTCCTTCACCGTTTTGCTATTGAGTAAATTCGAATAGTTCGAATTTGGACGTTATTCCTAAAGAGATAGGGCTTTGAAAAATATTTGGCAATGGCAAAAACAAATTGGTATTTTATTTCATCCTCTCCTTCATCAATTTTACTAAAGTTGAACTATAGCGTACTACTAATAAGGCTGTTATTAGATATATTGGGGAGAAAGGGTTTTTTTTTGCAAAATTATAATTATTCAAGTTTTCACTTCTGCCGGCACTCCCGGAGTGCAACCCGGTCTTTTTTTAGTAAGAATTCAATTTCGCATAATCTATGTAGCCATAATTGACTTTGCGCATAATAAACTGTTTTGGCAGAATTGAGATTCGCATAGTTCGATTACGCTGAATTTCAATAGTCCGAATATTATTTGTGCATAATTTTGAGGCTACGAATCATGTTCACACAGAAAATATATGACATTTGTTTTTGTTGGTTGCCTGATATTTTATTTCAACACAGCACATATAACACATATACAACGCATGCGTTGTAGGTATATGTGTATTTATATATTTATATGAATACAGGGTGACTCCTAAGTGGTGAATAGAAATTTTTTTTCTTATTCTGTAGCTTTAATTTAAACACTTTTACTTAACAATATGTGAATATCTATTTCTTTTTTTTTTCATAATAAAATCAATAATTCGTTTACAACTTACCAGATCTTGTGGTCACCCTACTACAGTACACCCTAAGTACAGTTAGCTGCAGTGGAATGTGACACATCTGCATACTAAGTTTCTACGTTCACGTTTATCTGCGGCTGACTGTACTTTTAGTACTTGTCATGTTGAATAGGGTGACCACACGGTTGGATATTTTTAGAAAATGAAATTAATTAACGTTTATGTATTACCTACAGTTCAATTGTTTGCTTTTAGACTAATCCACTGAACTTGCCTTGGAACGCTGCGTTAGAAACTATGGTTTTTGTTCACCACTTAGGAGTCACCCTGTATAAATATTAAGTAACGAAAAAAACGGTTAAAGTATCAAAACTTTTCTACGCCGACCTAGCAGCCTCGCTCGACCCCCACCACGACACCAGGGGCCGTAGACAAGGTTACAATCGACAAGCGCTAACGCCAATAGAAATCGAATAAAATGTATGGGAATGACAGATGTCAACGAAAAGTGTTTCGATGGCATCTGTCATTCACATACATTGTATTCGTTTTCTATTGGCGTTAGCGCTTGTCGATAGTAACCTTGTCTACGGCCCCTGCGCTGGCGCGCTCGGGCGACGCGACGGGTAATACCTATACCCGTCGCCGGGCCGATACGGACTCTTAAGTCTCTTAACATGGCAGTGTCCGAGTTTAGGATGATTCATAGTAGCTACACCGCTCCGTGTCCGTTGCGTCCCCGCTCGCATCCGGTGCTTTGGAAAACTCTTCATTTTGAACGGGTGTAGGGTACCTACCCACTTACTTATATCTTGTACCCAGTTAAATGTGCAGTATGTAACACAACACAACGAAATAAAGGCAAACACTGCAACTCGTTACATTATGGGTATAGAAGAGTGTGGTATCACACGCATCTTGCTAATATTAGAATTAGAGAAATATTTACTGTGGCACTGGCTCTTGCACACAGTAAATCCCACGGAATAAAGAATCCATGGATTTTTTGTTCCGCGGTAAATCCGGTTCGAAGGACCATATGTTGGTACATTAATTACTTGGTAACGGTGAATATTTTTAAGATGGTTCTCATTAAATTTTTCTCACGCATTAGTACTTACCTAAGATTTCTGGTTTAAAGGTAATCCATCATCAGAAATGTGCAAGGATGTGTTTTCAATAAGTGTACCTACATAGTTGAAAAAGCTGGTTCTCACATCTAATGGTGGACATTTACCCTAAGTGTTTGCCTGTCGTTGTGTACTGTTTCGAGATAAGGTATTCGTATGCTCCTGGACTACTAGTTTAGGCTCTTCGTTTATCTGTTAAATTAAATTTGATTGACAACTGTAGTTAATACTTTTGTGCACAGTCTTGTCATCGAGACTATTCTTACGAGCTCTACCTAGACGGGTTTACCTATCGAGTGTAATTTGGGAGTACCTATGGCCGCTTTCCGTCTCTACCTCGTAATCTGCTCATTGGTACAATAATATTGTATTCTCACCAGACTTCAATACGTGTAGGTACTTACATAACATTTTTTCAACTCGATTGGACTTAGAAAGTTTGACAAAGACCTGACAAGATTTGATTATGTACATCACGACACCGCCAGCCTATAATTGTAGCATGATTTGACATTTGATCGACCGAAGTAGGTACCTACCTAATTTTCGCCATAAAACGTGACCACAAAACCTAGTCTTAGCTGGCCGGGACGGATGAAACAAGGACGTATTTAAAAAGTACTTAGGTCCAGACTAGCTAGCATATCCCAAATGAAGCTTTTGTCCCTCTAGCACTCTTGCTAACTAGGTGTAGGTAGCATTTACTGTCGACTGCCTTGTCTTTCGTTCCTTACCTTGAGAACCGCCAGTAACTAGAATCCTTTTTCCTTTGAATGTATCCATGACTCGAGAACAAATATCGGCTGGTCGGACAAGTAAGTAACTCTAGCTAATGAACTTATGTAATTGTTAAATGTGGCTAGCTCGGTTATCGCACCAGACCATTTATAACAATGCGATAACATTGTTTAACCTTTCACATCAAACAAGAGTAGGTAGTTGTTTTATTTATATGGACGATTCGGTTATGGAGTGGTCTTCTAATTTTTAATCCCTTAACCTATAGGCAAGTGCAAAAATATGTAGGTACTTATCGATTTAATCCACCCATCTAGCCGAAAAGAAGGGATATGTTTTTAGCGCATTTGACTTGCACAAGGGATACAAGAGGTCAATGAAATTCACATAAGATTTTGGTGATGCGAGTTGGTAAGACGAATTTAGTAATAGTTGTACGTCAGAATGTTTGTTTGAATAAATATCCGGGGACAATCTTGCATAAATCGATTTACCTAACCCCATAGTAAACTCAATAAGGCCTGTGTTATGGGTAGTAGACGACGATATATACCTAAGCATAAAATAGAACGGGTATTTAAAAACAGAAAACATGTACCTAAATAGAGATTTTCGCATAGCGAATGCAAAAAAATATTTGTCCCCTAGGCGTAGGCACGCTGCCAGGCCCGATTTTTTATCGAGTGGCGCCTCATAGAAATTGGTGTCCGACAAGTGTGAACAGCTTCATATAAAATGCTTCGCCACTGCAACATCCGATTAAAATCCGGGCCCGACAGCCGGCAAGTGGAAACAGTGGGTAAGGCCGCGGAGGTAGGTTATCTGTGGGCCGCGGACTGCACGGCTATCACGCGACGGCGCGCGAGTTCTCGATTTTTGTCGCACCTTCCGTCTCTCTCTTATTAGAACAGTTATAGAACCAGAGGTGTAGTGTGAGAAAAATCGAGAGTAGGTATGTCGCGGCCGTCCCATGATAGACGTGCTGGACGTGGACGCGGCGGGCAGAGCATGCTTTCATAGATTGAACTCGATGATACGTATGAACGTCGTCCGACGCCCAAGTGGTGGAATAACTGTTGGCTATTGGTTTCACGGAATATGATATAAGCAGGTACGGATATCACATTCCGTGCACCAAATAGGATTATTTTACTCTTCGCATTTATTAACAAAATCATATAACTTTTGAATCCCAAACAGTCAAACGATTCGTTTGGTATAATTTAAGGTGGTTCGACGATCATACAAAATGTCTTTTGACAGTCGCAGGTTAACAGCGTGATATTTTAAGAAACTTGAGAATAATCGTTTTCCGAAAGTATCACGTGTAAAACTAATTTCTCAAATGATTCTAGTTTATACAAGTTTATTTTAGGACAGGGGGAATTTCGCGCAAATGGAAAGCCAATTTACGAAAATGTGTTACATAAGTTTGTTAAAATATCACGCCAGGGGGCGCTTTTGTTCACCTAATTTTTTAAGTCCTATTATCGGAAGTCCGAAAATGTTCTTCATAAAATTTTACGCCATAATAATCGTTAGTCCTAATAATTCTTATTCCTAACGATCGTAAGACATATCTACTCGAGGTCATAATGACAATAATCTAAATTTCTCAAATCCTAATATTGATTTTCATAATTGTTTTCATCATAACACTCACTTGTCCGTTTTATTTAAATTGATAATGACACTAGTCATACATTTTTTAATCCTAAATTTGTTTTTCATAATATTTCTCATCATAAATGTTACTTGGCGTTATCGAAGTAAATAAACGTGTGGTTTTTATCGCAAGGTACAAGACGAGGTAGGTATGTCGGGGCCGTCCCATGATAGACGTGCTGGACGTGGACGCGGCGGGCAGAGCATGCTTTCATAGATTGAACTCGATGATACGTATGAACGTCGTCCGACGCCCAAGTGGTGGAATAACTGTTGGCTATTCGTTGCACGGAATATGATATAAGCAGGTACGGATATCACATTCCGTGCAACAAATAGGATTATTTTACTCTTCGCATTTATTAACAAAATCATATAACTTTTGAATCCCAAACAGTCAAACGATTCGTTTGGTATAATTTAAGGTGGTTCGACGATCATACAAAACGTCTTTTGACAGTCGCAGGTTAACAGCGTGATATTTTAAGAAATTTGAGAATAATCGTTTTCCGAAAGTATCACGTGTAAAACTAATTTCTCAAATGATTCTAGTTTATACAAGTTTATTTTAGGACAGGGGGAATTTCGCGCAAATGGAAAGCCAATTTACGAAAGTGTGTTACATAAGTTTGTTAAAATATCACGCCAGGGGGCGCTTTTGTTCACCTAATTTTTTAAGTCCTATTATCGGAAGTCCGAAAATGTTCTTCATAAAATTTTACGCCATAATAATCGTTAGTCCTAATAATTCTTATTCCTAACGATCGTAAGACATATCTACTCGAGAATTATAAATTTTAAATGAAAGGAAAAATTGAAAAATTTAATGCTCCGAGCCGGATTCAGTTGGTAGTAGCGACGGGCCATGAATGCCTGTGGTCGCCGGTTCGAATCCGGCTCGGAGCATTAAATTTTTCAATTTTTCCTTTCATTTAAAATTTATAATTTTCGTTAGCAGCGTTACTGCTTAAAAAAACAAAAATTAATTTAGTATGGGGTAGCGCGTCGTTACTGACGATTTCTCAATATAATTTGAGACGTTGGTGCCGTAAAGAAGCCTAAGTCTTCTGATAGATGTCGCTACACGTCTCCCTAAGGCGTTGTTCAATGAAGGAACTGATTGAAGGATTTGGTGCCCGAACCAGATTGTTCCGATAGCTCAGTTGGTAGTAGCGACGGGCCATGAATGCCTGTGGTCGCCGGTTCGAATCCGGCTCGGAGCATTAAATTTTTCAATTTACCCTTTCATTTAAAATTTATAATTTTCGTTAGCAGCGTTACTGCTTAAAAAAACAAAAATTAATATCTACTCGAGGTCATAATGACAATAATCTAAATTTCTCAAATCCTAATATTGATTTTCATAATTGTTTTCATCATAACACTCACTTGTCCGTTTTATTTAAATTGATGATGACACTAGTCATACATTTTTTAATCCTAAATTTGTTTTTCATAATATTTCTCATCATAAATGTTACTTGGCGTTATCGAAGTAAATAAACGTGTGGTTTTTATCGCAAGGTACAAGACGAGGTCACAAGACTAGCTAGACGCTAAGCAAGCCGTCTGTCTGTGCGGACGTAGCCTAAGGCAGGGCCGTGTAGGTACGAGGACGAGCGAAGTGAGGAGGAGAGTTAGTTGTACCGCGACCCTACGCGCGCGAGCCGAGCGAGTGAAGCGAGCGTGCCGCGGCAGCGGCCGGCGAAGCGCCAGAACCGATTTTTTTTATTTACTTAGCGAAAGTGTTTATTTATTAGGAAAAACAAAATTAGGAGTTGAAGTATGTTCTTAGTTATTATATTAGGACTAACAAAATTATGATGCATGTCCGTTATGAAATGAATGACTTGATTAACAAAATTATGACTTCAAGCAAGTTCTTAGTAATGAAATTAGGAAGAAAGATTTTAGAACAACCGATCATTATGACTTCCAATGATAGTTACAGAAATTAAGGAACAAAAAAGTTAGGACGTTAAAAATTAGGACTAGCGATGATTATGACTACAATACGTTAGTACAAAAAAAAATAGGATCATGAATTTTATGGCCGCCAATATGGACCCATCACGCCATTAGCCTGCGAATGTCAAAAAACGTTTTGTATGGTCGTCGAACCACCTTAACACAAAATGCGCGGCAAACAATAGCTCTTAGAAAAACTTATTAAATGATTCAGCAATTGCTAATTTGTTCACTCAAACTGGTTTCAAACACAATCAATATTAGGTATTTAGGTATAAGTTCAAAGTAGTCGTATTATTGCTTTTTATTTGGCCATTTAAAAGTATAAAGATTTTAAACAAAATAAGAATTAAGTTATTACAAAAGCTTAACATTTTTTGCTTCAACAGTTGCCAACTAAATAGTTATTAACTTTCAATTTTTTAGTCTAAATCAAATAATACCCTTAACAACTAGTAGTGACATACTTGAATGGATCAACTATTTTGCTCCTTAGAGTTGTCCCAGTCAGTCAGTTGATTCACTCACTTAATGCTCATATGAATTGTACATACTAAGTTATTATTTTGAGGACAGTTTAGCAAAATCTAAAAACGAGAAAGGCACTTGGATTCTCTAATATCAATATTTTAGTAAAGTATGTAGTTTACATAAAGCTAGCAGTTGTAGTATAATCGCGACATAATACATCAATGTCATTCAGAAAAAAATAAGTATACGTTCTTATACGTATGAACATAAAAATAAGTAAGTTATTGAAAGAAATTAATCGTAGGGAGGAAAGGCAGTAGCCCTAATAATATTAAAATATTAGGTCAACGGATATGACTTACATTATACCATGAGGTGTTTCAACCAATAAAATCGTAGGGAGGAAAGGCAGTAGCCCTTATAATATTGAAATATTAGGTCAACTGATATTAATATGACTTACATTACACCATGAGGTGTTTCAACCAATAAAATCGTAGGGAGGAAAGGCAGTAGCCCTAATAATATTAAAATATTAGGTCAACTGATATGACTTACATTACACCATGAGGTGTTTCAACCAATAAAATCGTAATTTCTCTATTTAGATAGTAAAAATTTTCATCCAACATAATGTTATGATCTATTATTTAATTCATATTTATCACAAGCCTTTAGGAAACAATGCAATATGGCAACAACTATAAAACATCTTCTTTTATATCTTTGGTACCTAATACATGTATTTTACTGGCTGGAGACTGGTAACATTATCCACTGTTTTATGTGGCCAAAAACCCTCCATCAATAGGTAATTCAATACCAGTTATCATACTGGATTTGTCACTTAGGAGGAAAACTACTGCATTCACAACTTCTGTTACCTCCCCAAACCTGAAATTGAGATACAATTATTAGTGAACAAGTGCCGGGATACCCTTAAACATAGTTGTCTTGTAATTTCCGTTATTATTAGATGATATTGATAATAAACCACACCTGATACTCATGTCATGGGAGTAGTAAGCTTAAGACAATATGGTTAGAGCTCCCGTTGCACGAAACCCTACCTCACAAGGTGGCAGAACAGAAATGCAATATAGTGATAGATTACTACTTAGGAACACTGGATTTTAGTTGGTTGCCATAGCATATCCTGGAAGAACTATAATTTTTTTTCGTCGTCGAATCGCTTTTTTGATCGAAAATTACATCATAAGGTGGCAGATCGAAACGTTTACTCATCGAAAGAGACACATTTGGAGATAAAAACCCGCATTGGTTGCCAGCCCAAATCCTGGCAGGTTTCAAGATCAGCCACGTTTTATGAGCCCCAAAAATGGGGTCAATTACCTCATCAGGTGGCAAGATGAAAATGATGCAGATCGATTGCCCTAGACGTGCCGATCACGAATATATAGGGTTGCCTGCCTTCAGCTTGGCAGTTTTTCTGGTCAGCCACCTCAAACAATGTATGTGAAAATCTTGGAATAACGAGAAATTCGTGTATTTATGCTATGATTTAATCAAAATCAGGATATTAAATTAAAGCCAACGTACTTGCGTCTTATGGTGTTGAAATAATAGGGTAAATGTACCAGTTTTGGTCATTTCTCATTAATATTTCTTGAAATATTGAAAGAAGTGATGCTGCCTTTTACGTTCAACGTGATATAGCAATCCTCATCAGGTGGCAAGATGAAAATGATGCAGATCGATTGCCCTAGACGTGCCGTTCAAGAATAAATAGGGTTGCCTGCCTTCAGCTTGGCAGTTTTTCTGGTCAGCCACCTCAAACAATGTATGTGAAAATCTTGGAATAACGAGAAATTCGTGTATTTATGCTATGATTTAATAAAAATCAGGATATTAAATTAAAATCAACGTACTTGCGTCTTACGGTGTTGAAATAATAGGGTAAATGTACCAGTTTTGGTCATTTCTCATTAATATTTCTTGAAATATTGAAAGAAGTGATGTTGCCTGTTACGTTCAACGTGATATAGCAATCCTCATCAGGTGGCAAGATGACACTGATGCAGATCGATTGCCCTAGACGTGCCGTTCACGAATATATAGGGTTGCCTGCCTTCAGCTTGGCAGTTTTTCTGGTCAGCCACCTCAAACAATGTATGTGAAAATCTTGGAATAACGAGAAATTCGTGTATTTGTGCTATGATTTAATCAAAATCAGGATATTATATTAAAGTCAACGTACTTGCGTCTTATGGTGTTGAAATAATAGGGTAAATGTACCAGTTTTGGTCATTTCTCATTAATATTTCTTGAAATATTGAAAGAAGTGAAGTTGCCTGTTACGTTCAACGTGATATAGCATTTTTGTGCTACAAACAATATTTATTTTGTAGAAATTATATGAAATAATGAATCAACTTTATTTCAAATATGGGAAACGTCATGCAGTTATCTCAATTCAAGGTTAGTATTCAAAGTGGTTGTCTATTGTTTGCCCGACATTCATATACTATAATAATCATTTGCCCGAACTTCGCTTGCCCGAATTTCATTTGCCCGAATGTTTCGTTTACCATAATTGTTAATTGACATTATTGTTTGCAATAATATTATTTAATAGAATATTCAAACGCCATACTAAACATGCATTCGGATTCATCTTTGTTAATTTGCTAGTTTTTCCGCTCTTTTATAAAAAAAATAACCTCGAAGACGAAAGCGGGAGCAAAGCTTCCGCTTCCGTCTTCTAACCTATCCGCGATCCGAGTCGGTTTTGCCACTAAGCCCCTGTTCCCTACTGCCAACGATACACCACTATCTTGGCATTGGGTAATCTCAGAGAAAAGTTTATTTTTACTTAGTGGCAAAACCGACTCGGATCGCGAATAGGTTCGAGGTATTTTTTTAAAATATTAGACACTGCAATACGTACCCACTTCATCACATACTTGACGACCGGTTAGCCTAGTGGGTAGTGACGCTGCCTACGAAGCTGAAGGTCCTGGGTTCGAATCCCGGTAAGGGCAAATATTTGTGTGATGAGCATGAATATTTGTTTCTGAGTCTTGGATGTTTTTTATGTATTTAAGTATTTATATATATTATATATATCGTCGTCTAGTACCCGTAACACAAGCCTTATTGAGCTTACTATGGGGCTAGCTCGATTTGTGTAAGATTGTCCCTTAGTATTTATTTATTTATTTATTTATTTATAAGAATATTATGGATGTTGAGATGGATGGCAAATAACATTATGGCATGTGATAGTTATGGATTACAATGATTATGGAAAATGAGATTATTGATATTGATATTATGGAAAACAAAGATTCTGGCATATATTTATTATGGTAAACAATGAGTATGGCATACAAAATTATAGAAAACAACATTATAGCAGTTGTATACTATGGCAGATGAAATTCGGGCAAATGAAATTCTGGCAAGCAAGAGTATACCATTCAAAGTTACCTCTACACTAGAACAGTACAACATAACATACACAAGTAAGAATTTTTGATATGCAGAAAAATTGATTCGTTATTTCATATTACTTCTACAAAATAAACATTGTTATGCAGCACATAAATGCTTTATCACGTTAAACGTAAAAGGCAACATCACTTATTTCCATATTTCAAGATATATTAATACCCGTGTGGTGTCGGGTACCCGTGTGGTGTCGGGTACCCGTGTGGTGTCGAGACCCGTGTGGTGTCGGGTTAGAATTTCACCACCTAAAAGTGGCGCAGGAACATACGTTTCACGTGATCTGCCTACCCATTTTGGAAATTAAGGCGTGAATGTATGTGTATGTTTGTATGTATTAATGAGAAATGACCAAAACTGGTACATTCACCCTATTATTTCAACACCATAAGACGCAAGTACGTTGACTTTAATTTGATATCCTGTTTTTTTTTTAATTATACCCTGAATCATAGCATGAATACACGAATTTCTCGTTGTTCCAAGATTTTGACATGTCTTGTTTGAGGTGGCTGACCAGAAAAACTGCCAAGCTGAAGGCAGGCAACCCTGTATATTCGTAAACTCGTCTAGAGCAATCGATTTGCATCAGTGTCATCTTGCCACCTGATGAGGATTGCTATATCACGTTGAACGTAACAGGCAACATCACTTCTTTCAATATTTCAAGAAATATTAATGAGAAATGACCAAAACTGGTACATTTACCCTATTATTTCAACACCGTAAGACGCAAGTACGTTGATTTTAATTTAATATCCTGATTTTGATTAAATCATAGCATAAATACACGAATTTCTCGTTATTCCAAGATTTTCACATACATTGTTTGAGGTGGCTGACCAGAAAAACTGCCAAGCTGAAGGCAGGCAACCCTATATATTCTTGAACGGCACGTCTAGGGCAATCGATCTGCATCATTTTCATCTTGCCACCTGATGAGGTAATTGACCCCATTTTTGGGGCTCATAAAACGTGGCTGATCTTGAAACCTGCCAGGATTTGGGCTAGCAACCAATGCGGGTTTTTATCTCCAAATGTGTCTCTTTCGATGAGTAAACGTTTCGATCTGCCACCTTATGATGTAATTTTCGATCAAAAAAGCGATACGACGACGAAAAAAAATTATAGTTCTTCCAGGATATGCTATAGCAACAAACTAAAATCCAGTGTTCCTAAGTAGTATCTATCACAATATTGCATTTCTGTTCTGCCACCTTGTGAGGTAGGGTTTCGTGCAATGGGAGCTCTAACCAATATATTATATTAAATATTAAGGGACAATCTTACACAGATCGACCTAGTCCCATTGTAAGATCAATAAGGTTTGTGTCTAGTGGTGACGATATCGTCATACAGAGAAAAATACTTAAATACATAGGAAAACGTCCAAGACTCGGAAACAAATATTCATGCTCATCACACAAATACTTACCCTTACCGGGATTCGAACCCGGGACCTTCAGCTTCGTAGGCAGCGTCACTACCCACTATGCTTACCGGTCGTCAAGACAATGGTTAACTAACTACAAATACTGGAATGGAATTTCCTATATGTTACAATACAACAAGGAAGTCTGTGATATGAGATACAGAGTAAATGTTGTATATATTTATGCTGAATACTAACAGTAAAGTAGTTATTAAAATGTTCCAGTAGAAAAGTAGGTTTTACACTATGTTGTATCTATGTATGGTTAACACTAACAGTAAAGTAGTTACAGTAAAAAAGTTATTTTTACACATACACTATAATATATGTACCTTTTTTTTTAACGTTGGGGAAATGCTTTTACGCATCCCGCCCGCCACGGGGAGAAGGCAGGGCGGGTATGACGGACTAACCGCGGCAGAAGCCTTGGACTACCGTCTAAAACCCCAACGAGTGCCAGCTCCGTCTTAAGGGAGGGGCGCCGCGGGATCGCTTTACGCTTTCGACCGCGTGCATAATATATGTACCTGCTTAACCCTCTGCAAACAAGATATCAAACATGCAAACACATAATCGTAAGAAAATTACTAAAAATGGTAACGCTTTAGCAGATGTAGAATGTGCCGAGGAATTTGCGAAGTATTTTCATTCTGTATACGGGAGCGAACCGGCGAAATTGGATGTCTCGGAGGCGGTACGCGCGGCGGGCGCAGGCAGTGCGCGCGTGCAGCTGACGCGGCGCGACGTGCGGGATGCTCTCGCCGGCCTCAAGCCGAAGCGTACTGCGGGGCCGGACGGCATCCCCGCTTTCGTTATTAAGGATTGTGGCAGGGTTCTGGAGGAGCCGCTGCTGCATATATTTAACGTATGCCTGGATAACTCCTACTTCCCAGATCGTTGGAAGATCACACGGGTTATTCCGATACCCAAAGGTGATGAAGGTTCGGATGTTAGCGGATTCAGACCGATTGCGATTCTTTCAAGTGGACGCCGGAGTGCAAATTGACGCCGCTTACTTTGATTACAAAAAAGCTTTCGACTTAGTCGATAATGACATTTTGCTGGCAAAGATGGCGGCGGTCGGCTGCACTCCTAAATTATTGCAGTTTTTCGCAAGTTACATGAGGGATAGGAAACAGTACGTCGAGTATGCAGACTGTAAATCGCAGCCTTATTTCACCAGGACTGGGGTGAGTCAGGGAAGCAACTTGGGGCCTCTAGAATTTATTATAATGATTAACGATCTGCCGAAGGTAGTGAAAGATGCCAAATGCCTACTATTCGCGGATGACCTCAAGTTGCTCTTGGCGATACAAAATGAGGGAGACTGCGCCCGCCTCCAGCGGGACGTTGATAGAGTGGTTGAGTGGAGTTCGAGAAATAAGCTCCAGTTCAATATAGACAAGTGCGCCGTGATAACATTCAGCAGGGCAAAAAAGCCGCTCAACTACAAGTATACCGCGGCGGGAGCGCAGTTGAGCAGGATGGACTCAGTGAAAGATCTAGGAGTGCGCCTTAACAATGACGTCACCTTTAGGGGGCAGATTGTTGACACGTGCAAAAAAGCGTACAGGATTCTTGGCTTCGTACTTCGGAGTGTAGCGAGCTTTTCAAACGTCAAAGCAATAGCAGCTCTTTATAATGCTCTAGTACGAAGTCGGCTTGAATGCAATGCGGCAATATGGGCTCCACATGAGACCAAATATAAACAAATGTTAGAGAGGATACAAAATAAGTTTACCAGGTACCTGTATTGGAAACTTTATGGCGTGTACCCTTTCTACCCGTTAATGTACCCTACTCTCTTCGTAATTGGCATGGTAGGGTACAATAAATTTGAGTTACGTAGAGATCTGGCACTTGCTAGTTATTTGGTCAGAGTATTACGGGGGGACGTATGCAACCCCGGTATACTGCACCAGCTGACCCTGTGCGTACCGGACGAGTACGCGACGCAGCGGCGGCGGCCGCGGCTGCTGGTAGAGCCGCTCGGCCGGACCAACTTGCTTCGGAACGCACCCCTCAGCCGGGCAGTCCACACGCTAAACTTAGTTGCCGATAGATGTGATTTATTTTATTGCTCCATGAATGAATTGTGTAAAGTAGCTAAGCATGTATTATGTTATGTCTTAAAATAAAGTACCTATAAGTTGACTTATTGTAAAATTCTAGTTTATAGTGCACTATTGCCTTGGGTAATAAATAAATAAATAAAGATCAGACATATTTTCCACCTGGTATGCGGAGGGTTAATAAGTTACTTTGAGTTTACTAACATGGCATAAGCTGGTATGTTGATAAATTGTATTTAGAAATAAATAAATAATAAGAAAATACACAAAATACAATAATACCTTCCCAAAGGAATTTTGGATTTCATCTCAGCAGCTTTTTTAGGATCTGACCAGCCTACTTTAGCCATTTCAGTCATGATAACGGTGGGGTTGACCGCATTCACTCGGATGCCCTTGGGGCCCAGTTCTAGGGCCATGGCTCTGGTGAGAGCATCTAGGGCAGCTTTAGAGGCACTGTAGATTGCATGATCTTTCAAAGCAGCCTGAAAAATATTACATCATATGTAAAACTATTTTATTTGTGTTTTGATAGAAATGAGTTAGTTCAGCCAAAAATTACATTTCCAGTTCGTAGCTAACCTAACCCAATGTTTAAATATTTTTGGCAATAGATAAGAATAAACATATGTAATGCAAGCATTACATTCAATATACATAATCTTATCTCTCATCCTCAGGTAATTCTGTGATAATCTGGTGTAAAAAATGGAATCAAAGATAGATTGATGATAATGTTATGGATACATCTTTCTTTTGTCTAGTTATTTCTTTTACCAGATAACCTACGAAATAAATAAAATGTGAAAACAGTCCCTCCCCCATCAATCAAGACTATAATAACTTATCAAATTCATGATAACTCATTCAGAAAAACCAAATATAGAAATTTTTAAAAGGAAATGGTAACTAATGTTAAATAATGAACATAATATATAATACAAATAATTCTAACCTTTGAGGCCTGGGAAGAAATATTAACAATGGTTCCATGGATGTTATTTTCAATCATTTTCTTGGCAACTATCTGGCTAACATTAAGTACAGCCTTCACATTTACATCAAACATCCTGAAACATAAAATTTAAATTTAAATCACCCCTTACACAACAAACATAGCTTAAAACCACCTTCAAAGACTCAATTTTAAAAACACTCAATTTTTTTGGTTGTCTATTGTTTGCCCGACATTCACATACTATAATAATCATTTGCCCGAACTTCGCTTGCCCGAATTTCATTTGCCCGAATGTTTCGTTTACCATAATAGTTAATTGACATACTCTTGTTTACCCGAATATTGGATGTCATAATGATACGAATGCCATACGTATTGTTTTCCAGATTATTGTTTGCAATAATATTATTTAATTGAATATTTAAACGCCATACTAAACATGCATTCAGATTCATCTTTGTTAATTTGTTAGTTTATCCGCTCTTTTATAAAAAAAATAACCTCGAAGACAAAAGCGGGAGCTAAGCTCTAACCTATCCGCGATCCAAGTCAGTTTTGCCACTAAGCCCCTGTTCCCTACTGCCTATGATACACCACTATCTTGGCATTGGGTAATCTCAGAGAAAAGTTTATTTTTACTTAGTGGCAAAACCGACCCGGATCGCAGATAGGTTCGAGGTATTTTTTAAATTCATTTTAGACACTGCAATACGTCCCACATTATTACATATGAATATTATGGATGTTGAGATGGATAGCAAATGACATAATGGCATGTGATAGTTATGGATCACAATGATTATGGAAAATAAGATTATTGATATTGATATTATGGAAAACAAAGATTCTGGCATATAATTAATATGGTAAACAATGAGTATGGCATACAAAATTGCAGATATTATTTGGCAGATAAAATTCGGGCAAATGAAATTCTGGCAAGCAAGAGTATACCAATTTTTTTATATGTTGAGGATCCATGATGGCACAGACAGTCACAGATACACATGTAAAACCTGTAAATCCCTCGTTTTTATTAAGAGTAAAAATTATTACATAAATAGGTATGTACAAACTTTCTGGAAATGTTTTCCTGCTGCAATCATAATATTATTAGAGTTCAGTTCAAACCATTGCTTGTATAGATAAGTCCTTCCGCCAGAAACGATAACATATTGATACAAATTCTAGCCATTGTTAAGATAAACTTACTTGTCAAAATCCTTTGGCGAGCACTCTAAGAATGGCTCACAAATAGCCACGGCAGCATTGTTAACTAGAGCATCGAAATGCCCGAGGGAATCTATGACCGTTCTAGTTTTTTGCCAGTCAGCGATGTCTAACTCAACTATGTCGATCGAAGGATATTCTCCCTGCAGCTTCTCTAAATGAGATCTCGTTCGCGACACGGCTACGATATTGGCCCCGGCCCGCCATAATTCTATCGCTATTCCTTTACCAATACCTAAAACATGACGGTTATGCCAATAGAGTATTATACACCTGCTGTACACGTTTAATTAAATATAACTCTCGATATCGCAAACTAACCTTGTCCTGCGCCGGTTACCAAAATTCTCTTTCCCTTAAAAGCTAACTCCATTTTTTTATTTAAATATTACTTATACAAGCTAATCACAAAAAATTAGTAGCGCTCTAAATAAGAGCAATTCTAGAATATTTTACAAGGCAGTGTTTTGATAACACGACGTTTCCCTCGCAGCACAGTACAACAATACGTCCACTAAAACGTAGAGGTTATATTCTCCAGGGGCATTTCACTCGGGAGCCAATAATGCACGGCCCAATAATGTACAGCCTGATAATCCGCGTCCACTTTTTGTGGACGCGGATTATTGGGTCGTGCATTATCACCCCGGACAAAAGTGGCTTCCAATTATTGCCCCGGACCAAGTTTGCTCAAGGTGATAATGTACGGCCCAATAATGTACAGCCTGATAATCGGCGTCCACTTTTTGTGGACGCGGATTATTGGGTCGTGCATTATCAGGGCGGACAAAAATGGCTTGTCATAAGCGAACTCTGTCTTAGGTCGGTTAGGTTAGGGTTCACTTGTGTCCCTCAGACCAGAAATAGACACCCCGCGCAGCGGGGTGGCGTCGACTCGCTGGAAATTTTCAGTCCGCATGGATAATGTACAGCCTGATAATCCGAAGCCACAGGGACTCGGATTATTGGGCCGTGCATTATCACCTCGTACAAAATTGACTTCCAATTATTGCCCCGGACCAAGTTTGCTCAGGGTGATAATGCACAGCCCAATAATGTACAGCCTGATAATCCGCGTCCACTTTTTGTGGACTCGGATTATTGGGTCGTGCATTATCAGCCCGGACGAAATTGGCTTCCAATTATTGCCCCGGACCAAGTTTGCTCAGGGTGATAATGCACGGCCCAATAATGTACAGCCTGATAATCCACGTACAGTATGGACGCGGATTATTGGGCTGTACATTATTTGGCCGTGCATTATCATGGCTGTACATTAACCGGTACCTTTCACTCAATACTTGACAGCTCCCATACATGCATGTTTCAGTGTGAGACTCACTCAACAGATGGAGCTATTTCTATAATTTTAATTATTATTATTAAGATGAGATCTGATTTTAAATTCTTATTTTATTTATAAATAAACACATTCTAAAAACACAAAAAGACGTTATTTGGAAATATCATGAATTATGATTGTAATTTTGCATAACTGGCAACTTTACTGCATAAAGCACAGATTAGATTTGTTTTCCGTTCCATTCCACTAACTTGTTTAAAGTTCCTAAATTGCAATTATTATATGAAAACAACTGTATGTGTGGTGTAATGTTCCAGAGTACTGGAAATTTACCAAGAAATATAATTAAATATTTTTTATTTAAAAACAACAGCCCTAGTAACAAGTACGAACGAATATTGTTATTGAACGAATATCGAACGAATGAATATTAACCACATAATACAATTCAGTGTAGAGGAACGCAGTCTTGTTTTTTTTTTTAATTTCATTCCAATGGCGGAGTCAGTCAGTCAGTCACAAATATTAAAGATCGCTTATCGTAACAGGAAATATTATGATCTCGCACTTTTTATTATTATTTTGAATATAATCAGGAATGTAAATCCGAATCCCGTCGTACCCATTGGATTTTAAAGCCCTGTATCCGCCAGAGATGTGCAAAGCTGTATTTTTCCACTATGGTACGTAAAGACGGAAAGGTGACGGAAGAAGGTGTTCTTATGAAAAAAAGGGCGGGAAACTTCGAGGCGAGCGCGCGTCTTTTTCTCGAATTCTTAAAATTTAATAATTATAGTGGTCAACGCAGGATAATTTATTTGTAAATATTATCAGTAGTTAGTTTTTATTACTCTGTGTATATATCTCCATCCTTTAGGTAAGTTTTTTGTATATATTTCGTCATGGATCCCCCTGATGACCCAGGGGGAGGCCTAGGTGTCCCCGAGGTATCGCATACGGTCACTATTTATAGTGACCACAATAAAAGTCTGATGGTATGGATACTGACGGTTCCATGTCTTCCGGGTTAAGGAAACGTAAGTCGGTCACTAGAAAAATTTGCCGCCACTGCAACAAAAAGAAGCGTGGCAAAAATGCAGAATCTAATAGAGATAGAGATTTGCTCCGGGATGATTGCAATTGTCAGGATTCTACTTTTAAGTCGGATAGCAATCAAGTTCAAGCCCCACCTCCTCCTCCATCGTCAGCTCCGGTTACAGTTACTGACACTCTTTCTCAGCCCGCAGACATGTTTAGGAAGCAGTTCATTCAGTCAGATTGTTCTCCGTATGTAATTAATGTGCAGAAACAGCAGGAGTCGCCTAATGATGGCACTTCTATTCACTCCATGGCTTTTGGGAACCTTCTAAAAAAACTCAATTTTAAAAACATTGTTAATGGTAGTGTCAAACGCATTGGACGGAATAGAGTCACCCTTTCGTTTACAAAATACCAGGATGCAAACAATTTTCTCAATGACAAAAGGCTTACTGACAACAAATACAAATCATTTATTCCATCATTCCATGTAATAAGAATGGGAGTAATAAAGGGCGTACCAGCAGAGCGGTCTTTAGATGAGGTTAAAGAGAACATCAGTGTACCTGTTGGTTGCGGTGATGTTATAAAGCTGCGAAGACTTAATTACAAAGTTATGGTAGATGGTTCCCCAGTGTGGAAGCCATCTCAATCTGTAGTTCTTACATTTGATGGACAGGTTCTGCCTAAACGTATATTTATGTGTTACAATTATCTCCTTGTAGATTTATATGTCTTTCTCACCATCCAATGCTTCAATTGCTGCCGCTTTGGACACACACAGATGCAATGCAGATCAAAGCCGCGCTGTTACAAATGTGGGCAAGGGCACACTGGCTCTTCATGTAACATTGAGGAGGATTGTGCATCTTGTTGCTTGTGCTCTGGTCTTCATTTTGCGATAAATAAACGATGTCCTGAGTTTGAACGCCAAAAGAATATTAAATTGACAATGGCACAAAGTGCATTATGCGGAAGCATCAAAATTACATTCTCCAGTAACCAAACCTTATGCCGATGTAGTCATGGCTGCTCCTCCATCCTTCCAGGCTGCAATAAATAGTCCATCTCACTCACTCAACAACACAGCTTCACAGTCTTATAAGAAGACAGTTTTTCTCAAACCCAGAAATATACCTAAGCCTCAAAAGGGTTATGACTCTCAGTCACATCATAATTTGACAAAAGACTACAATATGCAATCCCCTTCAGGGAATGGTAGCGCATTATTAAGTCACCCAAAAGAGCAATCTACTAAGGATATTATTCTAGAAATCATTAAATTATTTTCCAATGCTAATAGTAATATGAATTCAGAACCGAACATCGCTGCTCAATTAATTAGTTTATTATCTAAAGTGTTCAATTTCAATAATGGCGAACAAATCCAAAGTTCTCCAGTGGAATTGCCATAGTATAAATAATAAGAAATCGGATTTACTTCATTTAATCAGGAAATATGATCCATTTGTTATCACACTTTCCGAAACATGGCTCCGGTCTGAGTCATGTTTCAGAATTCCTGGCTACTCATGTCTCCGTGAAGATAGATCAGACGGATATGGTGGTGTAGCTATTCTTGTTAAAAACTCATTTAGTTTTACATAACATTCATTATCACATAGTAAAGATTATTCCATTATTTCCGCTATTGTAAATAACATCTGCATAGTTTCAGTGTACATTCCTCATCCTTCATTAGTCATTCTTAGAGAAATTAGAAGCATAATATCATCCCTTCCTTCCCCTTTCATTGTTTTAGGTGATTTTAATTGCCATCACCCCGCCTGGGGATGCATCAATTCGAGTAATTTAGGAGAAGAAATAATTGATATGGTTCATTATTTTAATTTGTGTATATTAAACTCTGGAGCCCCGACGCGTCGCTCTGCTCCAAATGAGAATCCTAGTGCCATAGATTTGTCAATTTGTAGTTCATCAATTGCGGTGTCAGTATTTTGGGAGGTTCTTCCATTTTCTTATGGTAGCGATCATTTTCCGATTTTAATCTCATTCCCTTTCAAAAACAAACCGCTGATGAGAAGATCTCCACTTTTGGGTTATAAACTCCAGAATGACAAATGGCAACATTTTAGGGAGCATTTGGATGAGAAGTTGGCCCAATTGCCCGAGGTGTCCCATAACCAAGTTTTAAAATCATCTGATGCTTTCGCTAAGCTTCTGATTGAAGTAGCAGATGAAGTATTTCCGTCCAAAAAGAAGGGTTCTCAGTTTGATATCCTCAGCCCGCCTTGGTGGGATTCCGAATGTACAGAAGCTGTTAAAAAGAGAAAACAGATGGAATTAGCATATAATGATAATATGAATGAGGAAAATTTTAATAGCTTATTAGGGGTTATGAAGGAGACAAAACAATTTTTAAAGAAAAAGAAGCTTGAGGGTTGGCGCTCCTTCTGTGCATTTATATGCCCATCTGAAGTTTGGAAAAAAATTCGGATGTTTAGGGGGGCCTTTGTTGAAACTAATGGCCAAATTGATCCTTCCATTGCTGGAAAATTCTTAAATAAGTTAGCTCCTCCTTTTGTCCCATTTCCCTTTCCAATTAGTGTTGAATTTTTAAGATCTTCTAATGTTGATAATGATACACAGCGATTTAATAGTCCGTTCTCAATGCCAGAATTGAAGAGTGTGCTCACTTATGTCGTAGATTCCGTCCCGGGCTGCGATGGTATTCCTTACTCTTTTTTGGTACATGCCAGTGATAATGTGTAAGGTTATTATCTAGACCTTATCAATGTTATTTTTCTGACAGGTAATATTCCTCCCAAATGGAAAATGCAATTAGTGTTGCCACTTCTCAAACCAAATAAACCCCGTTCTGATCAAAATTCTTATCGTCCTATTGCGTTGTCATCGGTTTTAATCAAGGTCATGGAACACTTGGTTAAAAATCGATTGGAGTGGTTTATTGAAAGTAAAAGATTACTACCAGATATTCAATATGGCTTTCGGAAGAGCAGAAGCACTTTAGACTGTGTTAGTTTGTTAGTTTCTGATGTACGATGTACTTCTGGCATTCTCCGAAAACAAGTGTGTGGTGGCTTGTTTTTTAGATATCAATTCGGCTTATGATAATGTAAATATTTCAATTTTAGTTAATAAGTTGTTGTTGCTGGGTGTTCCAAGTCGTTTGTGTGTTATGATCTCGGCTATGTTCTCTGAACGATTTATAAGATTGAATTTAGAATCTGAAATTTTATATAGAACAGTATTGAAAGGACTACCACAAGGGTCTGTTCTTAGTCCTTTACTGTTTAACGTTTATACATACGATTTACTTCCTCATCTGACTGATTCTGTATCCGTCATTCAATATGCTGATGATATAATATTGTATTGTAATAATAAATCTATTCATAATGCTTGTGAGATTATGAACTGTAATTTACAAAATTTGAAAATTTATTTGGATAAGAATGGCCTAGATCTCTCAGTTTCAAAATATGCAGCAATTTTATTTTCTCCTAGGAAAAGATCCGTAGATGTAAATTTGATTTACAATGGATCTACAATTTCGTTTTGCAAGGAAGTTAAATATTTAGGAATTGTTTTAGACTACAAACTTTCAGCCAAAGATCATTGTAATTACGTGAGGAACAGATGCGAACGTTCACTAAATATAGTGAGATGTTTGGCTGGTGTTTGGTGGGGAAGCCACCCATTTTATTTGAAACTCATTTCTAATGCTGTTATAAGGAGCGTTTTAGATTATGGCACTTTTCTTCTAACTCCTGGTACTGCAGATGCCCTTAACATGTTAAATGTTATCCAAAACAAGTCTCTAAGGACAGTCCTTGGTGCAATGAAGACAAGTCCTGCCAATGCAATGCAAGTGGAGGCGGTGGATCCGCCTATTCACTTAAAACGTCAATTTTTAGCCGATACATATATTTTTAGAACCATGCAATTCTCTAATCATCCTCTATTATGTAAATTATCTGTTCTTCACAATCACATTCAGACATCTTCGTATTGGCGTAATAGAAGTCCTCCTTGTATTATAAATAGTTATCTTAAGTTCCAGAGTTTAACTTCGCCTACCTTCAGATATCTCTCTCTTCCCATATATGAAAAAGACTTTGATTCACTGACCATTGCACCACAAGTTTTTCTGGATTCTGGCATCGTTAAAGATAGAGCAAGTGCAAAGCCAATATTTAACAATTTGGTTGGTGAAAATTGGGCTAATTGGCATCACATTTATTCAGATGCATCTAAAAGTTCGGCATTAAGCTGTGTTGGGGTTGGTGTATACCACCACCAGTTTAATACTGTAATAAAAATTAAACTCCCTCCTGAGTCTTCAGTATTTTCTGGTGAACTATTTGGCATTTTCAAAGCGCTGGAATATGTTTGCATGTTAAATTTAAAAAACTCCGTAATTTTTTCTGATTCCAAAAGTAGCCTTCAAGTCTTAATTAAATCACCTTTTAAAATGTATAATTATCCGTTACTATATGAGATTCGAGCTATTTTGTTAAAATGTCAATTAAAGGGGCTCACTGTCAATTTTGTCTGGGTGCCAAGCCATTGTGGTATTTCGGGTAACGAAAGGGCGGATAGTTTGGCAGTGGATGCTGTGGTTTCTGGGGATATCTCGTCTTATAAAAATTTCTACCATGATTTACTATAACTTCCAAAAACATATCTGCAATTGTCATGGGAGTTCTATTGGTTTTGGAGTAGTCTGGAAACAGGGGCCTATTACCACAGGATCCAAAGTGATATTCCGATGAAGCCTTGGTTTTTTGGTAAAAAAACATTGAATAGACGCGAAATTTCATGCTTAACTCGTATGAGATTGGGCCATACGTGTGCTCCTTCTCATCTGGCAAAATTTAACATTATAAGGGAGCCTAAATGTGACTGCGGTGCTGAGGAAGCTGATGTTAACCACATAATCTTATCTTGCCCGTTGTACGATCGTACTGTGTTCCTTGATGCGCTCCTATCTGAAAATGTTCCTTTTCCCACCGATATTTCCTCTTTACTTATTAATCCAAATGTTTATATTATTCTGGCTAAATTTATTTTTGATAATAACATAAAATTATAGTATTATCCATTCTTTATAGTTTGTTTATACGTATTTCAATTCCATTCCTGCCTTGATTATTTTTTCCAAATTCTGATATATCCTTTCCGCAATTACCCTATTTTATTTCCTTCCCTTTTTATCACTAACTTGACTATGGCTATGGGCAAATGCCCGCAAGTCCATTGAAAAAAAAAAAAAAAAGGTGTTCTTATTGTGTTTAGCTATTAAGCTAAGTATCAAGCCTAATATGGAAACAGCTTCGAATATCTCGGTGGAAAAGTGGCCTACAAGCAGTGAACGTACAATGCTATGCATGTATATATATATATATATATATATATATATATATATATATGTACTATATATATATATATCCTATCACTGCAATATCACATTTTGTCGATATTTTATACCCAAATTTATGCTAAAAGTGGCGCTGGAACATACGTTTCATGTGCTCTGCCTACCCCTTTTGGGAATAAAGGCGTGAATGTATGTATGTATGTATGTATATGCATAGCATTGTACGAATAACTCGATACAGATAATTCGAGAGTCGGCCAATAGATGGCACTAGTACATGGAGGAAGCTGATGACTCTATCTCAGTATATAATAATTTCCTCTATGATATTCCCTTTGACGTCCACAGACATTCAATATTCTCTTTGGAAGATACTACGTCACGACACGTTAGTAAATCAAATATTGAATGACATTGAGACCATTGACTAACCTAGATATAATGCACAGTGCACACTCACTGTTCGGTGAACGGATCAGTTGAGCGGGTGGGTGCAAACGTGGTGTAAATGCAAATCTCTATAGGACACGCTACACGGGCCGATATCGACGGATGGCCAAGCAAAGTGACAGAAAATCTAGTATGGAGTTACCCTGATTTCGCGTGATTTCCGACACGTATCCACACGGGCCGAAACTCGTCGGCCGGCATACTGTCTGGCCGATATCGGCCCGTGTAGCCAAAGATTGCAGAAAAAGGCAGTGAGGGTCTACTGAATTGAACGTATTCTATGTATATGCTAAACAGTGTGTCCCTAGATAAAGTGCACAAACGAATAGGGGTGAAATTGTTAAATAATTTAGATATACGACCTCCGTACCTACTGTAATTGTACGTTTATAATGAAAATAAATATATGTCACTCGCTAAAAGTCGTTTCAGGTCATGGGCCTGCCGCGGGATTAAAACTAAGAAAATAAATAGAAAATAGCAGTTGTAGTGAATTATTAGTGATTCGGTACAACATAAAAACCAGCAAGTTTCGTAAGAAACATAAAAATAAGAAAACGTGAATTTTTTCACTTTTATAAGAATGACAGATTCGAATCTGAATATCGAGATTCTAAGTGACACCGAGTCTTTTCAATTATGGAAATTTCAAATTGATATCCTATTCGGTGCAAAAGGTCTATCACAAATTATCAGTGGAAATTGGAAAAAAACTTCGGAAAATGCAGAAAAATTCAAAGAAAAGGATGCGCAAGCAAAGCATTTTATCATCAAAACGATTCATCGCAAATATAGGTATAACGCAACTTTTCGACTGCGGAACTTCAAAAGAAATGTATGAGAAAATATGTAATATCTTCGAAGGCTCCGAAGAAAGGAAAAAGATGATCCTTCTACAAGAGTTTTACAACATTCATATCATGAAAGAAATAGGCATGGAAGAAAATTTGGCAAATATTGAAAATTTGACATTTTGTTTAAAACAAATGAAGGTGAACCTTGATGATGCAATGGTGGAATCAAAAATCTTGACGAGTCTTGATGAAACTTATAATAACTTCGTGACAGCGTGGGAGTCAACCCCGACACAAGAAAGAAATTTGAAAAATTTGAAAATTCGGCTCATCAAAGATGAAGAAAGGAAAGGCCTATCAGGAGGTTCCTCTAATCAGGTAGCATTGAGGGCTCATGCCTCTTCGTCTTCAAAACAAAAAACCAAGTATTAAATGTTTTATTTGCAAAAAGCCAGGGCACTTTGCCAAAGATTGTAGGAGTCATTGTAGAATCTGCAAGAAAACGAATCATAGAGAAAAGAACTGTTACTTTAAAAAGAAAGACCATGTGGCACTTGCGGCCAGTAAAAAAAGAAACTGATGATAAAAATTTAGAGAGTTTTGTAGTAGACTCTGGATGTACTATTCATCTGATAAAAGACCAACACTTATTGTCTAATGTAAAGGCAAATAATACTAAGATAGGCACAGCTCAAAGAGACTGCAACCTTGAAGCCATCTGTCAAGGTGATTTCATAAGTAGCAATTGTAGCATTAAAAACGTTATATGTGTTCCCGACCTCTCCCGTAATTTGATTTCAGTTTCAGAAATAACTAAACATGGCGGTCAAGTTATATTCGATGGTAATGAGGTTGAGATCTGTAGGGACACTTCAGCGACGTCAGCTCATATACTAGTGCACGCGCACCGCGATATGAGCTGACTAGGCGAAAAGCCCGCGGTTACAGTGTACGGGCCCCGCTATAGGCAGTCCCGCCCTAACCACCACCATCAACATCAACAACATCAACAACATCTTTGTATTATATTTAATAAATGGAGTCAGTTAAATAAGTGTTTTCAGTTAAATCATAACCACGCTACCCGCACCACACATATATAGGGAATACTAAACAAACCCTAAAGTGGTGACCCCGGTTTGAACAATAGTAGTAGCGTGAGTTACTTAATATAGACTTTTAAAAATAAAGACTGGAGTGTGTTACGCAATAACAGTGAAATGCCTAACGGAACGGGGACGAAGGACGGAACTCAGCTGACCAACCTCCAACTTCAGGATATAGAAGTGCCACAATCCGCCGAGGTCATGGCAATATCAGTGTCAAGCCGAATCCCAGAATTCTGGGTTGACCAACCACGGGTTTGGTTTATCCGGACGGAGGCTGTTTTAACGCCACAGCGGATAAGCGACGAGGCGAAATTTGATTTGGTGGTGTCCAAGCTACCGAAGGAGGTCATACTTCGGTTAACAGACTTTCTGACTAACCCACCGCCCACTAACAAGTATCAAGAACTGAAGGGTAAGCTGTTAAAAATGTTAGAGGACTCAAAGAACAGGCAAGTCGAAAAAGTCCTCGGGGAAATGGACCTGGGCGATCAAAAGCCGTCCCAGCTCTTAGCTAAGATGCGCAACTTGGCTAAAGACAGTTTTCCCGACGGGACATTACGAATAATGTGGCAGAACCACTTGCCTACGGCGGTGCGCGCAGTGTTGGTGGCGTCCAGAGAGACAGACCTTGACACATTGGCAAACATTGCCGATGACGTAACGGAGGCCACCAGAGTTCCCCAAGTGTCCGAGGTAGCAGCGGCGACCAGCAGGCCACGCCGGATTTCACCGAGCGGTCCTAGCAGCGACGCCGCATTTATAATCGCCGAGATTGCAAAATTGAGTGTACGTCTGGCAGAGATGGAGCGTTCGAGGAGCAGACACCGTGACTACGGGCGAGGTCGTCGCAGAGACCAGTCATCATCGAGGGGCAGGAGCACTTCGCGTTACCATCGCAGCCAGGCAACGACAGATCCCAATTGGTTGTGCTACTATCACTACAGGTACCGCGAAAAGGCAACCAAGTGTCGCGAGCCGTGCGCATGGGATAACAAGAAGCCGGAAAACTAGTGGAAATAGTACAGGGGACGACGGAAACCTGTGCTATTATTACGTCATACCGTCGTTTATGTGTGATGGACATGAACTCTGGGCTACGGTTTCTGGTGGATACGGGAGCGAACATTTCGGTAATACCAGCAAGTAAGAAACAACGTTCTGGTGAGTGTTTCGATCTTAAACTTTATGCAGCTAATGGCACAGAGATCAAAACGTATGGTGTCAAATCAATGTTATTAGATTTTAAATTACGCAGGCCGTTTAGGTGGAGTTTTGTGATAGCCGATGTTAAACACCCCATACTAGGAGCCGATTTTTTGATCTATCACAAGCTATTAGTTGACCTAAGCCAATATAGATTAATCGACCGGATGACAAGTCTGAATATTGTAGCATCCGTTGTGAGGACCGATCAGACAACCGTTAACACCATTGACAATAGCCATCCATATAGCAGTTTATTGTCGCAGTTTCCGAGCATTACTAAACCAGCGACTTTTAAGGAAATGCCAGTGCATAACGTCGTACATCATATAGAGACGTCAGGACCGCCAGTATATGCTCGAGCGCGACCGTTACCACCTGACAGGTATGCTAAGGTCAAGGAGGAATTTCGCCTCATGCAAGAAATGGGCATTTGCAGGCCATCTAAAAGTGCGTGGGCCAGCCCATTGCATGTAGTAACGAAAAAGAACGGCGAAATTCGTCCTTGCGGAGATTACCGCGCGCTAAATGCAATAACAAAGCCTGACAGATGATCTTAACATATAATATGTACCTGTACATTATATCAGATTGAATGGGTATAAAAAACAAAACACAGTAACTTAAAAGTAGCAGGGTCCACGAAAAGGCCCCGACTCAGCATGGTGCTAACCTAGAAGGCCAGCGCTGGTCTTTCGTCGAAACCTTTACATGAGGCAACACAAAACAAATACCTACGCTAAACATATTTTAGGGAATACATAGGTATCTTATGTAAAAAAAAGCAGTAATGTTTAGTTTAGTTTATTTTATTTCAATGCACAATTTTCACATGATATAGTACATTTTACTCAATTATGTTACTTATCGTGCAGCGATCGTCGAGGTATGTAATAATAATAAAACATTAAAATTTATATAATAAGGTATAGGTACAATAAATGTATGTACCTACAATTCAAATTAAATTAATCTCTCACTTATAATAAATCTCTAAATTAAAAAAAGAATCTGCCAGCATCAAACTAACCATTTTTGTGTCCCCCGATGATTTCAGATTCCCATGAACGGAAAAATATGTAACTTTTTTCATAAGCACATTATTACTCTAGCTTCCGTTTAGGATAGTTTTTATCCGACTGCGACGGTTAATTAATTTTCGGAAACATTTGACATCATTAAATTATTAATTTTTTCTGCCTTTAATCGTAGCCGCCATATCTGTCAACTGTCAGTGACGTCAAAATGGCGGGCTTGCCATAACTATCGAATATTAATAATTTCGATCCGGTGTTGTGATGATAGACCTTCACAAAACGCATATTAAATTCTAAAGCGTAAAAAAATAATCGATTCTGATATGGAAACTTATATGCGATAAATTCGTATTGAGGCGTAATTTCAATAAATGTATCAACAAATTTCAACAAAATAACGTCAAACGTCAAAAGTCTGACTCTCTTCCTTTTTTTTAATGGGATGGCGATAGCGCTGTTCTTGCGTTCAGCCAGTCTATTTGATTTTCTGCAAGATTGAATCACACACGCTGAGTATTTAATTGTCACGATACTGCACGGCTATCACAAGAGGGCACACGAGCTCTCTCGATTTTTCTCGCACTATATGTCTCTTTCTAAGTTATCTGATAAGAGAGAAACGGATAATTGGAGAAAAATCGAGAGAGCTCGCGCGCCGTTTTGTGATAGCCGCACTGGTTTTTTCAGTATTAATATTTACGAGCAATAAACAGTATGTATGAAATCAGTATAGAACGGGCCTTTTATAAACATTAATTATGAAGCGCGTTAGTATTGGGCCTGCATCACACTGGCGCGGCCTGGCCGCGGCGGACAATAGTAAACTTGTCCGCCGCCGCTGTCAAATTTAATATTGTCCGCCACATCAGGCCGCGCCAGTGTGGCTGTGCCTTAAGGCGGCTTCAAGTTGATATTCAGCCAATATAGAGACCACAATAGAGACACAGAAATTGGCCAACATATAGGAAAATACTTTTATCTATCATAAAGCCTGCAACACACATTATTATGTTGGCAAGGGCGGGAACATACACAAGATTTGCCAGAATGTGATAGTGCAATCTGAAACATTGCAATATGAAAAAAATTAACATATTGCTTTAACATTTTTAATAATTTCCTTTATTAAAAAGGGACTCGGACTCGCGTTATAGTTGTAGAACTTACCTAGTTAGGTATAGTTTGGAAAATATAAATTGGCCGTCTGTTGTCAAATAAAAAAAAGAGATCTTTTGTTCCACGTAAACACTTACCGGTCAATGGGTACTCGAAAGGATTATCTATTATTAATTCCTAAACACATCTTTACCTGAGAGTCGGAGTGACTCAAGAACTCAAGATCATTTCAGTCATCCATCACGTTTTTATAATATAACATAACATAACACAGTGTTAAAAATATGTAGAAAAGAAGATCAATAAACATTTAATACTGCAGCGTGTGTCCTACCTGTTAGATCTATTGCCACAGACATCTACTAAACTTTTACCCCATTATTCATAAAACTTAAAATACCTCTGATAAATAACACGTGTTTTGTCCCTTTCTTAATAATTTAAATATCAGAGTGACAGGTTTTAACGCCATTTTAACTAAACTATATAGGTTTATTGAAAGTTTTACATGATAGGTAAAAATTTGAACTGCATGTGTCCTATTTCCAAGAGAAGAAATGCGTTAACTCCTACATTAACATGCAAACGAAGTCGCAAGTACAGCTAGTATAAAATAAAATGTCATTTCCAATACAATTAATACAGTATACAAAATTAAGTCAGGTTATTCCTGTGCATAATCAAATCACAATGTCAAGAGAAGTGTATGTCAATAATTTACAATATAAAATACAATAGAAATAAAGTACCAAATAGTACCAGTCAGATAATATCAGAGATTTAATATAAAGCAATGTCAAAATCCTAATACTAATTACTTAGTAACTAATACAAATAATAATAATTCTATATAATTGAAAATAATCTATTGTTGTACAATTTCATTGTATTCATTGACTGAGTAAAATGACTTTTTCAATAAAAGGTTCTTCAAATTACGCTTAAACGTTTCCTCGCTTGTCTCATTTTTTATTTCGGCGGGAAGGCGCTCATAGTATGCCGTCATTTTTAATAATTTACTTTAAAAACAAAGTTTTAACCGACTTCAATTTAGTACTCCGCCAAGCCACGAGCACATTTCCTATTTTTTACCATTTACCACATGAACTGATTTCCGATAGCAAATGCGTTGATTACTATAGAAAAAAACCGAATCGCTGTATGTGGGCCGATAATATTTGAGGACTTCCATCGATTCCCCAAGATCATCACCAATGGCACTTCATTAGTTCCTATTTCAACGGAATCTTATCAGAACCTGTGACGTACTTTTGCACTTTTAAGTACATAATTGAGGAATTCGATAAGTCATCTGTGGTCTTCATCATCAATTCCTCGCCACCAAATTTATGATTCCGGATGTAAATACACGAGTTATAACAGAAAATACCAAAATCACTACACGCGTGCCTTATAAAATTGAGGAGTCCCCTCAATTCCTCATGGATCCCATCATCTAACTGAATTTTGAAAAAAATGGGACCCACCTGGAAGTATATACATACGAACAAAAAAAAAATTCCGAATCGGTTCATCAATGACGGAGTTCTGAGGTAACAAACATTGAAAAAAAAAAAAAAAAAAAATACAACCGAATTGAGAACCTCCTCCTTTTTTTTGAAGTCGGTTAAAAAGGCAGTCTTCTGACAACACCTACTTTTGAGAAAAAAGCGAAAGCAGTCTGTAATCAGATTTTTTTACTTTAATTAGGCTATGTAAGAAAATTTGACGCAATGACGTCTCCAAGTAGTAAAAAGGCGCCTGTTCTATCTTTTGTCATTGTTATTTATTATATGTTTACCTATTTAATTAAATTATATCAAGAAATAGTTGTGGTCTGCATTATGAGAGCTTATCTACAATGTATAATAATTCACTAAAAGGCAGCTAAAGTCCAGAAGCTGCGTTTTAGTTAATTATTACTAACAATTTAAGCATTGAAAATTAAAAGGCCTTTCAATTGTATGCTCGTAATTCTTTAAAAGGCAGTGTTTTTAGTTAGCTGCCTTTTTGTAAAGTTTCTTGACTATAAATCCTTTTAGTGCAATAATTAACAAAGAAGTAAAAGTCCTATAACTGCCTTCAAATGAATTATAACACCTAACTACTTATTTAAAGCCAACTATAGATAGAATATATTCACTGAGTAATTCACTACAAAGCAGCCTTAAATGCTCAAATGCATGAAACTGCTTTTTAAGGAATTTTGTTCTTTAATATATTTCTTAAACTTGGATAGCCAATAGTCAAGTGAATTGAAATTATAGAAAACAATCAAATTAACAGACATTTATTAAAATGCCATACTTATTACGAAATATAAAATTATTGTAATGGCACTGTACATTTCTTCTCATAACACATTTTTTGGGTTCCGTAATCAAGGAACCCCTAAGTTTCGTCATGTCCGTCTGGCCGTCGGTCTGTTTAGCTCAGTAACCATTCCTAAAAACTAACTCGGCATGGGTATAATATAAGTCAATCACGCCGACAAAAAGAAGAATAAAATATTAAAAACATTTTTTTTGGGTATCTCTCCTACACCTACGGGGGGATGTAATTTTTTTGTTGTTAAACTCAGGTGCGGGTCTGATCTCAATAAGGTCTAGTTTTCCCTCTGGGTTGGAAGATCAGGTGGCAGTCGCTTTCGTAGAACTAGTGCCTATGCCAAATCTTGGGATTTGGTGTCAAAGCGGACCCCGGGCTCCTTTAGGGGCACTACACGGGAATAACACTATTAGGAGAATGAAACTCAGGTGCGGGCTATCGTTGGAAAGCTGTTTAAAAATATTTTGGGTTTCTTAAATTATTGATTCGTTTGAGAGATTTAAAGCCGAAATTATTGTTCTAGTTATGTGTCCCCAACTCCCTGGCCGGCTTAATGGCTGCTACTGGGAATGTGAAAATAGTCGTGGCAATAGTACCTACCCACATCTTTAACTGTAGCCAGGCGATTATTTCGTAAATATATATAACAGATATCAGAAAACTTGAAACTGATGTCGAAAGTACATTACCATTGGGTGTACATTGGTACACAACATGAATAACTTTTTTAAATAAAACTAAAAGTCTCCAAAACATTAAGTTGAAACGTTTCCATACATTTAATATCTCACTCCTTGATTTTTTCTCTTGGGGATTCATAAAAGATTAGGTACGTGTACGATAAGCTGATACACAACCTAAGAAGAGCTAAATCATCGTTTACGCCAAGCCATTGCTTTAATTACGCCGTAAATTGTAAGAAAAGTGCATTTAGAAACAATGAAGGCCCGTCAATGTATCGCACTACAAGGGCGTCACTTAGAGCAACAGCTGCAAACAAAAAAACTTCCTGATATAAAATGGGAATATTTATACTTTAATATTTTTATTTTTTGAAAGGATAGTTTTATTCCTTTATTATAATCTAATTGTGTAAATAGTGAATCTTAAATATTCGTATCTTTTACAGTAGCGAAATTAGTTAAATTACAGCCTCTCAACGAACGTCGTACTAAATGTATGGGAGCGTTTAAACTTAATGTTTTGGATATGTCTAGTTTTATTTTTAAAAAGGTATTGATGTGATTTTACTTATTAAATAGATAACGTACTTTCGATATCAGTTTAAAATGTTCTGTTATCTGTTATATTTACGGAATAATTGCCTGGTTGCACTTAAGGATTACATACATGTAGGTATACCTAATGCATTTAAAAGGAAAACTATCACGGCTATGTTGGTATAACTTACCGAGTAATAGTTGACCAACTTAAAATTTACTTGGAAAGGCCAACTTTCGTACAAATTCGGCCGAAGACGCAACCATTTAGTTTGCAGCTGCTGCGTGTCTATGTAACTAAGAAAGACAGGTAACAACCACGGAACCCTACACTGCGCGTGGCCTGACTAGAGATGGGTAGTGGGTAAAAACCCATGGGTAAATACCGGGTATTTACCCGGTATTTACCCAATCTACCCGTATTTACCCGTTTCTTCCCAAAAAGGTGGGTATAAACTCTTTTGATGCGTTTTTTAAGTCAAATATTATAATGAAAATGTTTTCAAGTTATGCAGGAATGTATAAACGTTGTTCTCATGGACATTATCATCATCATCATCTGAGCTCAGAGAGAAGTGTATTAATTACTTAGTGAGTTTATATATAACTTTAGGATGGAAAAATGAAAGTTGTAGGTAAGTATATTATATTATTTTTGTACCGCCAATCCAAACAAAATTCAATAACGTGAGCTTTTACCTCAAACAAAACAAAATCGATATTCAAATATCCACACGTGGCACTTAACGCACAATAGCCGTCTCAACCAGGCAACTGATAAACATTAATCGGCCGGGTAGGACGCGGTGTAATATTCGCGCGTCGCAGATGGCACGATCGCGACGTCGCTACCTGCCAGTTAGGGCTGATCTTATTGGTTGTTGAATTGCCCAAACCTGTTAAGTGCAGCAACAAGCCCACCGCGGGATCAAGATTCGTTCTAAACAAAGAAACGTACTTTGGCACAAAAGACACTTCAAAGGTAGAAACCGAAAACGATATGTGGAACGATTTAGAAACATTCTGTAGAAAATCCGCAGAAACACATTTAGGGAGAACCAGGAGTAAGAGAGCCCCCTTCACGCTGTTTGCTGCTTTTGTGACAAGCAGTGTTCGTCCTATTTTTTGTATTTCTCTGTTAATATATGTGTTAGTCATAAATAAATGTTTTTCTTTCTTTCTTTCTTTCTTTCTTTCTTTCTTTCTTTCTTTCTTTAAAAAGACTAAATGGTGGATGTTGGATGTTGTACAGGCCAAGAAGTTTGCATTTAAGAAAACACAAAGAAACCGGTAATGATGCGGATAAAGCATACTACAACAGAGAGAAATCCAACGCAAAAAGTGAAATGGCAAGCGCACGAGCCAAAGCCGATGCTAACTTTTACAAAGAATTAGAATCTTCCACTACAGAAATCAATATCCATCAAGTCGCAAAAGCTCGAAATAATAACAGCAAAGATATAACTTCAGCCAAATATATCACAAATAAAAACAATAAACTATTAACAGAAGACAATGATATAAGAAAAAGATGGGCAGAGTACTACCGCCATTTGCTTAATGTTAAGAATCCCCGAAAGTTAAACCAAGCAATAACAGCAGTTACAACGGAGGAAATCATCATTGAGATCAGAAAGATGAAAAACAACAAAGCCCAAGGTCCAGCCGAGATTCCAATAGATCTGGAAACATAATAGGGCACTCTGGCATCGGCTGGCTAAGCGAGTTGTTTATCAGACTTATGGCAGGACAGAAAATACCAGATGCTTGGAAAAGAAGTCATTTAATACCGTTTTACAAAGGAAAAGGCGACGTACGTGACTGTGGGAATTACCGAGCAATAAAGCTCATGGATCATACCTTTAAACTATGGGAGAGGATAATCAACAGCAGACTTAATGGTATCGTGAAGCTCATACCCAATCAGTGAGGGTTTGTAAATGGAAAGGGCACCTCTGACGCTACTCAGGCTATAAGAATCCTGATTGAGAAAGCCAAAGTCAACAACACAAACCTGCATATGATATTCATCGACCTTGAGAAGGCGTTTGACCATGTACCACGCGACCTTATATGGGAGGCTCTTCGCGCCCAGCTTATCCCAGAGTCGTATATAGATCTTATTATGGTCATGTACACAGACGTCTCTACACAGGTGATTTGCTCATCAGGTGCGAGTGACAGCTTCAAGCTCAAGGTCGGTGTACACCAGGGTTCCACACTTAGTCCACTTCTCTTTAATGCCACGATGGATTACCTCACACGAAAATGCCAACGGGCTGTACCCTGGCACCTTCTATATGCCGATAATGTGAGACTGACCTTCAACGAGCTTTGAATAGCTGGATGGAAGCGCTAGAAGGATGGCCTAAAAATCAGTCGGAAGAAGACCGAACACATGTCCTTTCTGTTCGACAAAACGGCTAATAACCCAGAAAATGACAAATTCTGTATAGGTTATGATCGCCTGCCAACTGTTACAAAGTTTAAGCTCTGTACTCAGCAACGACGGAAAGATTGACAGCGATGTAGTCCATAGAACTCAGACAGACTGGATGAAATGGCAAGAACTCACAGGCATCCTATGCGATAGAAAAATGCCTCTAAAGGTGAAGGGTCATGTATATAAGACAGTAGTAAGACCAGCGATGTTGTACGGACCCGAGTACTGGGCTACAAATAAACCCCACCTGAACAAGCTCCACACCACTGAGATGTGCATGTTACGCTGGTCAGCGGGTGTCACCATGATGGAGAAGATAAGAAACGTGTATATCCGGGGTAGTTTTAAAGCAGCGCCAATAACAGAAAAGCTGATGGAAAAACGTCTGAGGTGGTACGGTCATGTACAGGGGCGCCCAGTAGACTACATGGTTAAGGTAGCGCTCGATATTCCAACGACGAAGCTAGGACGCGGAAGACCACCTGCCACCTGGCTGACGACGGTTCAGCGAGACCTGAAAGATCTTAATATAGACGCCGACCTTGCACTCAATCGTGCAGAATGGAGAAAAGAACAGGGAAGGCCGACCCCAAGTAAATGGGAAAAAGGCCTAGCAAGATGATGATTTCTTGTCCAATAAGTAGAAGGCAACACTATTTCAATATTTTTCTTACATTTTCTTAAGGCTTATAGTTACTATTCTGGTAGTGGCTCCCGTTTTAACTTGATCTTATTTCGGAAAATAATACATGTGTTATTTTTAATAACAAACATTTTTTTTCTCATAAACTATGCATCATAATGGATATTTTGCAATAACAAAATTTGTTCAGAAGGCTTTAAACATTTCATTAAAAAAAACTCGGCCCTAAAATGTCACTTTTTGAAAAAATCCATTCGAAATAGTTTATACCCACCAATTTGGGTAGATACGGGTATTTACCGGGTGCATTGGGTAAATACCGGGTATTTACCCGGTATTTACCCACCCCTACCCATCTCTAGGCCTGACCCGCAATTGGCCGATATTTAACACTTAAACTCGTTATACGAAAATTCACATCTCTCACTGTGGTACCTAACGAACGTAAAATCCACCCAAAAATATAGGTGCGCGGCAAAACATTGCTGCCTTTAAATGAATTATTGCGAGAAAACTGCGTTGTAGTATCCGATGGATCCCAAAAAGTTGTAACCTATATTTTTTTTAGTGACGTAAACTTCTTACTTTGAAGTATGGAGTAAGTAATATCATCCAAATAATTATTAAGAAGGCAGCCAATGTCACATGACTGCCTTTTAAGGAATTTCTCCTCGAAAGCGGCTTTTTAATGAATTATTGTGAAGTAAATTCTATGAACTATAATTAGCAATAGGCAGTTTGGTACATACACTGCCTTTTAAATAAGTGTTTGTCTAAAATTTTCCAAAATATTACGCAGTCAAAGGACTTTAACGGCTTTTTTATGGATGCATGTTAGATAACTGCGTTTTAATGAATTTGGCACAGGTAAGAATGCACTTGACTGCTTTTTATTGAAAAAATATCTCAAAAACTAAATACGATAGAGAAAAACGGGTAAGATTGGTCAACGCGTCTTTTTTTGCTGATCACGGCACAATATATAACTCAAAATTGGTCAATTGTCAGATAACTGCCTTTTAAGAATCACGGCAGTGAGTACGTCGGCCCTATAACTCTCGCGTTTTTAGCGTGTAACCGTGCGACGCGGCACGCGGCACCGTCCGAAGTCTTCCCGTGCTACGAAGGCACTTTCCCGTCACCTCCACCCGCTTAAACTGTGATAGGTGTCTCAGCGTATACATGATGACCTCGAAGAAGTAATGCAAATAGTGAGTCATAATCCGGTGCTGAGCAAATAACTCATTGCAGGACTGCCTCTGGTTTAGACCTAGCATTGTTCGAAGCGCCCATTTTTGTATTCGCATTACCCTTCCGACATCAGTCGAGTTACCCCACAGGATAGCACCGTACCTACGTCATAAGCGAGTGGAAAAGTGAAAAGTAAGCCTGCCTCAGCGCGTCGCAGGAGACCAACGGTTTAAGTTTGCGCAGGGCAAACACCGCTCCGGCCAGCCTATCACACAGCGAGTCGACGTGTTTCTTCCAATTCAGTGTGGGGTCCAGCGTGAAACCTAAAAACTTACAAGTATTACCCATTTGTAAGGGACACTGGATGCTCACGTTGGAGTTCGGAACGCACCTTCGCAAAAAGAGCATGACATAATTATCTGGATCGTTAATCAGACTCAGATACTTTTGCCTTTCGAACTCCTTAGTATAAAGCCAGGCGTATTCTATGGCAGGGCAAGATGAATTCAGTAGACCGAGTAAACGGGCAAAATCTCTTATTTTGCATCGTCCAATCGTTTTAAAGCGATCTAGTTCTTTCTTTATTTTGTTTATTTTGTCGGCTGGTAAACTTACTTGGATTTTTTTAGTGTCTATCATATACCCTAGAAATTTACATGTAGTATTTGGGACTAAATTACTTTATTCTAAATTTATAACGAAACCTAGAGCCGTCAACAATTGCTTCGTAGACACGATATTGTCTAAGCACGATTCAAATGTACTTCCTATAAGCAGAATGTCATCTAAATATACAGTGGACAGGTAACCACATGATCTGAGCAATTTTATGACTGGTTTTATTATTTTTGTGAATACAAACGGTGCAGTACTCAAGCCAAATATTAAATTCATACAGCGTGTTATTGAATTCGAACCGTAGAAATTTTCGTGAATTGTCGTGTATACGAATAAAAAAATAAGCATCCTTAAGATCTAGCGTACTCATAAAACATCCCTCTGAAACCAATTTTAGAGCTGTACCTGTACGTAGATCCTCTAGTTTGAAATGTTCGTTGTCAGTGAAATTATTGAAATTTTTCAGCCACTGATTATAGAATTGTAAAAGTCTACCGGCGTGACTCACCAAATCATCTTCTAACGGCGGCTCGATCTCTGTTGTGACCCTCGATACGATGTGCGCGAATTGTTCGCGCGCTGATTCATCGAAGCAGGCTCCCTGGCCCTCTGGGTCCCCTGAAGCCTGCGATTCAGAGGAGGAGCCTTCCAGTTTCAATTATTTCTCTTATGAGGGCCTCCTGCTTGCTGCTGTGCAGGTTTGCTTTTATGAGTGGCGACCTTATTTGACGACGTCGGTAATTTTAAATCTGCTCCAGATTTGGATATTGACTTCGCGGTTTTCAACGTTTCAGCGAGGTCGGTACCGAACAAAAAATTATCTATTTTGGTCTTTTGCATTTGGTCTTCATTTCCTTCTTTAAATTGTATAAGACAAAGTTTCGCCGCGTGACTGAGTCTAGGTTAGGTTAGGTTAGATTAGTCTAGGTTTTGATTGTCGCAGAGTAATCGGCTGGCGTCCATTAATAGTTTTATGATTGACGTGTCCTTATCTTCTTCAGATAATAAGATACTAAGAGCCTCGCCAATGCATGTTATAGCTCGTCCTAATTGTTTTTGTTTCAACTCAATACCTTTATCTCGTTTTATTACAGCTTCTGATACAGCAGCTTTTATTTCTGGATTAAGTTCCGGTGCGTCAATCAAATGACGGTTGTTAGGAGGTAAGTATTTATCGCATAATTCTTTGCGAGCTCCTTGCTCAGTTCAGTAGTAGCAATATGCTGCAATCTCACTGCGAGATCTGTTTGAATGTCTTTGCCATATTGCTTAACTATTGACGGGTCATCACCCAATATTTCTAGAATACCTACTGCTATCTAGACTCATGAATCCCTGCTCTACAGGCACTTCCTGTTTTGTAGGTGACTGCTTGGAGGGCAATAGTTGAACTTCCAGTTCTGCACCTGATTGAATAGGTTGTGTCGGCGTCGCTGTCGGCAGGCGCGACTCTGCCGGCGAGGGTGGATAGTGAACTTGTTGATTGCTCGGGTACATGAACAATCGATCTTATGGTATCGCTCTCGATCAACTCCTCTTCAATTACCGAAAAATCATATTCTATTGGCATGTTGTCTGTAAGCGTCAAAAAATAATAATAGGGATGTATACCTAAATATAGGTACTTAAACGAGTATATTGTACGTAGTCATAAAAACAAAGTGTGTGAAGTGACAACCCTATTAGTTGCCCGCAACACAATCCATACAGGTGTATACTAAAATATATATTTTTCTGTCGTTTTCCATTAAAGTAGCTAGTACCTAGATAACGTTCGGTAACGTTCTAGGTAACCCGTACAGTGACTAGGTCACAAACACGGTGAAGTGACAACCCCTCAGGTTGCCCGCATCACTCGTATGGATTCACGTCAGTAAGTAAAGTGACAGCCCCAAAAACTGCCCGCAATACGAACCATACACGTGCGAAGGTATTATTTCACATTCCTTTAGCATTGTTGATGTGTCGAAGTAACTAATTAGGCACATTTACCTTCAAACCTGATATTGTCTAGCCATAATTGCTAAGCAAATAATCGTAACAATGAAAGATAATAAGAAACTGATCTTCTTTGTTTACTGGTGACTGCCTTACAGACATAGAATCCGAATCCACTGATTCATGACGGCGCCTGCGACTAGGGTTTGCATTTCGAATATTCGAATATTCATATTATTCGAATATTCGTCATAAATATTATTCGAATAATACAACACGAACTATTCGAATTTGTCGAATATTATGTATACTATAAAAAAATATATAATTACTGTTACACGCAATAAAACCTTAAGAATATGTTTTTGCAGGTGAATGTTACACCAGATTTAGAAGGAATTGATATAAAACACAAATATGGAAGGCCCAAAACTTAATCATTTTTCTCCTTATCTGGAAGTACTCGTAATGATACTGGGAAAGTCAGCAACTCGACGTGTTAAAATTTAAATGCATATGCGAGAATCCTGGGACCCTTTTTCGATCTGCTAAATAATATTTATTACTTTAAGTTTATCTTCTTCTTCTACCGATTTAGCGTTATCCCGGCCTTTGCCAGGGTCCGCTTTCCTACTCGCTTTCCTCCACTTTGCACGATCCTGGGCATCTTCTTTTGTGAGCCCGTTTTCGCTCATGTCGGCCTTCACGACATCCAGCCATCGCTTCTTAGGTCTGCCGCGGGGTCGAGGGCCGTCGAGAACTAGGCCATAGCATTTGTTCCCCACGTAGTCCGATGGCCTGTGAGAGACGTGACCGAACCAATGAAGGAGACATTCCTCGAGCTTATCCGCTAAGTGACGAACTCCGAGGCTGCCACGGATGTACTCGTTACTTATGCGACCCGCACGCGTAACGCCGCACATCCACCGCAACACCTTCATTTCAGTAACGCGAAGCTCCTGAATTTGCCTTCAAATAACTGACCACGCCTCGCTGCCATATAACAGGACTGGTCGTATGACGCACTTGTAGCCCTTTAAGCCGAAGTGGTATTCTGCGATCGCAGATGACTCCTGTGACCTCTCGCCATTTAGACCAAGCCGCGCTGATTCGGGCTCGGATGTCGTGAACAATGGTCCCGGACTCATGCAGTACTGATCCTAGGTACTTGAATTTGCCATTTTTGTGGCAAATTCGTCACCTATCTTAATAGGATCGGGATCCGTACTTCCGCAGGCCATGTATTCGGTCTTTGTGATTGTGACATTTAGTTTTAGACCGCCGTTCTCTAGCGAGCCCTTCCATTAGTTCACCTTATGCTCTAATGCCTGTTTGTCTTCGTCTGTTAATTCGATGTCTTCTGCATACATGAGCAGCCACGGATCTTGTATTTCCGACGTGACGGCGTCAAGCACCACACTAAACAGAAATGGGCTTAGGGCCGAGCCTTGGTGTACACCCACTGTACAATAGGGAAGGGTTTTGTGTCGACAACGGCGGTCTTCACTAGAGAAACCGAGTTGCGGTACATATCTCGGATGATGTCAATATAGACCTGTGGCACGTTCTTCACCTTCAGTGCCCGCCTGATCATCTGACGTGGGACGCAATCGAAAGCCTTTTGCAGGTCAAGAAATGCCATGTAAAGTGGCTTTCGTTTCTACCTGTAAGCTTCGCGCTTCGGTCAGATAATACTTTAAGTTTATGGCTCTGCTAATCCCATCACGGTCATATAAGCAGTATTTAGCAGTTCTGGGAGTTAGCTGTTATTGTTTTTATTGTGCCATGCGTAGAGGGGACCTATTAACATTGTGTTTTTAACAATTAAAGTGCATGTGTTTAGTTTGACACGCTACTGCTGCCTGGATGATGTAACTAAATTATTTTCTAGTATGCATTACTCTGGTGAAAATAATTAGACATTAAACTGATACCTATTTTGCGTGCAAATTAAGATCTAGTATGATTTTACATTACTACATATTCAATTAGTATTCTAGCTAGCTAGGGCTGTAACATGCGATAAAAGGTATCACGTCTGAAAACTTTATTTACACTTTTATTGCATCAGTTAAACAAAAGTAGTATTACATGTATTATATTACACGTATTTATTCAGGAATGATCATGATCAAAATAATTCTATTGATTATCCACAAATTCAGCGATACGATAACTATTAAGAAAAATTCAAAATTAATCGGTGAATAATATTCTTACTTATTCGTTTTATCTTTGGCAGATCGACTTCGTTTACTCATATTGAGCAAGAAAGGCTTAAAATGGAGGACAATAGTGACTTCACCGAATATAAAACTTCTAATAAAGAAAAAAACTTTGTGACTTTTGAAATTTGATACCTAATAGTACAATTTCAGTAATGTTAATTTGTATAATGGTCTTAAATGGACTACTTTTTTGAAATCTAATTCTATAATTGATATTACATGATGATATTCAAATCGAAATTTTGTTTCATTTTCTCAAATATTCATATTATTCGAAATATTCGAATATTCGAATAATGAAAATTTTACTATTCATCTTATTCGAATACCAAAAACGGACGAATAATGCAAACCCTACCTGCGACGTCCGCTTTTTAACTCGTTTTCTAACTTCTTTATTTTATACATTAAGTAATCGTAATGATCACGATCGTCGCTTTTACGCTTCCTCTTACCCATAATTCACTAGTTGACGATTTAACAAACATGTACTGCGAAATTTTATAATTTTATTAAAGTACGTGTGAACTGGCAGAGTACTGTAACTGTGAATGACGAAACAGTCGAGCGCGCCGGTTGATATAAAATGTCAATAGAATAGAATAGAATAGAATAGAAAAAATTTATCATATCAAACCACCCTCGGTTGGATTTTTATTTTTTAAATTCTCTCAAAATTCAGTGTGTTTTGGCAACACCATACGTGTTACTACATTGTGTTTATTTCTAATCTAGAAGACGAAGCAACGAAGATAATTTTAGGTTTTTGTACATTTGATTGTTGTATTTAGGTTTACAGCATGGTTTGCACGCTAGGTTTAAGTTTGTATAGTTCTGATTGTATGTATAAGTCGGGCTGCTATATGCCTACTCGCCTGCGGCTCGCGCTCGCGCGTTTTGCCTCGTGCTGCCGCAATGACGGTCGGCCGGGGCGGGGCCAGGGGCGTGGCCTGCGCGCCGCAGGGCGCGTTATTTGGTTTATCACCGCACCAGGGGGCTTGCAGTGGGTGGGGCGCGGCGCGTTAATAACCTAGCGGTCGCGGAACCTCAGGTTCCAAGTCAATCGAGGGCCGGCACCGCGCGAGTGAGCACACGTGCGTGTTGAGACATGCCGCCGCCGCCGACTTGAACGCGACGAACGAACGTAACAATGTGTTATTTTGTAATTATAAGTAACATAATTTTTTAAAACATGTAAAAATCAACAAACCGCCACAGCTGCTCAGTTTATGGCTGTTTAAAAAATGCCCAAAAGGACGTTGGATTATCTTTTTTTTAATCTGCCCGCAAATTGTGAACGATAAGTTTATTTTTTTATTGGGTACCTACTTTAGGGTACCTACTTTACATTATGAAGATGTAAGGTACAGTACAATGTACAAAAACAATATTTACAAATGCATGTTACTTATTATTACCTATACTTTTAACGGGATACCTACTGAATTTTACATCAAAATGAAAGACTGGTTTGAATATATATTTTACAATGCACTTGCTCTGAAAGTGCGCCTTTTCATGGGGCTTTACATGAACACAGAAAGCCCTCCATGCTGTCCTTAAAACTTCAAAAGTTAAATTGAATTAGTTAATAGTGAATAGAGAACTGGCAGATCAATTTTATTTATGTGTGGTGTTATTCATAATGACGCTGACATACATTGTATGTGAAGTAAGCATGTACTAAATTAATATCGGTTCACTTTACTCAAGCGACATCTGGTGAGCATTTTTTGCCTTCATTGATGTATTCTTGGCGTGACAGCCCTAGCGCTACACGTGCTGTGTGTGAATGAATACAAGTTATACGATAGACAGAGATGCACAGAGTAGGCACGTTTCTTATGCCTAAACGTCGTTTTTGCTAGGAAGTGCAATTTCTGTACTTGTACTATTACTTATTCTGTGACCGCACAAAAACGGTGGTGCCGATCGCACGCCCGGTGGCATGTTTTGATTGTTAATTTTTTAGGTAGTCGTTAGTTTTTGTGTATATTTTTGTAGTTTTAGGTTTCCTTTTATGTTTGCTTGTTTGTATTAGTTTCTTTGTGTTAATGTTTTTTATATTTTGTGTGTTTTATACCACAATGTCGTTAGAGGCAATGGGCCTAGATAAGTATATGTTATAACTGGAAATGGGGTTGGCCTTGGCCGGGCGAAGGTATTTGCAGATGGCGCCAGCATAGGTTTTACCGTCAGTCCCAAAGAGAGTATAAACCACTACGTCCTACCAAAACTGTCAAATTCTTGTTGTTTTTTTTCGGAATTTCCTTGTTTAGAATCAAGCCGTTTAAGCCAAATCCCATAGAAAAAGGCTAGTGATTAGGTAAAACCTATGATGGCGCCATCTAGGGGGCCATCCACAAATTACGTCACACGTTAAAGGGGAGGGGGTCGACGAAGTGTGACATTGTGTGACAAGGGGGTGGGAGGGGTCACAAATTTCGTGACGTCACATTTCAAAATCTATTATAATCTATGTGTTAAAACACGAACTATAAACTACTTTACGAAAACCTCAAAAACATATACAACTATATCTGTGTAAATAATATACCAATTGTTTTGTCGACCACTCGCTGTACTAGTTTTACGCGCCGACCGAGGCGCCCTTTGATAAATGCCGCCGAACGCATTGCGCCTAGCGGTGATTTCTTTGTTTCTATTTCATTTGACCACTGACTTTCGCGGATGAGACAACGTCGTTCTTAGTTCTGCTATTTTGTGATTATTAACTTACGTTCACGTAGTTTAAAATGAACAAAAAAAGTGATATAGGTAATCTTTACCGTAAAATATATGAAACATATAACACGTGATAATAAATATATTCAAGAAGTAGTTAACAACTTAAGAGGCAACAAGAAGTTTTACCTATCGCGAAGTTTCGTCCTCAAAGAATTGCTGCTAGACGTGCCAGAGAACTTCTTTGTGTGAATGATGATGATGATGCTGTATGATTAGATGAAAAAGATGTTGACACAACTAATGTTCCTGAGATTAACAACCCAAACGAGAACAAAGTGGCTGATATGTTAGTGTGTAAATAATTTAAAGCAGTGGGCTGAAAGTCCATGGACTCAAGTTTGTATCTTTAATAAATATGTTAATTTAGTAATATTTTTAGTTTTGTTAATCGTTTCGTTCGTTTAATCGTTTTTTTGTTGTGTTAATTTATTTCATTAATATTAATCGTTTTGTTTAGTTAATTTTTTGATTTGATGTTAATTTTATTAAAAAATAACTTAAATGGTCATAAAACTGATTTCGGAACCACTGTTTTCATTCAATTATTTCTAAACGTACATTTGCAAAATATGTGACGTCACACTAGGGAGGGGGGGGGGGGGGTCTCACAAATGTGACCATCTGTGACAAGGACGGGGGGAGGGGCATGCAGGTAGCTCGGGATCATGAAATTCGTGTGACGTAATTTATGGATGACCCCAAGTCAAACATTTGACAGTTGCCAATCCCATTAGTTGGGGGCCCCTTCGGGGCCCAACTTGAGCAGAAATGTAGGGGAAAAAATGGATACATCGCAAACATGTTTGTTGAATACCCTTTGATGTGTGCACAAAAACCGACACTTACACCGATCACTGGCAAACACAAACAAAAACAGACAAACACAGGCAAACACCTATTCACACGTTCGTATTTGTTGTTTGGTGTTCGCTGTTTGCCGTTGTTTGCCAAGCATGTGGAGCCGGCATTACAAGTTAACGACATCGATATTTAATAATAATAAATAGACCAGACATTACTGTGGTAGACAAAATAAATAAAACTGCCCTTTTAATTGACATTGCAATTCCAAACACCCATAACATACAAAGCACAATCGCTGAAAAATTAACCAAATATACAGATCTAAAAGACGAAATAACCAGGATTTGGAAACTAAAGAATGTTACAATAGTCCCCATAGTTTTGTCTACCACCGGTGTCATCCCACAGCAGTTGCATACCTCCATAAAAACCCTGTCATTGCCGCCATCATCTTTTATTGTTATGCAGAAAGCAGCCATCTTAAACACTTGCAGGATAGTCCGAAAATTTTTACAGAACGATATACAACTAACCAACTCACAAACTCAAATACCCGCATCAGTCACCCAAGTAGCTAGTTCTTACGAAAACCAATCCCAAAACTATATGTGATACGCATTATGAACATGGGATGCACTTGGCTTCGGCCCGTGCATCTCATTACACCAGTATTAAAATACTGAGAATAGAAAAGAAAAGAAATAATAATAATAATAATAGCCATTTATTCCCGCAAAAACATTACAATAAAAACTTATTAATAATAGTTACATTGCATTTTAGAGAAACTAATAATAAGTACAGTGAATATAGGTTCAGCATGCATTGAAGATTTGCATATACGTGTACATTGATAGAATTATAAAATTTAAAACTAGATAAATGCATTTAAATTTAAACTTATTAAAAATATAAAAAATGCTTATCGTTTCAAAATTAAAATTGTATACATTCTAAATGTCAGTATTTTAAAATCATTTGATCAATATTCATTGTTACATCTGTATATTTATATGTTTAATAATTAGTTAAATGTTTGTATGAAAAATATAATTAATAGTAAGTAGGTAGGTACAATTTATTAAGTTATGAGTTCAGATCTTTACCTATTTAAAAACTAGAATTTATGTCTGCATTAGATCTATGAGCATTTAAAATTAAATTAAAGTACTAATTTTTTTTTTTTTTAACAAGTTGATTAAATTAAATTAGTTTTTGGGGACCCAAGATTGGGCAAAGGCCTCATCCATGCACATCCACGATTTTCTATCTTGAGCGAGTTTGGTCCAGGTACAGCCGGCCTCCTGTTCGATGTCATCTCTCCAGCGTCGGCGCGGGCGGCCGCGGCGGCGCGGCGCGTCGCGCACGCTCCAGTGCAGCACGCGCTCGCTCCAGCGGCCGTCACTCGCGCGGGCCACATGCCCAGCCCAGCGCCATTTTAGCCTGCAGGCTAGATCACCTACGTCTACCAGCATAGTCTTCTTGCTAATTTCAGAGCTTCGAACCCTGTCCCTAAGTTTAAGCCCCAGCATGACCCCAGCATACTACGTTCTACTGCCCGTTGGAAAACTTGTAGTTTGTACACGACTTCTTTATTTAGAGTCCAGCTTTGGCAACCGTAGAGAAGCGTAGGACAGACAACTGTGTCGAAAGCTTTTTTCTTTAAGTTGAGAGGTAGGTTAGATTTGAAGATGTGCTTTAATGACCAGTATCTTCTCCATGCAATTTTAATTCTTCTTTCTACTTCTCCTATTGTCTGTTCTTCGAATGTTATTTTGCGTGCCAAGTAAACGTACTCTCGTACGTACGCAATCGTGTTTCCCGAGATGTTGGTTTCTGTTTTTTCGCCATTTGTTATTATGCATGTTTTATCCATGTTCATATTTAAACCACATTTTCGACTGTGTCCAACGTTTTCACCATATATTCTAGATGACTGTGGTTATCACTGATCAGCACGATGTCGGCGGCAAAACGTAAGTGACTTAACAGTTCACCGTTGATATTTTTACCTATTCCTTCCCAGTCCATCTTACGAAATATGTATTCCAGAAGAGCAGTAAACAAATTTGGGGATATCGGGTCACCTTGTCGGACTCCGCGCTGTATTTTAAAAGGCCTTCCAGCTCTCTCTAATTTTATTGTAGACTTCCCTTTTCTATATATTTCTTTTAATATGTTTATGTAATTTTATGATACCCCTTGTTGTCGTAAAGAATTCCATAGAGCTGCGTGTGAGATTGAATCGAAAGCTTTCGAATAATCAACGAAGGCTAAATAAAGCTCTTTTCGGTGTTCTTCGTACTTTTCGATAATCTGAGTTACAGTAAATATATGGTCCGTAGTAGAGAACCTTGGACGAAAGCCCGCCTGTTCTCTCGGTTGATTACTTTCTAGAACGGGCATAATCCTTTTTTGGAGAACTTGTGTAAATAGCTTGTATATTGTCTGCAATAAACTGATCGGTCTATAGTTTCCAATATCATTGGGATTACCTTTTTTGTACAGTAAAGTAATAATCGAAGTCTCCCAATCTGATGGTATAGTCTCATTTGTTAAGATGCGATTAAATAGTTTTGTTATCAACGGAGTTAGTGGCTCTATTAGACTTTTCAGGATATCATTAGTGATTCCGTCGCTCCCTGGGCTCTTCGAAGACTTGAGAGACTTTAACGCTTGGAGTATTTCGCTTTCTATAAATACTGGAACATCCATAGTGTCGTCTTCTGTTCGGTTTGGCGTATAAATATCAGTGATTTGATCTCTTTGTTGATATAAATCTTCATAAAAAATTGTAGCAGTCTCTACTAAATCATTTCTTTTAGAGACATGTTCACCTATGCTTGTGATTAATGTTGGAATCCATTTGCGGTCTTGGTTTAAACGACGTTGTCCTTTCTTCACGGAACAATGTCTAACTAGTTCTTCCTCAATTATTTTCATTTTATTATTGTGTTGCTCTTGTTTCAGTTTTCTCTTAATTTTTCTGTAGAGCTTTGAGAGTAGTTTTTTCTCAGCTTTAGTTTTATTTTTCTTTTCTTTTATAGCCGTCCGACGTTCCATGAGTTCAACAATGTTGGGGGGTATGGCTGTACGATTTTTTGGATTCACGCAGTCTCTTCTTAACGTTGACTCTGACTGTTTAATAGACTTCATTATATTAGAATATGATTCTTGTACGTCGTCTGTAATGGTAAGAGATGTGATACTTTGGTGAAATTGTTTTCGAGTGTTTGTTTTTCTAGTGGCGTAATGGTGTTTAGTTTACCTTTGAACGACTTTCTTGACTTAGTTTGTGCGTCTATTAGGTACTTTGCGCGTATCATTCGAAAGTCGGTTGGGTGGGAGGTGCTTATGACATTAATGTCCCTTACTCTGTTTTTATTATTTGTTAAAAAGTAATCTATTTCATTGTATGTGTTGTTATCGGGTGAACACCATGTCCATTTCTGTTTTCTTTTTTTCTTGAAATACGAGTTCATGATATGAAGGTGATTCTCTATACAAAATTCCGTGAGTTTTTTCCTTTTCTGCTCCTCTTACTGTCGTATCCCCACTCACCCATTATACATTTATCTTCTGATTTTGCTTTGCCGACTTTTGCATTGAAGTCACCCATAATTATTATATTGGCCCCTGCTTCAGATAAAGCTGTGTTCAGATCGTCGTAGAATAGTTTTATCACATCATCTTTCGACTTTTCCGTTGGGGCGTAGACTTGGATTATGTGTATTTTTGTGCTGCGTATATTTAAATCGAGTCTTGCTACTCTGTCTGAAATAGGTACAAACTCTTCTACATATAACTTCATATGACTTTTCAGCATAAAACCGACACCACTGTGACCGCTTTGGCTACCGGAGTACATGAAAATAAGTTCGTCTCTCTCAAATATTTTAGTGGTTTTATATCTGGTCTCCGAAAGACCCATTATTTCCCAATTTATATTTTCTATGGCGTGTAAAAGTTGAACTTGTCTGGTGGTGCACACTATAGATCTGACATTAAGTGTACAAATATTGAGGTAAGTATTGTTATTTCTTGTTGTCGAGTTTCGTGCTATTGGAGGGTTTTGGTCTAACTCTCCCTCGGCGACCACCCGTATTGGGAGAGTGTGATTATTTGTGTGGTATCCATGTTCGGTTGCTGTAAACTTGCGAGTGGAGGGGGCCTCGTGGTGCCATGTCATGCGTCGCGAATCGCGATCGCTGCTACGGGTTACGTAGGATGTGATACTGTTTTGATGTGTTTTATGCTTCTTGTTAGTATGAACTCCATGTTTGTTGTTTTGGTTCCAAGTGCTTGTCGTTGTTGTTACCGGGAATTCCGGGCAGTTTTGTGTTGCCTGAGGTGGTGATAATGACAATTGTCGCTTGTTGCTGATTCCTTCTTTGTTGTTATTTTTTACAATTGATTTGTCATACTTAACAAAAGCTAAATTGCCGTTTTCAATCTCTTTTTGTTGCTGTAATTTAAGACCATCTCTTATTTTTAGGATGTGAGAAGGGAATTCCTCTTTTATGTAGATGTTTGTATTTGACAGACATTTCTTATTCTGGAGAATTTTTATTTTTTTTTCCCAACGTAGTGAAGGCAACTGATATAGGTCGGGGGCGACTACCTTTTTTACCCATCCTTCTGATTGACTGTAATTCAAATTCTTGAATTTCCACTTTCATTTGGTTTCGAATGATGTCAATTATATTATCTTGAAGTTGGAAGTAAGATTTTTCTATTTCATCGACTCCAAAAATAACAATGTTTCTTTGGACGTTGTTCTTCTCTAGGATATGCAGTCTTTTTTCCTGGTCTTCAATTTTTAAACTTAAATTTCCCAAGTCCTGATTGTAATCTTCTAATTTTTTATCTATATGATTAGTAATGTTTGCAGTAATTTTTTCCTCTACTTCGACGAATTGTGACTCTATCGAGGAGAACTTTTTATTGAAATCAGATTTCATTTCTAATAATAATTTTTGTAACTCGTCCATGTTGTCTGTGTGTTTTGATTAAAGAGACCTCTAGTGGTAGTACACTGCACTAATTGGCATATCGTTCGAGTTGAAGACGTTGAGCGATCGATGCTAGGTTAATAGTGTTACTGCTTTCTGGCACGCTTAGTAGTTCGCGTTACACGCCACAGGTGGCGTTGTTAGAGGGGTCGTGAATTGCAGATTTCTAATAAATTAGGTTATAATTTCAAATATCTCGTATTGTCGTAAATGTCTCTGGATCTAAGATTTAGCCGCACTATGACACATTTAAATTAAAGTCTGACTAATATCCCGATCCGTTATGCACCAAAGTTTGGAAAAAAACGGTCATTTTAGTCCTTTGTTGTGCACCACTGTTTTACTGATTATTTTCGTCCACTAAATGTTTTAATTAAAATCCACACTGTATGTTGAGAATCACATTGTCCCCGCCATTATTCCATGCTTCGATCACTTTTTTATGCACTTTTAATATTTTTAAACTTTGTTTTTCTACGGAGCCAATCTTAGTCGTCGCACACTAGCGCCACCACCTCGATATTTAGTTTCCATAAATTCGTCATCTGCACCATTCGTAAAATAATTATATCTCCACACAAATACATGTATACAAGATGTCATTTACGGCATTTACCACAATAAAAACAAAAAGCTTAACCAAGGTACCAAGGTTCGTATATCTCTCTTGTTGCTCGAATTGGCAAGTGCGACAGAGACGGAGATACACGCACGAAGTTCGTTTTCGTTTCGCGGTAGGCCCTCTGTGCGCTACACCCAATTATGACTTCGACATGTTGTACTGACAAATTGGGGTAAAGTCACATAATGTGTATACATAAGCTATCTTCAAGGAGCATCAAAAAACCAAACTACAGTAGGTAGGTATTTTTTTTAATGAACATTGGTTTAACAGGCTAAGAATCCTCCATCGATGTGCAACTCGACGCCGTTGATCATGCTGGCCTTGTCGCTCAGCAGAAAACAAACTGCGTTCACCACCTCCGATACCTCGCCGAACCTGCCAGTAAGTTATCATTTGAATTAAGGCTTCCACACACCGAACGCGGGTCGTGCGCGGCGCGGGTCGGGCGCGGCGCGGTTCGGTATATCCCTCTCACTTACCAACGCTGCCAACGCATTTAATATCTCTCTCACTATCTACTGTGCGATAGAGACGCAGCGCTACTGTGCGAAAGATATAGAGATACCGCCCGATCCGGACCGCGCTCGACCCGCGTTTGGTGGGTGTGTGGAGGCCTTAAGGCGCCGTAGGTTCATGGTCTTCTCTCCCTCTCACTGAGCTTAAGCGTGAGCGAGATGGAAGTGCGTGCTCGGAAGCGCGGAAATCATGTTTTTTTTTTTTTTGGCGTTTAAATAAATAAAAAAGTAAACACTGATTTCTCTCAAACATGATATTGCTGATTTTTACAAGCCATTTTAATATTTTTAGCTTTTGTACATAAATTGTAAGACTCATTTTAAGTGTATTTTAGACCCTTTTAGACCTATGTTCGTGATTTTTTTCTATCGAGCGAAAATTGCTTAATCATGTTTCTAAACACTGATTTCCCTCCAGAAAAGCCTCAAGATTACTATTCGTATTTTTTTAAAACCATATTATTATAAACAGACGCAATATATTGTTTCAAAAACTCTGTTCGCTCAACTTCGCTGAACCTACGGGGCCTTAAGGTATATGATACATGTTGATTTTGAGAAACAAATCATCGTTTTAGTTACAAACCAGCTATTTCCGAAATTGTATGCCAATAAATGAATTTTATATTAGTGATATCACACTACTGTATTTGATACTAACTGTACAGTCAGCATCATAAACATGTATAGGGTAAGATGGGGGAATGGCGGTCAGCGGGCAATAGCGGTCGCATCAAAATCTAATACTTCCAAAAACATTCTGCTATCTCTACTAGTGTCGCCATCTAGTATGCAGCCGAGTAAACTTATTTACCAAGCGGCGGCATTTTACTTCGCCCGCAGTGAGTTTGACAGCTGCGTAATGGTTCGGACGTGTTTTGATGTAATAAAATCGAAAATTAAGTGAAAGGTACGCTTAAAGTGATTTAAATCTATCAATATAGTTCTTAAGGTTAATTACTATGTCTTTACTACTGTATCCAGAGTGCTATTTAGATTTAATGAATGTTATTTAGATTTTTCGTGACTAACCAAAGAAACCGTTAACGTATTTTGGGGTAATGGCAATAGTTTTTGGCGGGTAATACCGGTCGGTGACCGGTATTACCCCGTATGGAATTTATATGCTAATTTATAATTCGCTTGTCTATATTATACTGATATAATATGATAAAATATGTTGAGATTTTTATGAAAGAAAGAGTTATTTTTGGTTAAAATAAAAGGATGATATAGTAAGAATCTAAATAAAAGACAGTTCCTATGGGATATATCTGTGATTTTAGAAGTACAAAATATTAATTAATAATAATTATGTTTAGTTTTTTATACAAAAGACTTAATTTTGGTATAAAGAAAAGAACAATATAATTAGAATAAAAGAGTGAGGTCCTGCGACGCAATCGATGATTATTAAAGACTATAAAAGAGAAATATAAAAAAATAGTTGTATATGTTTATCTTTTTATGAAAGAGAGTTAATTTAGGTTCAAATAAAATACTAATATGAGATAGAGAGGTCCTATGTGACCCGATTTGTAGTTTTTAAGTATAAATAATGAATACTGTCTTTGTTTTGTCCTAAAAAAACATCATCATAATTTCAGAGGAGCGCTCTTGTAGTTGGAAAAAAAAATGATTTATTTCCTAATCAAAAAGGTTTAAATTTCCTTCAAATATAAACATGTTTTTGTTCTGATTTGATAAATAATAAAAATAAATAAAGATAATATGAATAAAGTTCCGTTTTATTGTGTCTTACTACATTTTAAATGCAAACCTGTATTAATTTTGAATGACCGGTAATACCCCAAAGGTATACCGCTATTACCCGCACCGGCGGGTAATAGTGGTCAAGGAAGCATTTTAGAAAATGATTAAAAACTAAGATACCCTCAACACATTGATAATATATTTAATATATATCTGTAGCCCATTACATAAGCTATGTAAAAAGTCAGTTACCTATACCGTAAGTCCCAAAGATAAAATAAAAAATGGATTACTGCTTAAGTGACCGCCATTCCCCCATCTTACCCTATACACCGTGGCCGTGAATAACCCGAAAGATTTAAACCACGTATTTTTGACAACAGTACGGTGAGTAAATAATGTTATATCAACATGGGTCTAATTATGTGTCTTAATTAAATTACTATTTCAGTACAAATTAAATCTTATTAATTGCCCGCTTCTTTGTGAACAAGCCTTTAATCAGATTCAGATTCAGATTCAGATGTTTATTTGCTTAGCGTACAAGTACATGCAAATACAGGAATACAAGAATATAGAACTAGCACAGTTACAAGTTACAGTGGTAAGCTTAATAATAATAAAATCCGTTCAATTATTCACAAATGTCAATATGAATTACAAAGTGAAATAAGTACATTATAAGTGAAACATTAAAAATAAAGAAAATATAATTAACCAGATTATTCAAAAATGACAATTAGTCACAGATTATATAGTCATCACAATTCATAAATGTCAAATAGTTAAAGAGTAAATATACATCACAATTAAATCAGTCAAGTGAATTTGCAAAAAATTCATTGATTGTATAATAGGGTCTATTTATAAAGTATTTCTTTAATTTCTTGTCAAAAGTTTTTATGTCATTACATTGCTTTATTTCGTCACTTAATTTGTTAAAAATTTTAATTGCAATATTGTTGTAGCTATTATTAAAGTGAACATAAGTGGATTTACTTTGTACGAGTTTATTTTTATATCGGAGATTGAAACTATGAGTTTCTTTAGCTGTCTTATAGTTACTCTTATTTATATAAACATGGAGACAGACTCGATACAGATACAAGGAGGTAATAGTAAGAATTTTGTGATCTACAAACATGTTTCGATGGGTCACTGGTATGCATTTAGATCCGGTGATGAGTCTTAAAGCCTTTTTTTGTAAAAGTAGTACCGAGCTTATATTCGAACCATTGCCCCATACTTCGATACAGTATCTTATGATACTTTCAAAGTAAGAGAAATACACGGTTTTCAGAACGTCTACGTCTGCTATTTTCGAAAGACTTTTTAAAGAGTAACATGCACTTGCCAGTCTTTTGCAGACCGTATCTATCTGATTGTGCCACCTCAAGTAAGGGTCCAGTTCCACGCCTAAGAATTTAACGCAAGCTGATTTTTCTATTGGCAGATCGCAAAGAAAGTCCGCACTCTTTGAGCTACGGCGAAATATTGTATAGAAGCTTTTCCCACAGTTAATTTTTAATCCGTTGTATGTAAACCAACTATCCAGTTCTTCCCAGCACTTCTTGATCCTTAAATTAAATTCTTGAGCATTAGCCGCACTCAGAATGATGCTGGTATCGTCCGCATATAAATATGGTGTTCCGTAAGTGAGATGGTCAGGTAAATCGTTAATAAATATTAAAAACAATAGCGGTCCAAGCACTGAGCCCTGTGGCACCCCGTATCTTATCATACCTTTTTCAGAATGAAATTTGGTTTCTGTATCACCACAAGAAATTTCGACAAATTGCGTGCGATCACTCAGGTATGACTCAAAAAGGTTCAGAGCCGTACCCCGAACTCCACAGTATTCAAGTTTTCTTAGGAGTGCTCTGTGATCAACACAATCAAATGCCTTTGTCAGATCACAGAACACTCCACCACACTTGTCTCCTCTGTTTAGGTTAGTCAGTACTTCGGCCACTAAGTTTATTACAGCACCCGAAGTATTTTTTCCTTTTCTAAAACCGTACTGACTTGAGGTTAGTATGTTATGTTTAAGCAAGTGTTTTTCTAATCTAAGAGCCAGGCATTTCTCCAATATTTTTGAGATTATGGATAAAAGGGAAATAGGTCTATAATTGTTCAGTTCAGAGCGGCTGCCTTTTTTATGTATTACGATCACTTTAGCTCTTTACAAAAGGCTAGGGAAAATTCCTTCTTCAAGACAATTATTAAAAATTATACATAATGGTACACAAAGTAAGTGTATATTATCTTTAAAAAATCTAGTGTTCAGATTGTCTGGTCCTCTAGAGTTGCTATTTTTAAGATTTTTCGTAGTTCGGATGATCTCTGACTCGGTTATAGGACTCAAAAATATTGAACTACCGTTATTAGGCTTTGGTCTATGCTCGGCTTTCAAGTGTTTCTTATTTTGGTTTCCCTGGTTTGACTGCGTTGATTTCCCTACGTTCAAAAAATAATCATTAAAAGCATTCGCTATCGCCTTTTCGTCTTTTACTACACCATTCTCAAGTTTCAGCATGATCTTCGGCTGAGTCCTTGTACCCTTGCCTGTGGAATCCTTAACCAGATTCCATATTGTTTTCACTTTATTCTTAGCTGTGTAAATAGACCGATGTATATGCATTTTTTTGGCATGTGATAGGATTATTCTAAACATGTTTTTATATTGTTTAAAATATTCATTAAATTTTCCATCATTTATGTACCGTGATGCAATAAGCAGCTTACGTTTGGTTATGCTAGATTTTCTGATACCTTTTGTGATCCATTTATTAGATATTTTTCTTGAGTGTACTTTTTTCAGTGGAAAGTGCTTGTCAATTGATGGAAATATAATGTCATAAAAATGTTTTAATTGTTTGTTACAGTCTATATTATCTAACCTCGACTGCCAGTCAATGCTATTGAGATGGTTTTGAAAGTTAGTGGTGGCCTTACGGGAAAATATGCGTGTTTGTGTTAGTTTTCGAGGTTCTGCCTTCCTATTAAACGACGCCGGTAACTCCAGCAGTTGCACATCGTGATCCGAAAAACTGCATGGTAAGACATAAGCAGCTGCGTATTCATCAAAATCCGTCATTATATTGTCTAGTGACGTTGATGTTTTAGCTGTTACTCGAGTATAATCGGATATCGTAGGTTTAATATTATGTTCTAATAGAGTCTGCAGAAACATTTTAGTGTTATGATCGTTTTTAGCTGCAAGATTGACATTAAAGTCCCCAGCTATGATGATATTAGATAGTTTGGATTTGCTTAGCATGTTACCTAGTTGGTCGAGAAAATTATTAAAATTTGAACTTGGGGACCTGTAAACTACCAGAAAATAAAAATTTATGCCACTACCCAACTCCAAACAAATTTTAGATACTTCAAATGTCTTTTCTAAGTAGTATTCTGAGACATCAATCGCTTTACAGTTATTGAAATAATCGTTACTTACAAAAATTAATGTACCTCCACCTTTAGCCAAAGTCCTAGAGGTGTGCGTTGCAACTGAGTATCCCGGCAAGTTAATACTGGAGTGTTCGGCAGGTTCTAGCCATGTCTCCGTGAGCATGATTATTTTCGGTTTAGATTTCAGTTCACATTCAATAAGAGCCTCCAAACTCAGCAATTTATTCCTTAGTCTATTTATGTTCAAATGCATAATGCCGAGATTCTCAGTCTCAAGTTCACTACCCTCCTGGTCTTTTTCTATAAAAAAGAACCCGAACCATTATAAAATTTCTCGTTGATTTGTTTCAAAGCGATATTTATAGCAGATGCTATTTTAAATTTGCCCCTAATACGCAAATTGTAGCCATTACTTGCAAAATCCTCTACATTGAGATTTTCATCTATATTTTGCATTGTGACGTTATTGTATTTTGTCAAAGTTTGGGCAAGCCCTGCATTTACTTTACTTGCAAATAAGTTAAATCCCTTGTGGCTGTAGTTAGTACTTACTGGAATAGAACATACAATAATATTACAATGCGGCAGTTTTTTAACAGCCTCCTCTACCAGCAGGACCGTACCCGCTGGAGTGTGGACGCCGTAGTCACTGCCACCGCACATTATTACCACACAATCTTTTTTTGTGAACTGCTCCGTCTTTTCAGCAATGCCGAGTACAACACGTTCTGTGGTGCCATTGTTGATTATGTCTGCAGTGGAGTCGTAGTCTCCACGGCGTATACGGGATAACATTGAGATGACTTCAGTCCCATGTACGTCCGACAGTAGAAGAAGACTTGGCTTTGGTCTTCGATGTTCCTTAGATTTAGGTTCTATGTAAGTTATCCTGGAGTCATCATGTGATTTTTCTCCCGCCGGTGTGTGGCGCTGTACTACACTCTTTGTAGAGGCTTCGTTAATCGAATGTGGAGCGTAGTTTATAAGATCTCGTAACTTATCTGTATTCTTCTTTAGACATTTTATTGATTGTCGGATCGTGCTTCGAGCTGACTCTTTGTTTTTAAGTTCGTTGTATTGCTTATTTAATGTTGCATGCTTTTTTATAATATTCCGTAATTTATTGGTCAGAAATCTGATTCGACGTCTAAATTCGTTCGATTTTTGTTCAAGCTCCTTGATTCTATGTAAACTAGACTTAACATGGTCATAGGATGTTGGTGATGATATTTCATTGGTTTGAATCATATGACATAAAGTCCTATTCTCATTCTCTAGTTCATCTATTCTCATAGCTAGAGACAGATTCTCCTTTTCTTTCTTAGCAATTTTATGCTTGAGTGGTGTGAGTATTTCCATCTCGTCCGTATCGATAGACCCCGCACAGGGATCGGAACTATTATTCAACATGTCTTTAGAAATTAATTTAGATTCTAGGCTATTACATTGGCGTTCTTTATCCGCTAGTAGTTGTTTTAATAACTTGTTCTCACTATTCGTTTCAGAGTATTGCGTAATTTCTTGCTGTAATCTACGGATCGTCTTGTCGCTTTCGCAAATTTTTTTCATACATAATTGGTGGTCATGTAGGCCCTCTTCGTCGCTATGAACGATTTGAGCCGATTCTGTATTTTTCCTAGGCCTCAGCAATGTCCTTCTCAGAGATTCTTTATTTTTGTTCGTAGTCATGATGGCGGAGGGTAAATTAAAATGTACTTACTTATTAATGTACAAATAATCCTCGAATATACGTTTGACTTTTATAAGTTGGTGTTTTTACGTTGTTGGTATGTGGTACGTTTTGTTTGTGTAGAAATAGCTTCATAAACGTTCCCGAGATTTCTGAACGAGCGCTTTGCGTCAAATGCCGTGACTTGAGTATTCCATGAATGACAAGAAGTGTCAAGTTATGTCTAGCACGATGTCTAGTTAGTACATCTACGTGAAAAAAGAAGAAGGTGGCTACGTCATGCTCACGCCCTTAGGGTGTGTTAGACTGGAGATTTTTAAACTTTTGATTTGTTGTAAAAAATTAATGTCTCCTTAATTATGAGTTTTTGGACTATATGTTACATAACTTTATATACTCTAATTAGGCTCTAGTATCGTTAGCTTAAATCTTTCGGGTTATTCACGGCCACGGTGTATACTCTCGTTGACCTCATCTATAAGCAATAAGGTCCTAGAACCATCTAAAATGTTTACCTACAACATGTTGACTGTACACCGTTTTTGACAATAAATTAATGAGTAAATATTTTGTAGTTTGTACTAGCCGAATAAGCCTACCGCGAAGCTTATTCAATTATGTGCCTAGCGAAGATGGAAGGTAAGGTTAGAGCAAAGCACCCCTGTGATTCACATGCGTGCGTAACGTGCGCCGCAGTTGGATTAAACATTTTAAACGCCATGCCATGACTAGCTAAACGTGTCATTGTCATTTTATTTCGTGATAGTAATGTCAAGTCAGAATCATTGGGACTTCTTCTATACTTATTTTTACCTTCCAAGGGGTATCTTCGAAAGCATGCCCTGAGCCTTGGCCGGGTCTGACCACCCGAGGCGTCCCATCTCGGTCATGATGACGGTGGGGTTGACCGCGTTGACGCGGATGTTGTGGGCGCCCAGCTCCAGCGCCATAACGCGGGTCATCGCGTCGATGGCTCCCTTCGTCGCACTGTACGTGACATGCCCCCAGAGAGCGGCCTGTTAATAAATAACGAAATTAATAGCTGTACACATAGATGCATCGGTGTAGGAAAACATTGTGAGAACACCGATATGCTCCTAACAACGTCTAGTTTTCCCTCTGGGTTGGAAAGTCAGATGACCGATCGCTTTCGTAGAAACGAATGCATCTCGGGATTATTTGCCATAGCGGATCTTAGGCTCTTTCAGGGTACTTAGAACTGGGAATAACGTTAGGATAACGAATACATTATACGCCGTGAACGTAGAATACTCTGGACAGGCTATGGTAATAATAATACCACGTGCGAGCGAGCTGGTAGCATACAAATCTCGATAAGTGTGACAGAAAGGGAAATATCATTCATTGTCCTTGTCATGTTTGCCACAACTGATTTAGTATGAAGTTGCGGCAAATAAACCATTACCCGTCCAAATTTAGTAGGTTGTTTATGGTAAGTCATCAGCCATTTTAAGAGGAGTTCTAAATTTAGCTGCGTAAGAGCTATTCCGTCCCTCACTGTGATAACATGTACATACAGCCCGCCGTCCATAGTAGTATTCCAGGTTCATGTTATACGCGCATCGAAACTGTCCGGCTGTTATTCGCTACGCGTGGCTACGCGCTAAAGCGGCTCACCCCGCCGGTCACCCGTCACCAAAGAGTGTAATAAGTATATTTAACCCGTCACGAAACTAGACCTCTATACCTGCACTTAGTTACTACGCATTGCGGTGTCAAGATATATTTGTGAGTGGGCGTTGGGGGCTGAATGCGAAGCAAAAAGATAGTGCGAGATGGGGATGGGGATATTAATTCCAAAGTCATTTATATCCCTTGCAGTCTGCCACGCAGGAATGTCCGGATACGAGGACTATCTTGCTCAAATCCACCTACTTTAATATATATATTCAATTCGACGCATATAATTTAACCATAGTAGGCAGATTCTGTGTCTATTCTGATCAACTAAGGTTAAACTGAGCATAAAAACATCATGTGACAAGTACTTACTTTAGCTAATCTAATACTTGTGCGTAGTTGCGTACCTACTTGATGATATTTATAAGAAAATGTGATATTGGCAAGTGGATAATCCCCAAGTTGATAATATTAGGTTATCTGAAGTTGTATAATATTTAAAATCATACAAATTATGCATTAATTGTAGGTAGGTATTTATTCCGAAACCTGCTTGCAGAAGTAAAAAAAAACTTATTGCGTAGGCACGCAATATTCACGGTGCGTTGCTATAATCACGGTGAGTTGTAAAAATATTTAACCGTTTTTTCGCCTCTTACGATTACGTAGCACTGGACTTCAACCACTTCAACTGGTTGAGTAGGTAAGTCGTCGGAGTCCAAAATATTGCAGCTCCGTACTTAGATCATTATTTTATTATTACGTCACACCTGGCTATAAAGTGGCAACACTACCGCCCTAGTAGGTAAAGTAATGTACTATAAATACTAAGTACTTACCTACATTTATCAATGTCCCACTTACTTTAGACGCTTGGGAAGAAATGTTTACTATTGAGCCTCTAGACTTCGCGTCGATCATTTTCTTTGCCACTACCTGGCTCACGTTTAAGACGGATTTTACGTTCACGTTCATTAGCCTGGAAACAAGTAAGAAAAATGGCTACTATAAAATGTTCAAAGTAGACCATAACATTATTGGCAAATGTACATTTGCTACCTACCACCTGCAAAAAACTAGAGTAATGAATGTCGAATAATTTCTATAAGGCGCGCCGTTTAAAACAGTTGACTCGTTGAACCGGTCAGAGACTCCCGTGCGTTGACGGAATGCATTGTAGTAGGTATTTGTACTATTATATTATCTATTCTGTGATAGTAGGCGAAATAACTCAGAGCATACAAGTACATACGCTTCAAGGACTATTAGTTATCATTTATGTATAGGTTACATATATTACCTATGTGCCTAGAATGTCCTAAATAGGTAAGTGCCTAAGTGGCAACCAGTATACCTACGACATCGACATCAATTTGCACGCAGAATGTAATTTAGTAGCAGTAGCTATGTAGCTAGGTGTAGGTACTGGTTGAAATTCCATAATTATACGCATGCTTTCGGTCAGGGGCGGCACAACTGTAATTAAAGCATTAATATTGTCTATTAAGATTTATAATAGTTTACCTGACTCTATAAAGGACGAAGAATACGATAAAATGTACATAAATGAAATAAAGCAACTATTACTAACTAAATCCTAAAAGCTACACGCTAAATGAATATTTGGAAGATAAATTATCAACGTTCAGTGTCATCCTCTCCCTGAAATTGTAGTGCCCAATATCAAAATTATTGAATATTAAAGATCGAGATTGATACTAACAGGTGGAAGTTCTCAGTATTCTCTCAGTTCTCAGCTGCGTTGTTCACAAGGCAATATAAGTGGCCCAAGACTTTAAGCACCTTGCGGGAGAACCAAGTTTACGATAGAGAAGTTCCCTTAAATCAGCTGGTTATGTCTATAATGCAAGATTGATACTAACAGGTAGAAGTTCTCAGGAGTAGTAGTTAGGAAGCCTTCTGTAGGTCCGAGAGCCGCGTTGTTCCCAAGGCAATCGAAGTGTCCTAGAGTTTCAAGCACCTTGCGGGACACATCCCTGTCGAGCATGGGACCGATTTTTGACTTTCGAGCGCTCGAAATTCAAATAAAAGTAAATACGTTTTCACCTCACCGGCTCGAAAAGGCTTGCTTTCTCGCTCAATTTCTGCGCCCAAAAGTCCATTTTATCCGCTAGCGTGGAAAGAGTTTTTGAATTTGGAACGTGACGGTCAATCTCGAGATCCAACTTTTTTCTATACAGAATGAGAGGTGCGTTCAGAAACTGATAATTAATTGTTAGTATTTTGATAAAACAAAATGAATAATACTTATTCTTTCTTAATTAAGTAGGTACATACGAAATATTAATATTTAGACTGATTTATAAGGATAATATACGAAAAAATAATTTTAAAATGTAGTTTTGTTTCAAAAAATTTCGCTTCTTCCAAATTTGGAATGCACCGTTTGAATAGTTACTTACTTTAAGAAAAAACTCAACCTACATTTAATTTTGTTTTGTACTAAAGCCACAGACAGTAAAACAAAATAATGGTGGTTATTTATAGATTTTAGTGCAGAAGATATACAGCTATTAGCTAATAGCTAAAAGCATAAGCGAATTTGAGCCTTAGTTTACCCGTGAGTACTCAACAATATTTTGACTTTTTAGTGTAGGTAAGCGTGGGGTTTATTTAAAGATGCAAATTAAATATATATGTTACATTTAATAATTATAAAATGCTAGATCTTGATGAAATGTAAACAAACCTTTATTGAAAATGAGTATAAGACCCAAATTACTTCCATTACATTTACCTACAATTTTCCTCGCGGTGGTGAGGTGAAAAGTTGTGTGTTGCGCTCGGCAGCAAAATTGTTTGGCGTCTCGTGCCTTGAAAGCCTCGCTATGCTCAGGATTGTACTTTTGAACCATTCGCTTCGCTCATGGTTCAATTTTACAATCCTTCGCTAACTCGGCTTTCAATACAAGCACTTGCGCCAAACAACAACTTTGCAGCCTTGCATAACAAATAACTATTGTAGTGTCAAAATTGCCTGCACTTACTTTCTACCAATAGAATTGAATACGAGTGGTCAATACCAATCGTTTTTAAATTTGCTATCGCTATTTCAAAATAGCATTTCATAATTTTTGGCACTTTTCGAGTGAAAGAGTCGAGCGCTCGAAAGTTAAAAATCGGTCCCCTGGTCGAGATCCACGGTTATGGAGAATTTCCCTTAAATGAGCTACTTATATATATATAATGCAAATCTGATACTAACAGGTCGAAGTTCTCAGGAGTAGTAGTCAGAAAGTCTTCTGTAAGTCCGAGAGCTGCGTTGTTTACAAGACAATCGAAGTGGCCCAGAGTTTCAAGCACCTTGCGGGACCCATCCCAGTCCGCCAGGTCTAGGGCTACGGTCGTGATGGAAGGGTACTCCTTTTGGAGCGAGTCCAGGTAGGACTTTGTGCGGGAGATAGCAACCACTTCGGCACCGGCGCGCCATAATTCGATGGCTATGCCTCTACCGATCCCTAGATGGTTAGAAGAAAGAACAAATTACATTTTACACCAGTAGACATGAGTAATTGAGTAGATTATAAAGATAAGAAGGTATTTAATGCAAAGAAAAAAGACCAAGCCTCCGCTACAATATTACACTATATGAACGATTTGCCAGCAGCGCCATAAAAATATGCGAGACTAAATTTCTCTCTTTACTGATTAGCAGTGATCGGATTAGGTAGTGCCAATTCGCGGGACTTGGATGCGTAAGCTTAGTATGGATATAGCTTTTAAACCCGAGATTTCATATGAAAAGTTTAAAGTTCATTTTAAATCATTTTATTTATATTACATTTGGTTTGCCGGACTACACTTATACTTGCAACTTTTTTTTTTAATAACTAGTTTATCGATAGTAAGCAAGTTAATCTAATTTTAAATTGTAAAATATCTTCGCAAATAATATTTCAAAGAGTTACAAAGCTAGGTATCATGTTGACGAACGTGACTCATTTAATCAATGACTTTGGCTTGTGTACCGGACTTGGTGATCATCTTATTGCGACTATTTTGGTTGACCCTAACTGGACTTCGATTTGCTTCTGATTTGACTCAGTGAGGAGTTGTTGGTTTCAATAAAAACAGTAATTAGACCTTCCTATCTAACTGAGCAATGACCATGCCTCGGCAAACCAAGGAAAAAACTGTTCTAAGTTGGATTAAATCCTATCCCGATTTAATGTACGAATCGACGACCGCTTTAGCCTAGTTGGTAGTGACACTGCCTACGAAGCAAGAGGTCCCGGGTTGGAATCCCGGTAAGGGCATTTATTTGTGTGATGAGCACGAATATTGTTCCTGAGTCATGGATGTTTACTATGTATTTAAGTATTTATTTATAAGTATGTTTATCGTCGTCTAGTACCCATACTACAAGCTTTGCTTATTGTGTGCGGTTTGTGTGAGATTGTCCCCTTATATATATACCTACATACTAATATTATAAATGGGAAAGTGTGTGTTTGTTTGTTTGTCCGTCTTTCACGGGAAAACGGAGCGACGAATTTACGTGATTTTTAAGTGGAGATAGTTGAAGGGATGGAGAGTGACATAGGAATTTTATCTCCGAAATCATCTCCTAAGGGGTGAAATGGGGGGGGGATAAAGTTTGTATGGAGCTGCGATATAAACGAGTTCCACGCGGACGGAGTCGCGGGCAGAAGCTAGTATATATATATATGTCACGGTAGAAAATTAAAATAAAAAAAAACTTCAAAATTCTTTATTGTAAATAATAAACTAACCACATACAATGGGAGAGCAAACAAAAATAAGATTATTTATAAACTAGCGGCCTAAGTGAATTTTATTCTTAGTTAAAATGGTCTAGACATATTACATTCCAAACAGTGGCAGACACTGATATGCGATTGTTAAAGATTTTTTAAAGATTTTCCAATGAGATTACGGGAATTGTTTGCAGAATGCTTAATATTTATTCCGTCAGTTACCTCATGCTTTAATCTAATTTTAATCTTTGGCTAAAATGACTCTGCAAGATATAGAGCGACGCATGGATTTGGAGCTAGAAAATGGGGATCTTAGTTATTATGAGTGAGATTTTAAAAAAAGCTAAATATCGTAAGGCTGTTAAAACAATCTTAAACTCAGCACTGGAAATCGAGAAATGGAGACAGGTTAATCAAGAGTACATCTCTTAAAAAATCCAGTGTTCCCCGTACAAACCCTTCAACTTTTTTTAACCCCCATTGGGATAGAATTTTCTTAAACGCTGAAATGACTTTTTTTGTATTTTAATAAGTTAACTTTCTACAAAGTTTCAAGTCTCTAGTTCAAATAAAAATGTTTCCCCCATACAAACATTGCACCCCCATTTAACCCCCTTAGGGATGGAATTTCCAAAAATCCCGTCTTATCCGTTGCCTACGTCATAAAAGGAAGTCCTGGTGTAAATTTCAAGTTTCTAGTCCCAGTAGTTTCGGCTGTGCGTTGATGAGTGAGTTAGTCAGGACATAGGCATTTATATACAGGGCGTCCCACGCCCATGCCACATGGAGGGAAAGTACCTTAAATATTTTAGACAGAACATTTTACTGAAAGAAGACATTATTTAAATTTTAAAAACAATTTTACCCCCTTAGGGGTAGAATTTTCTAAAACGCTGAAATGACTTTTTTTGTATTTTAATAAGTAATGTTTCTACAAAGTTTCAAGTTTCTAGCTCAAAAAATAAAGTTCCCTCCGTACAAACTTTGCACCCATATTTAACCCTCTTAAGGGTGGAGTTTTCTTAAACGCAGATATCGCTTTTTTTGTGTTCTAATTAGTAATCTTTCTACAAAATTTCAAGTCTCTAGCTCAAAAAAAAAGATTCCCCCATACAAACTTTGCACTCCTATTTGGCCCCCTTAGGGGAGGTATTTCCAAAAATCCCTTTTTGTACCTAGCCAACGTTATAAAAATAGCCTAAAGTAACAAACCTCTAGTTTAAAAAATAATGTTTCCCCCATACAAATATTGCATTCCTATTTAACCCCCTTAGAGGTGTAATTTTCTTAAACGCAGAAATCACTTTTTTGTATTCTAATGAGTAATCTTTCTATAAAGTTTCAAGTTCATAGTTCAAAAATTAATGTTCCCCCCATACAAACATTGCACCCCTATTTAACCTCCTTAGGGGTGGAATTTTCTAAAACGCTGAAATTTGTTTTTTTTGTATCTTAATCTTAATCTTTCTACAAAGTTTCAAGACTAGTTAAAAAATAATGATTCCCCATACAAACTTTGCACCCCCATTTAACCCCTTAGGGATGGAATTTCCAAAAATCCCGTCTTATCCGTTGCCTACGTCATAAAAGAAAGTCCTGGTGTAAATTTCAAGTTTCTAGTCCAAGTAGTTTCGGCTGTGCGTTGATGAGTGAGTCAGTCAGGACTCAGGACATAGGCATTTATATACAGGGCGTCCCACGCCCATGCCACATGGAGGGAAAGTACCTTAAATATTGTAGATAGAACATTTTACTGAAAGAAGACATTATTTTAATTTTAAAAACAATTTTAACTGCGTTCATAGATTTTTGAATAATTATACTTTTGAACCGGGAATCGAACCCGCTACACGAGAAAAGAAATCATCCTGTAGTTTTATCATACCGATCGAAAGGGTTCATCAGAAGGATTATTTTTTGCTAAATAACATAGTGTCAGAAATAAAAGGAAGACCATGAATTTTAACATATTTACGATTATTTACGAGGGAAAGCTATAATAAAAACCCCAAAAGCCCCTTTTAAGTCCGCATTTTGTGACAGACGGGCAACTACGGAATCCTACCCTGCGCGTGGTCCGACACGCACTTGGCCGTTTTTTTTACATTTTCCTTCATAAATCGAAATTTTACCAATGTAGAAAAAAAAGAAAAACTGCTTCAAAAAGTTCACCTCAAGCCCTTTCAAATCATACCCACTTGACCTTATATTTGAGTATTTTTTTGCCCCCTCCTCATATTCGTAATTTTTCATAGAAAATTAAAATAGATATTTAAATTTTTCCTTTTCCGTGCACGTGGATAACTCTCATTTAAATTAAAACCATTCCAAATTTCAAATTGATAGCTTAAGTAGTTCGTGAGATATTTCACTTTGTGACAGACAGACAGACAGACGGACGGAGTCGCACCATAAGGGTTCCTTTTTTACCTTTTTTGGTACGGAACCCTAAAAACAATAGATGATCTAATTAAATAAGCGGTCGGTAAATTACCTTGGCCGGCTCCAGTAACCAGAATTCTCTTGTTTTTGAAAGAAATTTCCATTTTGTTTTGCAAAAAAATAAATTGCAGCAATGACCCAACGAAACGCTTGAACACTACCGCGGCCGTGTATGCCGCTCTTCTCACTGAGCGGGGAGTGAACTTGACATGTACCTACCTACGAGATAAACTGTGATCCGATTAACAGACAAACAAATAAAGTCGTTATAGTTTTTAGGTGTTTTGCTTCTGAATGTTATGTTAATGTCACTGGGTTTTATCGTTTTATTTATCTGAACCTCTGTCAAGGTCCGCAGATAACGTGATAAATACCTATGGTTTGCAAATTTCGTGATATTGATGGTGTGTAACGTTATTCATAGTTCCTTTACGACTAATATTAAAGATAAAATAATTTTCACCTCAGTAGCGCGGAAAGCCCTTTTTTAGGGTACCGTAGTCAACAAGGAACCCTTATAGTTTCGCCATGTCCGTCTGGCCGTCCGTCCGTCTTATCTCAGTAACCATTACTACTAGAAAACTGTAATTCGGCATGGGTATACACTTAAAAATCAATCACGCCGACAAAACAGTACATCATCAATCATGATTTTTTTTTTTCAGGGAGATATCTATCCTAAAAAAACCTACACCTAAAGCGGGGATGTAATTTTTTTCTCTCGTTAAACCCGTGGGGTATATCGTTGGATAGCTTGTTCATAGTAGATTGTATGACAAGGGTCTAAAGTAAGCCATATTACCTTGAGATGGATATTTTCCCGAACGAAGTGAGGGGAAATAGTTCGAGGGGTAATATGGCTTTTAGACCAGAGTTATAAACTCTACTTTTCACTTCGACTGCGAGAAAATAGTAAAAACAAAGATTATCCATCCAAAATCAACAATTCTACCAAGGCGAAAAGATTGTTCAATTTGGCGCCATTCTTTTTAGTAAACTGTTTTGACACAGATACAAAATATTCACAAGACGAATAAACGCCTCTGACCGTCTAATAGCAGCGTAGTCTATCCCGCTCAATCTTCATAGCTTATGTCATGTAATTACATCCACCAGTCACAACTCTTTAAAATAACATTAGTATTTGCTGTCTACTAACCAGAATACAGTTAGATATTAAAATCGACCAATCAGGAAACAGAATTCAATTCAAACATTAGGAGTTTTTCATTCCCTAATTACAATAATTACAAAAATAAACGCCTCTGACCGACTATAGGTCCATTCAAACGTTCAAGCGTGGTTAACTGTACATGACTCATGTATGCAGTTAACCACGCTTGAAAAACACCCAATGTTTGAATTGAATTCTGTTTCCTGATTGGTCGATTTTAATGTCTAGCTGTATTCTGTTTAGTAGATAGCAAATACTAATGTTTTTTTAAAGAGTTGTGATTGGTGGATGTAACATTGAACTGTTGTGAATGGTCAAATTAAAATGTTTTATAAATCATAAATATATATACATATTTTCCCTAGGGGCTAAATGTACTACTTTAGCCCCGCTTGCCAAGTCTAATATGATGCACTTTTTGAGCATGAGAAGTGAAAAAAATATTATGGGTTTCTTAGTTTTAAGTTCAAATCAGTGATTCGTTTGCGAGATATTAAGCTTTAAAGCCCTTTTGTTCGAGTCATGAGTCCCCCCTCCCCCCCTGCCGGCTAAATGGCTACTACTGGGGATGTGAAAAAATTCATGATAGTAGCACATACATATAATTAATTTAAAAGGAAAACTATCACGGACCAGTAGGCATAAGTAGGTAGTTACCGAGTAATAGTCGGCCAACTTAATGTGTAGGTACTTGGAAAGGCCAATTTTCGTACAAATTCAGCCGACGACGCCCTCCAACTCGAGGACCTCTTCCCTATGGGTGGCAGTCGCCCCCGTGACTGCCACCAGTCTTCGTTAAGGCGACAAGCGCCGGTTGTGCGTGGCACGCCTGCACCCTGTTCTGCGGCGGCGCATTGGGTCAGCCTCAGCCCGGGCTTCCCGCTCGTGATCTGCCGCTTCCTTCTCGGCAATAACGTGCTCGCTTCGGCGGGCACGTTATGGCCGAGATAGAAGTCCTATCAAGGAGACGGGATTCCAGCATCGCCTTCCAGGCCATTTTGCTGGACACCATAGCCCGCAGTACGGCCGGCAGCGACAGATCTTGTCCTATTCGGGCGACCAGCTCCTGTCTGTCTGCACTCCAAACCGGACACTCGGCCAATGTGTATATAGGTTTTACAGAATATTGACATGGTATTACTTAGGCCCAAAACAGACGGTGAAACGCAACTGCAACGAAACTGCAACTTCTCGTTACTTTTAAACCCCCGACGCAAATAGAGGGGTGTTATAAGTTTAACGTGACTGTCTGTGTATCTGTGTATCTGTCTGTGGTAGCGTAGCTCCCTAACGGATAGACCGATTTGAATGCGGTTTTTTTGTGTCATAGATAATTTTGTCCAGAGTGTTCTTAGCCATTTTTCATGAAAATCTGTTTAGCCGTTTTTGAGATATTGGACTTTGAAACGAAACAGTCGGGGCTTTTTCAACTTTTACTTAACTTTAACAACTAAGTTGTAGTTATAAGTGTATGCCATAGAGTCCTTTGAGAGACCATGCATGACGCGACCGGTTTGAAACGCAGTAAACCGGTTTGGCATAAACTCAAATGAAACTCAAAAGTAAGCAAGTTGTGGCGTTTCAATGTCTGTTTTAGGCCTTAGGATTATAACAAATATTTCAGGTCAACACGAAGCATGCTTCGCAATTATTACTACTACCCTTATGGTATGCATTTAAAAAATCTATCGTATTCTACACTTCTAAACTTAACGACAAAAACTATATATCCTTATTTACGCTTTTAGGGGATGAATTTCCGAAATCGCCTTAGGTACTCAGTATGTTTGACTATATAAAATGAGCCTATGCGCAAAGTTTCAACTCAAAACTCATATGGCCTTTCCACCCCCTAGAGAATGAATTTTGATGAAAACGCTATGTCAGTTATCTGGTTTATAAATAAGGAACGTATATACGAACTTTCAAATTTCAAAGTTGTTTAGTTTTTGTCTTCTCGGTACAACTCCTATTTTACCCCTATAAGGGGCAAGTTCAAAAAAATAAATTACTAGATAGATATACATATTTGAAAAGAAACCTGCTGTCCAGCTTTAATGTTTCTAGCCTCAGTTTATCATTAAAAAGCACACATTACTTATGTGACCTTTCATCCCCTATCTTAATCCCTTCAAGGGATGAATTAGATAAAAACCCGTATCAATGTTTTTGACTGTACATTAGGCGCTTGTAACCGAAGTTTTAAACGTCTAACTTTAAAACGACATGTTTTCCATAGAAACTTCCAATTTTTTTAACCCACTTAGGAGTTGTATTTTTATAACAAGTTCAACAGTCCGACTCGCACTTGGCTGGTTTTTTATTTATTATGTAGTATTTTCCTCGCTTTAGTGAGGTGAAAAGTACACACGTGTGCAGTTATTTTCACGTCTCGCCTTTTGCAACAATCGCTACGCTCATGATTATATTTTTGAACCCCTCGCTTCGCTCAGAATTCTATTTTCAACCATAAAATCCATTTACTAGCTCGTGTTTCAATTCCACAATCGCGGTTAAAATACAACTTTACACCCTTGTACTTAATACTACCTAAATAAGAAATAAATCGTTTATTTGGATAACTTAAATTAATTTTTACTTCACATCTGGCCATAATGCGAGTTTTACTGCACGCTGCGCGTACGGGAAAACTCGCATTGTGGCCAGGTGAAGACGTAAAATTTTGTACGCAACACGGGCGGTAATTCGTAAGCCCCAGAGCGCATATTTATGGCCCTCACCTTCGGTACGGGCCACAAACACCTGCGATCTGGGGCATTTACGAATTCACCGCCCTAGTTACGTAATGTACTATTACGATAGTGGTTGAGGCCTCCTAGCAGGTTTTCATGCACCTATATCAGGAGGCCTTTGTACAACAAATAACTAATATATCGTTATATTTAAGATATGGGTACTTTCGGTATATGGTTTGTAATTAAGGTTGGTTTTAAGTACTTGTGATTGGTCCCAACTTTCCAAGGGTAGGCATTATAAGAACTCCAAGAAGATCGAGGGATAATTATCGCAGGTTATCGGTAAAATACTCTTAAGAGACACTCTGTCATCATAAGGCATTAAAACGGATAGGAATAACGTATGAGAAACATACTCAGCAATAACTACTTATAACGAAATGTCGTGTAAAGACTAATAATGAAGTGGTCCTTCGAGCCGGACTCACTGTCTTATCTATATTAAGCATCACTGTGTGTTACGATTAATGTGGTTTAGGGATGCCTAGTTAATATTGAGCATTGCAGCTTTAAAACCGGCCAAGAGCGTGTCGGGCCACGCTCAATGTAGGGTTCCGTAGTTTTCCGTCCGTCACAGTAAGTGTCCCCACTTAAGCGTTAAAAAAATGGGCTTTTTGTTACATTGAGTTGAAATATTAAGTACAGAACCCTAAAACCCTACAAGCAATACTTAGCGAACAATTTTATTATTAGAGAACGAACGACCAAAGACAACTGACACAATTCGAGCACGACAAATTTTCGACCTAATGTATGGGCGCACCTGCTCCGACCCCATTAAATCAGGAAAAATCTTAAGGCGCCGTAGGTTCATGGTCTTCTCTCCCTCTCACTGAGCATAAGCGTGAGCGTGATGGAAGTGCGTGCTCGGAAGCGCGGAAATCATGTTTTTTAATTTTAATTTTTTGGCCGTTTAAATAAATAAAAAAGTAAACACTGATTTCCCTCAACCATGATATTGCCGATTTTTAGAAGCCATTTTAATATTTTTAGCTTTTGTTCGTAATTTGTAACAAATATTTTAAGTGTATTTTAGACCCTTTTAGACCTATGTTCGTGATTTTTTTCTATCGAGCGAAAAATGCTTAATCATGTTTCTAAACACTGATTTCCCTGCAGAAAAGCCTCAAGATTACTATTCGTATTTTTTTTAAACCATATTATTATAAACAGACGCATTATATTGTTTCAAAAACACTGTTCGCTTAACTTCGCTGAACCTACGGCGCCTTAACACCGCCATGTACGATATGAGCGTTCCGCGTACGGCGACATCTATCGGCAAATTAAGTAAACTATTGCGCGCGAGCTTAAAGTATGGAAGATGATTTTTATGGTATAATTATTTATTGCGTGAACCGATTTTCACCGTTTTTACTTTATTTGAAAGTACTTCATTTCATTGCGATTTTCTAGAAATTGCAGGTACAATAAACACCTGCTTATACGGTTAAATTACAAATGAAGTTCAGAAATTATTTTGTAATTTTATTAAAAACTATTCAACCTATAAGTTTTTATAAACTTCTATTTTTGGGATTTTTTTCATATTTTTCAAACTTATGTTTCAAAACTTAGAGGGGGGGGGGGGGCACATATTTTTTACTTCTGGAGCGAATGTCTCCGAAAATATTAACATTATCAAAAAATGATTTCAGTAAACCCTTATTCATTTTTAAATGCCTATCCAACAATATATCACACGTTAGGGTTGAAATGGAAAAAAAAACACTCCCACTTTACGTATAGGGGAGGTACCTCAATAAAACATTTTTTTCCACTTTTTATTTTACCACTTTGTTGGCGTGAATAATATACATATTAGTACCAAATTTCAGCTTTCTAGTGCTAACGGTTACTGAGCTTATCCGCGGACGGACGGACAGACATGGCGAAACTATAAGGGTTCCTAGTTGACTACGAAACCCTAATAAAACGCTAAGCCAGTTCATTAAAAGTTAAATTACGTAAGTAATATATGTAGGTACATATTCAGGAAAAAAACGTATATATTGTGTATCAGGTCACATTATAATATAATGAAACAAATATGATTTGGTATTTACTACAACGTTTATTAAAATTGTACTTTATTATGTTAAACACTTCATAAATATCAATTAAGTTATTAACCTTACAACTATTTTTGTGTAGGTACAACTATTTATTGTTGAATATTTCTTCTAAAAATATGAATGTTAGCTACAGACCACGCGACTGTTTGTAATTCATAGAAAATTTATTACTTGAGTTCAGTTATGCGCAATTCATAGATAGACCTATCGATTGCGCATAATGAATTACCTGTAATTCATTTGTTTGCCTTTTTTGTTACTACAATTTTTTTCTTACATGTTCGAGACAATAAGAGCGTGAACACATTCAGTCACTTTAAAGCTCATTACTTAGAGATTGTTAATTTTGACCTTTTTGCGGTAAAATCATAAAGTACCTTACCTACCACCACACACACACCACAATAATTTACAATTAACCGCCAACAACTTTTCCACAGTCAGCAAAAAGAATTCTCACTCTTGTTTTTGCTAACAACGGTCTGTGCAACTTAGGTCCGTTGGTTTAATTGGGTTTATAGTATTTTTATTAACAACCACATCTTCACTGATACAGTTTTTAGGAGTAGGCAAGTATTGTATGTATGCCTAAAATATGTACCTACATGTTATTTTAAATTACAGATCAGTGATGAGTATTATATTACATTGTATTTTTAAGTTTTTTGCTTATAGGTAATTCCTTCTGCAGCTAGTGCGTCTGCGTAGTACTTAGTGCCCTAACCTCCTATAAAATATATATCGTGTGAGCGTTTACCTGATATAATATTGGATACTGTAACCAGCATATTTATGTTTTTTCCACGAACATGATACAAATATCATAAAATACGTGTCTTATTGGTAAATCCAGTATAATATATCCCTTCTCACACACAAACTTTCAGCTCAAAATACTCCTACAGTGTATAAATATCAGAGTTGTGCAATAATAAAGTTTGCTCTTACGCTATGACAAGGCACGTTTTCATAATGTTATGGGAACTTATCTATTAATTACCATGTGAATGAAATGTTGTAAACAACTACATTGTCTAGCATTTTAACGGACTTTACAACGAAATGGAATGATAAACAATGCATGATATAGTAATACGTTGATTGTTTTCCTTCGTTCAGCTCAAAAGCGACGAACGACTTTTACACAGCAAGCAATTTTGTCAGATCTTGTCGAAGTCGTGACATGATATATTACGTGAAATGCAGAGTCTACTTATTTGCGAACGGGACTAGATTCTGGCGACTGATACTTAATCAAGTAAATTATGTATTATAGCGATATTACTTCACACGCCATTCTCATAATTAGAATCTTTATAAATACATTTCTCACAATGTATTTCAGTAATGTAGAGTTTGAACTATGATGTTGTCACATGACAATTTTACATTTTCAGTAGCCCGAATGTTACACTTGTTATTATATTTTCAGCACTTAAAACTATAAGCGACCTATTCGGTACGACTGTTTACTTAGGCGTCCTAAATAACAGTGTTGTACAAATTGAATGAGTCCTTATCCGTAGGTTTTATCGTCTGTAAGGGCTCTTGCTGTACCGCCCTCGCTCCTCCTCATCACGAGTGTCCAAGTAGTGGCTGAATACCACAACCCACAAGTACAAGTACAGAACTGTAAAGAAAAAGAAAAAGAAATATTATCAACTGGATTTTTTGCGAACCTATTAGGGGACTATCTTCCACGAATCGACATCTATTAAGTTCTATATTCATCATCATCATCATCATCATATCAGCTGAAAGAGGTTCACTGCTAGACGTAGGCCTTCCGCAAAGAGTGCCAAAGTGACCGGTTCTGCGCCACCAGCATCCAGCGGACTCCCGCGAGCTTTACCAGGTCACCAGTCCACCATGTGGGGGGCCTACCCACGCCGCGCCTTCCGGTACGTGGTCACCGCTCGAGAACCTTTCCGCCCAACGGCCATGGGTTCTTCGTGCTATGTTTTATATTGTTATGAAATTTTCAGAAAACGTTAGGTACGTTTATACATAGAAAACATAAAATAAACAGGCACAAATTAGTCGTGCCCAAGCCAAAAATCCTTGGCGAAAATTGGACACAGACAGTAATTTATTTTTTTACCTGGATTTGTATCCATCGTGCAATGCGTTACTCAAATGTTGACTGTTGATAAATCATAAACTCGGTCCTCGTTTCACCGTTTTTTCGTAGCATCCTGAGCTTCTGCTTCGGAGCTTGGGGTCCGCTTAAATTGTCATCTAATCCCAAGAATGTACGCGGTCTGAACTGAACCAGATGGGAAACTAGTCTTTTTATGGTAAGTGTAAGTACGTATTAAGTTCTCTGAATCGAGTGGAACGGACGATTTCCATGAGTAAGTATGGATATGATAGAATTTTAACCGAAAGACATGTTTCTCCATGCATCACTTACTCAAATAGATCAAGCCGCCCACTAGTATACAAGTGGCCAACACGACGTGGTCTTGTTTGTCCGTGTAGAGCACGATGGAGGTGTGCAGGATGCTGATCAGTAGGCCGATGGCGAGCACCAGCCCGAGCACCACGAACGGAAGCATCAGCCACGACCGCCGCTGGAACGCAACAACATTGCTATTAACATAACATCATCTTACTCTTGTGCTAACAAAAAGGGCTCCTTTTTCTAGCACATCACACGGAACTACTATTAATCAAGGAAGTTCTCAGTTTCTGCTTGCGCCAAAATTATTCGGTATGCCCCACTATCCCGTTGTCGTTTGACCCCGTACATCTCTGACAATATTACATTAATGATCCTTTTTTTGATTTGTTTTGACGCTTAGCGACCGTACTCTATAGTACGAACATTAGAATAATGATTAATTGTATTTGCACGCTCAGAGACCTTATACATCTCTGGAATGCTGAATTGATATCAATTACTACTTGTTGATGCACAGACAATGTAATAGTCATATTTTGCAATTTTGTTTTGTTTTCATTAACTTCGTGACATTTAGTTTGTTAACTGTTTATATCGGTCCTTGATCTGCAATTATTAAATTATTATTGTGTAAGATTATTATTATTATTGTAAGATTATTATTTTTATTGTAAATTACCGTTTGACATGTAAAAGTGGCGCATTTGCAGAATAAATAATTGATTTTGATTTTTATTTTGTCGGGCTGTCCGGCTGTTCTCCTCCGACCTCGCATTTCTCAACCGAATCTTGTGAAATGTTGAGAGCTAAGCTAATCGATAATGTTATAGATTTTTATTGCCGCTTTGCAATTAAATAATAGTACATTGTGATACAAGTGAGGTATGTTGATAATTACATCAGAGGCGAAATTGTTCACGCGAACCGCAGGTGAGCGTGATAAGGAAGCCGAGGATGTAATTATCAAAGCTCACGCGTATCATACGACGTTTTTCAACACATTTTGCGAGGAAAAAAACATTTTCATACGATGAAAATGTTATAGGCCCGCCAAATTATTTTCTTCACATTAAGTAAAGCATTCGATGACAACAGGTTTTTACTCACAATTGCACATCGCCAAGAAATTCCATTGGCGTCCATTCTATTTATCACCTTTCTAGTCACCACGAGTCAACACTTTTGATAATAACCAAACACGCATAAACAAATTTTACAAATATTTGTGAAATAACCTATAACAACAGTTTTTTTTCGTGAAGTTTGCGCAGTGCGGGCACAGAAATCCCTAAACAGCCAATACAAAATAAAATAATATTTTCGTTTTAAAATGTTATCTGTATTAATTCATGTAAAATGTTATCAAAAGTGAATAGTTTTACTAAATGAAACGTTTCTATATCATATACAAAAAGAAATATTCAATTAATTAACAAAAGAGGATTTAATTTGTTTAGTCGAGTAAGAATCCATTTGCCGAGAATTTAAAAAAAAGCTGCACATTCTCTACAACCCGGTTAATTTAAGAATGCACCGTGTTCATGCTTATATCTTGCTGCAAGGTTCCAACGTGACTTAATCGGGATATAACCATAACACACAAGTGTTGTAATGTTGTAAAACACGTGTGTTTAATGTCCAGGATTATGAGCCTAAAAGCGACACAATAAGAGGTACGTTACGAGCAATTGTGTTGAAAAATATATAATAAACAGGCTCGCGAGTTCTACAGCTCACAGAGCCACTAGTTTTAATGTTTGTATATTTAATTGTTTTCTTCGTAACATGGTGTGATGCATATCACAGCGGACATCTCAGTACTTTTTCATGTTTTGTTGTTGTTATTTGTGCTGCCGTCACGCGCATCAAGCTATGGTGAAAATATTAGTGTAGATCTAACTTGTAAGTACCTACCTTGCTTGCTTACTCAGTTAATGCTTGCTTGAGTAGGTTTATTGTATACTCACCGAATTTGATTTCTATAGGCAGCGTGTTATCAGGGAAAAATATTATATTAAAACCATTTTAGCTGTGCGTACCGTCAGCAGCAGAAGTATAGCTACGCAAAATAACACGCTGAAAATTATCTAGACAGTCGTTATCTTCTTGACTTTAGAGTCGTGTGTAGGTCATTTTGACCACTTGAGCCGCTTAGTTACATTTGCTGCTGACTATACATTACCTTACCGCATTGATTACTAAATTATACATATACTAATCTTAAATATTAAACTACTAAATTATTAAACTACCGCTACTATGCGCGCTACAAAACTAGTAATATTTTTCTTGCAGAATTTAGTAAAGAGAAAAGCGAATGAACATAATTTACCTTTTTAATTGCTATGATGAGAACACTGCAGATCAGTATCGTGAAGATTAAACTGATGGTCATAATGATTTTGGAAACTGTGGAAGAAAAGAAAATTATTAGTGCAACACATTTTTCAATATTAAAGATATATTCTTTGATATATGTATGGTTTATATTAATTAGTCATACATTAATGTGGTAAGTGACCGTGATCCATACGAGTAATATCTTATTTTAATTGCGCCGCCGTAGAATTTATTTGTTCCATCATAACTCAGATCAAGTATGATGTTACTCATATATGTAGTAACGAACTTATTTAATGGTATCATGTAGGTATGTATGGGTGAAAAAATATGCTATAACATCAGAAAGTATTTCGTGTATCGCTTCACTAATAAGATCCGGGTAGAAGGACCATAATTGTTAAGCCATTTACTGGTGTTGTGTGCCAACCTCCACTATATAAGAAATAGGTTGTGTAGTCGTACAATACCCATTTTACGACTTTATTATGGTATTACTACTATTAGATAACATACAGCGCAAAGGATTGTACACGTACCTATTCAACCTGTTCAATCCGAGACTGTACCTTACCCACATGTGAAATAAGATTACAACATTCACATACTCTTTAGAAAAACGTATAAAATAATCCACCTCTGCTTCGGCAGTCGGGTAAAAACAATCTATCCTACTAATATTATAAATGCGTAAGCTTTCATGTTTGTTACTTAATCACGAGGATATTTTTATTCCGGGTCCACGCAGGCGAAGTCGCGGGGGGAAGGTAGTAACTAACTAGAAATAAAAAAAATACCGCATTCACTAGCGCAACAGATCGGGGATCCATCCACGTTTTAAGCTTTAAGTGTTGGTATTTAACCAAGATTTTCCTTTCGTTGTGCATAATTGTAGGTATAAGTATTCAATACTTACTACTGTACTGTTTGTCCTGTTCCACAAAGAAATAGGAGTTGAAGGAGACCAGGTGGCTGGGCGCCAGCCAGATGAACACGATGGTCGCGATGGACAGCAGGATTCCCAGCACGGCCACCGTGATGGACCCGTCTCGTGTGTTGCAGCAACAACAGCATTTCGTTAACCGCTTCATTTTTTTTTTTTTCTGTTGATGCTGGCTGGAAACGCTTAGCACCGCTTTAGCGCTGGAAAAGAGAAAAACATGGGTAGAGTCGTCCCTGTGATAAACACACGAGATAGTCTAAGGTAGAGTAGGTAGTAACATACGACCTGAGTAGAACTATATTGGACACCTTGAAGAAAATATCACATCACATCACACATCATCAGCCTATATACGTCCCACTGCTGGGCACAGGCCTCCTCTCACGTATGAGAGGGAAAGAAAATATGTAGTGATATTATTACAGCGGCGACTGACGCCAGAGAGCATGTTAAGATCAACTAATTTGATAATATTATTGAAGCATGTATAGGAAGCCGCGGAAGAAGACGAGAAGGAACACGTATATACGCGGGCAAATAGTTCAAAATATTCTAAACATTATTGCTTTGTAATGCAGGCCTGTGTAGATGATTTTGACCTCGTCGTATGCATACTTAATACTTATGCACAGCTATGTACAATCTTTTGCTGCTGACTTGCGTATATTTTTGCGTACAGAGTCTATTATTAGATCTACAAACACGTAGGTAGGTACGTAGAATCGTTCATAAATTAATCCGTTAGTTTATTGCAATACCAGTTTTCTATCCAATCATCATCATCATCATCGGCCTATAAACGTCCCAATGCTGGGCACAGGCCTCCTCTCATGAATGAGCGGGAACGGGCAGTAGTTCTCACGCTTGGCCCAGTGCGGATTGGGGACTTCACATACAATTTTAAATTGATTTTCAGATGTACGAGTATGCAGGTTACCTCACGATGTTTTCCTTCATCATTAGAAAATAATTAACGTTTGTTGCAAAGCGAAATAAGCAGCTAAGACATTCTTATCTAAAGTTGGTTTCATAATTACATGATAATTGAGCTTTTTTTAACAATGTGTACAATACGTAATTAATTATGAATGTATCATATCGACATCATATTTTGGGGCGTAGGCGCAGCGATTCGGTTCGCATTATGTTTCCGCTTTAAAAATGGCCGATCACGTGGGCTCCAAATATTTTGATAGCATCTAAAACTGGTAGCTCACCTCATCTTGTCTGACTCGTTTGTTCTTATAGCGTTCTCAATGAAGTATCCGAGTTGTAATAAAATGTTCCCACATTGTGATTCATAAAATTCATAAAACTTGAGAAATTCATACCTAAGTAAGTAGTTATTGTGAAAAAATAAGTACCTATTGAAAGTACATGCATAGCTTCCATAGGTAATAAATACTCATAAATTAAGATTTAGTAGGTAGGTAAATAGGATACATACGTTAAGGTGGTTCGCTTTCCATACAAAACGTTATTTGACATTCGAATGCTAACGGCGTGATGTAAAAAAAAAACATGTGTAACAGTTCCATTTGTGCGAAATTCCCCCTTTCCTGGAATAAACTTCTATAAAGTAAAATTATTCGAGAAATAAGTTTGAGACGTGATATTTTGGGAAAACTATTTATCTCGAATTATTAATGTAGTATGGAGAGCGAACCACCTTAACATTTTGCAAAAAAAAAAACATCGTGTCATGTCTAAGTATATAATAAACGACCTTTTCACCTCAGCAGCTCGAACAAAGCATATTTTGCTGCGTGAAAACACAGTGCGCATAATTTACTTTAAAAACAAAGTTTTAACCGACTTCGATTTAGTACTCCGCCAAGCCACGAGAACATTTCCTATTTTTTTTACAATTTACCACATGAACTGATTTCCGATACCAAATGCGTTGATTACTATAAAAAAAAACCGAATCGCTGTATTTGGGCCGATAATATTTGAGGACTTCCATCAATTCCCCAAGATCATCACCAATGTCACTCCATTAGTTCCTATTTCAACAGAATCTTATCAAAACCTGTGACGTGCTTTTGCACTTTTAAGTACATAATTGAGGAATTCGAGAAGTCATCTGTGGTCTTCATCATCAATTCCTCGCCTCCAAATTTATGATTCCGGATGTAAATACACGAGTTACAACAGAAAATGCCAAAATCACTACACGCGTGCCTAATAAAATTGAGGAGTCCCCTCAATTCCTCATGGATCCCATCTAACTAAACGATATTTGAAAAAAATGGGACCCACCTGGAAGTATATACATACGAACAAAAAAATTTTTTTCGAATCGGCTCATCATTGACGGAGTTCTGAGGTAACAAACATTGAAAAAAATAAAATAAAAAATACAGCCGAATTGAGAACCTCCTCCTTTTTTTTGAAGTCAGTTAAAAATGGATTTTGCTCACTCCGTGAGACCAAGTAACTTTTTAATTTTGGTGCAGAGCACTGACATTTCGTCGTATGGGGTCTATTACAAGTTCAGAATATTTGAACTTTATTAGCACTGCCCCTTTCATTCCTTTACGAAAAAAGAAAATGGCAGACATAGGTCGATGCATAGTTCGACCATCGAATTTCAAAGTAGAGCCCAAAAAAACGGATACAACTAACACGTTCGAAAACTATCAAATTAACAAGTTTAAATTACCAAAATAATTATTCAAAGGAATTTTAAATTGAAGAATATTTAAATAAAAGATCTCTGAATAAACTCCATTTTTCATAACAAATAGGCAAACATGATTTTTGTTATGCTAGCTAATTAAAAATTCTAGTTTAAACAATTTAAATTCTATGAACATATACCACAGATGCAGTTTCCGAACGCAAGCGCGGGGCCCTGCCCCTATTAAAAAGTTGCGCGCTGTTAATTTGTTTGAGATTTTATTATCTAGAATTAATTCGTTATTCTTGCGTTATTGATATTGGTTTTAAATATAAAAACTACTAGGATAAAGCAAAGTATTTGCATCTCGTGCTTTTGAGTCCTTCGCTGCGCTCAAGATTCAAACTTTGAATCACGAGCGTAGCGAGAGAATTTAAACAGCAAAGAATCATACCCGTGTGGGGTGGGGTGCCTGTCGTATCGCATAATGTTGATCGTCCTAAAATTTTTTGGCCGAGAATGTTTGGCATAATGTTGAGTGGCATACTACTTATTTAGCCTATTCATTTTTGCGCATACACATTTAAAAGTTCTAAAGTACGTTTATCCTTATATTGATTAAATATTAATAATAAAGTTTTTACTATTTTTAAACTGAGCAGACTCGACCTACATCTAGATAAATAAGATAGGTTCGTTAGTTGCCTTTTGTCCCTCAGAGCAGAAATAGGGGCCCCGCGAAGCGTGTCTCCGTCGACATGAGGGCGGGTCATAGGTCATTCAAGTATTAGGCAATTCTCAGCAGAGCCAACCTTCATTTAAATCAATTAGATATGTTCGTTAGTTGCCTTTTGTCCCTCAGAGCAGAAATAGGGGCCCCGCGAAGCGCGGCTCCGTCGACATGAGGGCGGGTCATAAGTAATTTAAGTAATAGGCAATTATGACCAGATCCAACCTGCATTTAGATTATGTACAACATTTTTAGAACATTAAATATTAGTAACATCAAAGGTATGCACATCAATCATTCTAAAAAAAAAACTTCGACACAATAAACATTCGGACGATAAATATTTAGGACAATCGATATTAGGAACAACAATTTCGGCAAATAAAAAATATGCACAACAATGTTTATGCCATACGTTATTCGGCATAAAGTTGGTATGCGACAAAATAGTAGGACCAACAATTTTATGCCACCCGATATAGACCCATCCGTGTGTAAGGTTGGCTGGAACTGCTGGAAGAGATCGCTTCCTAGCGATACTGTACCTTTATGTTCTGTAAGTACCTACTGTGTTATTTTTTAAGGTGCAATAAAGTTATTTTTATTGTATTGAATATTGGGTAGTGCTTTTAACTCTTAAGACAAGCGGACTGTATCTTATGTTGGGTATTGTACCGATATCGATCTAATGAGATCCACCAATCGCCCAACCGCGGGTAATGTATCGTTTCCCAACGTTTCAAAAAGCGGGTCGGCTTGTAATTGGGCCGGCACATATTGGCTAACGTGGTCTAATTCTGGAGTAAGGAAAGCCAATAAATTGCGCATTGAATCGTTGCGAAATAGGAACGGTAGGTAATAGTATTTTATGCAACTGTTGTATAAGTAGGGTCTTAAAACGCGAGTGTCGTGAGTTGCGATGCGAGCCTTGGCGAGCATCGCAATTAAAGACGCCACGAGCGTTTTAAGACCAAGTTATACACCGTTGCATACAATATTTTTTCTACGACTATTTTAAATAAATAGCATAATTTGACTTTTCAGGCAGTAAGTTTTCCGTTAGTTCTATTACTACACTCACGCAATTTCATCAGCGCTGCAGTTATTTTCTTCTTCGTCCATTTTAAAAGGAACGTACACATTTTTCTTCACTTCACAAACACGAATCAAATCTTAAGAAGTTATTAATAACGAATAGTTATCATATTTAACATATTTCGTCTTTTAATTTTGAACTGGAACTTTGGTGGGAAATTGGAAACATGACACATTGACACCTCTTGTTTATGGTCTGTTTTGTTCTTAATTCAACTTGCCAGTACTGTCATATTAAGACCAAGGTTTTTCTTAAGTTGGCAGCAATGCCTTTAGTACAATAATTTATTTGAAGTAAATACATTCAGTGGTTTGTTAAGTTGGTAGTACCTAATGTATTTTATGTTTCGGCATGGCCCTCTAGATTAGTCGCGTCGCGGCCTACTCGATCGTGTCTAGTAGGCCGTGGCACAATGTAGCACTACCCAGGTTTAGAAGCGTATGGCTGCTAAGCGTATCGTTTTGGCGACAAAACAGCACGGTTGTGCCGTACTGTTATGGGGAATAGAGTACAGACTTTTCTGCAGACTTATTTTGTATGTCTTTATATTAGTGTTCGGGACTATGTAAATGACAGATAAAAGTACAGGAGTAGAAAAAGTACATTAATAGTACTCCTAACACGGTTTAAGGCCAACGGGCTAAAATGAATTGTAGCAAAAGCTTTTACATGACATTTCGCAGAAGTACATCTAGTCCTGACTTTGACTGTAATATACCAATATGTAAAGCTAAATTTACAACATTTCCAGGTGTTAGATCTTGACCCGTACTTAAGGTGGAATGACCCGATCGATAAGGTCAATAAGAAACTAGCAGACGTGCTTGCTATGCAATGAAATCGCTGATGAACATAGCCACCAAAGAAGTATTACTTACCACGTATTTTTCATATTTTGAAAGCATAATAAGATATTGCATCGAGGTTTGGGGAAATGGAACTAACATGAACAAAATGCTCCTCAAACAAAAAAAAAGCTCCGAGATTGATAGAAAAATGTGCTAATGTTCCTGACTCTCGCCGTTTATTTGTACCGGTTATGTATTTATGTTTTTAACAATAGAAACCTGTATGTCCAGCAGGGTAAGACTACGAATCATAATCTTAGACAACGAAATAGACTACATTTAAATGATGCACATTATATTCATTTTGACAAAAGTTTAATAATACTACCATATCCAACCAGCAAATTTACGTGCTATAAAAGTGGCGAGCACGTTTCCGCTTTGCTATTTAATGATATAAAAGCGCAATGATTACTCGAGTAAAAGTGCTGTAAACGTTTACTCGACGCGAATTGGGCGCAGATTATTCAGACTAAATCCTGTAAAGGTAAAATAAGCGCTGAATAACAAGAAATACGTGCTGTAAAAGTGCTATAAATATCGAGTAAAAGCGAAAAAGTTACTTCTAGCACTATAATGGCAACATATATGCGCTTATTCGATTATATGTTCTATAAAAGATATCAGTTTGCTATTACTCGACAAGTTGGTTCTGTAGGAGTAGCCAGATTGCTTTTATTCAACAAATGTGTTGTATAATAGCAACCGAGTTCCTTTTACTCAGCTGTTTAGTTGAGTAAAAGCGAATTTATTACTTCTATTCGGCTAATTTGTGCTGTAAAAGATCTCTGGTGGCAGTTATGCGTGTTTTAGGATTATAGTTTTTTGATACGTGTAGTGTGGTGACAGGTTAACGGAAAAATTGTAGAAGGGTAAGTGTTTGAATATATAACATATTTATCATTTATACTTTAAGGTTACATTTTTTCACAAAGTCCTTAACATGTAATATACAGAACCTGTTCTTAAGTACATATATTAATCATGCGATAATTAATTTACTGACCACACCCGGCCATTAAGATAGAAGTAAACAGTAAACACTGACACACAGTGTTGTTCTACCCTTTACAGTTTACGTTTGGCATTGGCCTGACCCATTTTCACAGGTACGGCCCCATTAGGCTCCTCGCTTTTGCAGCAGAGGACACACCTAGACATTTCCCGACCTAGCCAATTTGATGGAGCTTTTACGCTGTTTTCCAACGTTCTGAGGAAAAGCCTTTTGTTTGTGGCCTTAACCTTTAAGACTTTGATTAATTGTGAGGTATTTCAATGTTAACATTTAAAAATAGTGTGCAGAATGATACTGATACTATGCAGTTTGTTTTATGATAAAATACCAATAGGTACTATAACTATTGTATGAAAAACAAAGAACGTACCTACTATATATGTTCATAAATGTTGTATCTCTTATACTTAAACATTCTTTGGGAGATCTCTTTTCATTGTGAGCTTATTTTTCAAGCTTATTATTACTTAATTAAAAAGTTAAGAAGATTGTGAGTAATAATTCATGTTTTAATACCGACGGCTGCATGCCATAATCACTAGTACTATAAATCACAGAACAAGCTACCATATAGAGCAAGTCGGATAAGCAGTCGACGCACAGAACAAGAAAAAACAGTAGGCGGGATCCGCGGTGTTAATAAGGTAAATTAAACAATTATGTCAGTGATCTTTATTCGCAGTCATTTATTTCAGACGGAATGTTGCAATACAGAAAAGGCCAACAAAACACAGAGTAATTAGTCCAGTAAGATTGGACCTAATTATGGGTACGCGATACTCCAAAGTCCGTAACTATCATCATCCAAAGAAAATACCACAGAAAAAGTATGTTCCATGCAATTATCGCATACATTGATGCCAAGGATGTTCAAGAGTTGCCAGGTGTTCTGTTGTTACTCGAATTGGCGTACTGTGATCGCATGTCTTATGCCATCTCAAAGTTGCGTCACATGTGATGGCCGAAGCAGATGTCACTGCACAAAAAAAGACAAGTATTTGTTTCAATTCTGTTATTTCTTCAGAGAAACCGTGTCGAAAACGTTTTTAACGTTTTTTACGCAAGGAAATTTTACTTATGTACCTATTTATATATCTATTTATTACATCGGAAGTATTACGAAATTATGGGTTGATTTTGATAATTATAGAATAAAGAATGAAAGAAAACGATTACGTTTTCATCGAATTTCAAAGTAGACGCCGAAAAAGCGCGAAACAAGTAAGACGTTTGAAAACTATCAAATTAACGCAAGTTTAAATTACCAAAAAATTTATACAAAGTAATTTACAATTGTAGATTAAGTACCTACTTAAATAATTTAATATCTCAGAATAAACTCCGTTATATTAGGAGAACAATATTTCTTTGCTATTCCGCTAAAAAACGTGCTGGTCTATTAGTGAAGATAAGATGCAACTATTTGCGTAAAAACATGCAAAAAATTACAGCAAACCACCACCAATAATGACAAAAACCTCGACACGTGTTTCGCCTCTCTACGAGGCATCATCAGGAGATGCTGGCAGGAGATGTTGCTTGCGCCACGTCCACTGAGCAAATGACCCGCCCGGAGCCATCCGCCATATTTATATTCTGTCCCCCCATACTACCGTTCATGCGTGAAAGAGATGGAAGAACACGTAACAACGGTGATGACGCAATATTCAATTGTTCGTTGATAATAACGCCTCTATTGCTGTACCTAATTATTTCTAATTGTTCTAGAACACTTAGACGCAATCCTTTTTCGCAAACATGCAAGATGTTGAAAGAATGATTGTCAGATAACGCATGGTTATTCCCCAATAAATGTTTTGCGAAATTAGACTTGTCCGGGTGATTATGCCGATACGACGCAACATGTTCCTTATACCTTGTGCTAAAACTACGGCCTGTTTGTCCCACATAAACTTTATTGCAATTATCACAGGCAAGTTTGTAGACTCCCGACTTTTTGGCACTTTCCACTTTCTCCTTGCCATTGCACAGTCTAAAGCGCAAGGTGTTATTCGTTTTGAAAGCCACGTTTATGTCGTTAGACTTTAAAATATTGTAGATCTTATCAGACAACTTGCCAACATAAGTTATGCTTGCTTTGTACTTTTTAGGTGGGTCCGAAGATCGTGCAGCGTACAGAAGATAGTTTGTCATTCTAGCCCGTTTTTTCCTAATAATACCATCCACATGAGACTTGCTGTAACCGTTTGAAATTGCTAAATGGTATATATTATTTAATTCCATTTTATAATGAATATCAGAAAGAGGCACTGTCAATAACCTATGTGCATAACAATGAAAAGCAGCTAACTTATGTTGCCATGGATGAGCGGAAGAAGCCGGGATAACAGTATCTGTATGCGTAGGCTTACGGTAAATTTGGAATTGATGTTTGTTATCCACCTTAGTAATCGTTAAATCCAAGAAATTCAGTGAGTTATTCTGTTCTAATTCCTTCTTAAACTTGATTTTAGGATGCTTGTTGTTGATTTCATTCACAAAAATATCCAGTTGACTCATACTACCCGTCCAACAAATAATCAAATCATCAACATACCGAAAATAATATAATATATTATTATTATCCACAATGTGTTGGTTCTCAAAATGATCCATGAAAATATCTGCCATCAAAGGACTAAGTGGGGAACCCATTGCCAAACCATCACCTTGCAGATAATATTGCCCCCCAAATCTAAAATAATTCTGTCGCATACAGACCGTCGCCAATTCTATTAATTCATCTACCTCCCCTGGGTGCAGCCTCTGTTTTTCAAAAAGTGCCCTGAGAATGTCTAAAGTATTCAAATATGGTACATTTGTAAACAAACTATCCACATCCAGCGACAAAAGAATAGCATTTTGTGGCATGTTGATGTCTTTGATCCTTTCGATTAAATCCAAACTATTCTTTAAACAGTATTTTGGTTCAAAATTAGACTTCTGTCTTATGATACCATTCAACCTCTTAGCCAATTTATAAGTCGGTGCACTCAAATACGAGACAACTGGACGAATCGGGATATTGTCTTTATGAATTTTTGGAAGACCATACAGAATTGGTGCTTGAGGATTCATGGATATGACCGTGTTTTTCTGATGCTCGGTTTCAAAGACAAACATAGAGTTCTTGACAACATTTCTTAGATCTTTCTGGAAACCAGGCGTTGGGTCCTTCCGTAAAACCGAAAAACCATCATCCTGTATAAGATCCATTACTTTCTGGTTATATTGTTCCCTACCCATGATGACTATGCAATTCCCTTTGTCTGCTTTTGACACCACTAAATCGTTGTCATCGACTTTCTGTTGAATAGACCTCAGCAATAACCAGTCAGAGTCAGGCGCACTCCTCCTCAATGGACATGTCTTTTTTAATGCATTCGCTACGGTGAGCTTTGCATCCATATCATTATTGTTAAGAACTATCGCAACCTCTGCGTCCACAGCTACATTTTCCAAAACTTTTTGAGACATCTTAGGCCTTAAGTTATACTTTAATCCCTTATCTAACAGTTTGACCTCATCTTCCAAAAACTCAATGCCGGTTAGGTTTTTTACACGAGGGTGGAAACTGTGCTGAGTCGTTAGGGCATCACGTCTTTCTGTTAAGTTGAAATCCGAACCCGACCTAGTAAGCCTATGTAGTTTATCGATCTGTTTCACATACATTTGGTGCGCAAGCTCAGAGGCAAAATATCTCGCTTTTTGGTCTAAAATATCAAATTCAATGTTGTGCAATTTAAAGGAAAGCTCTGAATACAAAACTTTAAGGTGTAGCTTTAAGTTATCCCTAATTGAAAACCAAGATCGTGATTCTTCATTCAGCCATATTTTCCGAGCCCTATTAATAGCCACCTGAGATGCCCTACTAGAACTATTACAACGTATGTTGATATAATTAGGTACCACATTCAGACGTTTACACTGTTGATTAAACCAAACGTTCTGGACAGCTGCTCGGTGTTGTTTAGTTAGTTTGACATAAAGTCGTGCCTGTTCGGCTATGCTTGCCGTTTTCAAATAATTTATTGAATCAGGCGTTACTTTGCGGAAGTCCATGATATATTAGGAGAACAATATTTCTTTGCTATTCCGCTAAAAAACGTGCTGGTCTATTAGTGAAGATAAGATGCAACTATTTGCGTAAAAACATGCAAAAAATTACAGCAAACCACCACCAATAATGACAAAAACCTCGACACGTGTTTCGCCTCTCTACGAGGCATCATCAGGAGATGCTGGCAGGAGATGTTGCTTGCGCCACGTCCACTGAGCAAATGACCCGCCCGGAGCCATCCGCCATATTTATATTCTGTCCCCCCATACTACCGTTCATGCGTGAAAGAGATGGAAGAACACGTAACAACGGTGATGACGCAATATTCAATTGTTCGTTGATAATAACGCCTCTATTGCTGTACCTAATTATTTCTAATTGTTCTAGAACACTTAGACGCAATCCTTTTTCGCAAACATGCAAGATGTTGAAAGAATGATTGTCAGATAACGCATGGTTATTCCCCAATAAATGTTTTGCGAAATTAGACTTGTCCGGGTGATTATGCCGATACGACGCAACATGTTCCTTATACCTTGTGCTAAAACTACGGCCTGTTTGTCCCACATAAACTTTATTGCAATTATCACAGGCAAGTTTGTAGACTCCCGACTTTTTGGCACTTTCCACTTTCTCCTTGCCATTGCACAGTCTAAAGCGCAAGGTGTTATTCGTTTTGAAAGCCACGTTTATGTCGTTAGACTTTAAAATATTGTAGATCTTATCAGACAACTTGCCAACATAAGTTATGCTTGCTTTGTACTTTTTAGGTGGGTCCGAAGATCGTGCAGCGTACAGAAGATAGTTTGTCATTCTAGCCCGTTTTTTCCTAATAATACCATCCACATGAGACTTGCTGTAACCGTTTGAAATTGCTAAATGGTATATATTATTTAATTCCATTTTATAATGAATATCAGAAAGAGGCACTGTCAATAACCTATGTGCATAACAATGAAAAGCAGCTAACTTATGTTGCCATGGATGAGCGGAAGAAGCCGGGATAACAGTATCTGTATGCGTAGGCTTACGGTAAATTTGGAATTGATGTTTGTTATCCACCTTAGTAATCGTTAAATCCAAGAAATTCAGTGAGTTATTCTGTTCTAATTCCTTCTTAAACTTGATTTTAGGATGCTTGTTGTTGATTTCATTCACAAAAATATCCAGTTGACTCATACTACCCGTCCAACAAATAATCAAATCATCAACATACCGAAAATAATATAATATATTATTATTATCCACAATGTGTTGGTTCTCAAAATGATCCATGAAAATATCTGCCATCAAAGGACTAAGTGGGGAACCCATTGCCAAACCATCACCTTGCAGATAATATTGCCCCCCAAATCTAAAATAATTCTGTCGCATACAGACCGTCGCCAATTCTATTAATTCATCTACCTCCCCTGGGTGCAGCCTCTGTTTTTCAAAAAGTGCCCTGAGACAAGACAACAACAACACACACTCTACTACTGACAAGTCTAATTTCGCAAAACATTTATTGGGGAATAACCATGCGTTATCTGACAATCATTCTTTCAACATCTTGCATGTTTGCGAAAAAGGATTGCGTCTAAGTGTTCTAGAACAATTAGAAATAATTAGGTACAGCAATAGAGGCGTTATTATCAACGAACAATTGAATATTGCGTCATCACCGTTGTTACGTGTTCTTCCATCTCTTTCACGCATGAACGGTAGTATGGGGGGACAGAATATAAATATGGCGGATGGCTCCGGGCGGGTCATTTGCTCAGTGGACGTGGCGCAAGCAACATCTCCTGCCAGCATCTCCTGATAATGCCTCGTAGAGAGGCGAAACACGTGTCGAGGTTTTTGTCATTATTGGTGGTGGTTTGCTGTAATTTTTTGCATGTTTTTACGCAAATAGTTGCATCTTATCTTCACTAATAGACCAGCACGTTTTTTAGCGGAATAGCAAAGAAATATTGTTCTCCTAATATATCATGGACTTCCGCAAAGTAACGCCTGATTCAATAAATTATAAACTCCGTTTTTCACAATAAATAGGTAATCATGAATTTGAATAGGCTAGCTCATTAATAATTCTAGTTTTTATACCATAGACACAATCTGTGTTCAGAAATCAGAACACATGGGCGGAGCCCCGCCCCGCCTCTTTTAAAAAAATGTGCTCTGGTTAAGGGTGCACCGAGGAAATTACGAAATTATTGCGTTCGTTTGATACATTGCTGGATTGTTATTGCATAATAAAGCTTTAGTTTTGCTATTCCTATATAAGATATTAAAGGATTCACTCTATAAGTCATCCGCTTTAGAAATACGATTACATATATTTTCCTCGATAGAAATTAAATCCAAAGTTACCTCTAATAAAGAAAATATAACATTAGTACGGCGTAAATACTTCACGGAAGGTCAACAGTTTTTGAATAATAACAAAACTTCATGTTTCCTATGACGTATATGCTCTTCATTTTTAAAATATGGATTATTTTAGAAATACAACGGAAATAACTAAATTCGCGCACGTTTTGCCCATTCTAGCTAGAGCCGCCACGCTTCCCCCTATCCGCTTTAGTCTTGCTTCGGCTGTCGGACGGGGAGGATGTGTCGCTTTTGCTTACGCACGGACTTTAAAACTATACGACGAATTTTGGGTTTTTCACTATGGGGAACATAGTAAATAAATCAAAGAATAAAAGAGGTTGGCGAAAAATCAATCCTAAACGCTTGCATGAAGAAAAAGTAAGTAAAACTCATTTATCTACCAATTATGCGCCCAGGGAGGCACTGTGCGCGGGTGGCAGTAGGTACATTCTCGTTCGAAATGAATTTTTATAATCGCCGTAGGTACTGTCCAAATTTGGGGTGTACTTATTTATTTATTGTTTAATGTAAAATCAACATAATATATATTAAAAACGAATACATAATTAATTCGAGAGCAAGACATATATATGCAGAGAATTTTACAAGAGAAGATAAAGATAAAGTGTAGATATGCTTACGTACTCGTAAGTACTCCTGTTCCATCGTGCATCGTAAGCATACTCAGTACCTATACCTATCTACTAATAATAGAGGGTAATTGCTAATATATGGCACTCCCGTGCATTTGTAGTAGGTATTCTATGCCTGTTAATAAATTACTATTAAATATTGACTTAATTTAATTGACATTCATGAAAATAACACACATTTGGTCGATCTTTTATATGCATATTTGTGCTAATAGTTGTACTGGACTTTAGAGGTTGATGATTTGGATTCATACAGGTAAATTAATTCATAAAAAATCAACAAATACATAATATATTGTTGAAAGCAAAGCATGCTACTTTAACATCGGTGGATGTAGAGAGATCGTTTTCGCCAAATTAATGGATTTTTCACAAGTTTAGAAACCGTATAACGCCAGATATTATGGAACAAATTTCCATAGCATATGTTTTTCATAATCTTGAAAAACGTTTAACATCAGAAGAAGATAATGTGCAAGATTTTGAAATTTTAATTCCAGTTGCAAGTTGTTCAAGCTGTAATACATAAACATTTAGCAAACAAGTAAAATTTTTTGAAATGTTATATTATAAAATTACAGTATTGCATTGCAGTTGTCGTCAATAATTTATGTAAAATATGCGATGTATCAATAAACCTAAATTGTCTACTCTAACCACGTTCATACAATAAAACTCAAATGTTATATATTATTGGCCGATACTGTAATATACATTTATTGTTAAATTATTCATTTATTCAAATAAAAAGATAAACAATGGCGACACCACTGCATTACTGGTGCTAAACTGCCACCAGAATCCTAACCCTAGTAACTAGTTATAAATGCCTACTTAGCCATGATAGTTTTCCTTTTAAATCCATATCCATTCCATACTATATCATACTGATATTATAAATGCGAAAGTGTGTCTGTCTGTCTGTCTAAGTGTCTATTACCTCTTCACGCCCAAACCGCTGATCTGATTTAGGTGAAATTTGGTATAGAGATAGTTTGAGACTCGGGGAAGAAAATAAGATAGTTTCTATCCCCGTAGACATCCCCTAAGGGAGTGAAATTGGGGGGGGTGAAAGTTTGTGTGGAGCAGCGACGGTATCCTGCTGTTTCGGCAAAATATTTTTCGCCAAATTTCACTTCCCACAAAACTTATGGCAGTAGTTTCATTTCCCAAACGAACAAATAGCACATTTTTGTTTCGCATTTTGTTCATTTGGTCAAAATATCATTTGGCATAATTTTGCTTTGTCAAATGTTATTAAGACAAAAGTTTATTAAGCAAACACTTTGTTCGGGCTAATATTGTTTTCCAAACAAAACATTTGTTCAAATTTTCATTTCGCACATTAGGTACCAGGGTGGAAAAAATGGCTTGTCATAAGCGAACTCTGTTTTTGGTCGGTTAGGTTAGGGTTCACTTGTGTCCCTCAGACCAGAAATAGACACCCCGCGCAGCGAGGTGGCGTCGATTCGCTGGAGACTCTCGATGAAAAGGGCGAAACTGACGGCTTGCTTGCATGCATGCTGCTTATTTGGATAATAATATATTGTTACCTAAGTACCTATAGTACAAAAGAACATAAACTTACCTGTAAATTATTTACTTTTGTTTTTTACAAACTACCCGCTTAGCAAAATTATGTAATCTCACTCAAATAGATTTCGTATGCACTACACAATTAGGATCTAAATGATATGCCATGCAATAATTTGGAAAAAGAATGTTATGCTAAATAATACTTTTGACCAAATGAAACTTGACCATGTAAAACTTTGCCAAACAATAATTTTGCGAAGTAATATTATGCCATAGGAGATATTGCCAAGTGATATAATGCGAAACAATAATTTGACTAGTGTTTTTGTGCCAAATGATCATTTGGGAATCATTTTTTGGGAAGTGACACTTTGGGAATTGATTTTTGCCCATACAATAGAGAACCAGCAGCGACATAAACGAGCTCCATGTGGACGGAGTCGCTGGCAAAAGCTAGTTAATTATGTGTACTACTGCCACGAATTTTTTCACATACCCAGTAGTAGCCATGAAGCCGGCAGGGCGTCCTCCACGAGTCGAAAAAAAATTAGGGCTTTAAAGCCCAATATCTCGCAAACGAATTACTGATTTGAAAAACCTATAATATTTTTAAACAAGCTATTCTATGATACCCCACACTAGGGGTTTAACGAGAAAAAAATAGAAATTGCATCCCTACTTTGGTGTAGGGGAGGCAAACTTAAAATAAAAATTATACTACTATTTTGCCGGCGTGATTGATATATAGGTATGCTGAATTACAGTTTTCTAATAGTAAGGAAGCTAAGCCGAAGACGAACTGACGGACGGACGTGGCGATACTATAATGGTTCCTTGTTGACTATGGAACCCTGAAAAATGGGGTGCCTACTGATATTTTTACCCTATAAATAGCCGTTCTGTTATTTAACATTATTGACTTAATTTTATTGACATATACTATTGTGCTTTTAATACTAATTTGTCATTCATCGTAGATACTATAACCTACGGACGGTAAATTTATAAATAAACAAAAATTGACAAATCTGCATAAAGGTTTCTCCAAGTTTCAATATTATCAATACAATTATTTGAAATCGTTTGGCTGTCTAATTTTGTAAATATTGGTAGCACCCTCGCTGAAAGCATTTACAGCACCATATTGAAATTGAAATTGAAATTATTTATTTTGCTTTAAACATGGTATACAATAGGTGGCATGTTATAGTTTTGTAGCGAATACATGTTTAACCATATGTGGCATGCAAAAATTATTGAACACATTAGAAAATAATAAATTAATTACCAATACATTAATTAAGAAGTAAATGTCAAAAGAATAAAAAAAAAAAAAAATTATCTAAAAGTCAAAAGCAATACATCAATACCATTATACGTACAATACATGTCAATAATTTAAAAAGTCCTTAATTGAATAAAATTCCTTCTCTTTCAGCCAGTGAAACAATTTAATTTTAAATTGATTGAGTGTCAACGCTTTAATGTCATCTGGTAACCTATTATAAATGCGTATGGCCATTGCAAAGCAGTTTCTCCGACATAGTTCTGTTTTTATTCTTGGACAGTCTAATCTGTTTGGGTGCCTAGTGTTAAAATGGCATACCTTGTCTTTTGTAAAAAAGTTATACAAATGGGATTTTACAAATATACCTATTTCGAAGATATATAGAGACGGTACGGTGAGAAGATTAAATTTTTTGAATAAAGGCTTACATGAGGTCAAAGAATTTACATCACAGATATCACGTATACATTGTTTTTGACCTTGTCAGATTCGGCTATTATGTTATTTTCATATGTGACTGTTAAATTTTCCTTCTTGCCATACCTGCTGAGAAATTGAATGTATGTGGTTTTACTCAGATTAATGGAAAGATTGTTAACTTTTAACCAATGTACAATGTCGTGAATGGTCTGGTTAATGCTGTTATTGTATTCCTTTTTATCTGTACACTTAATCACAACTGAGATATCATCAGCGAAAAGAGTGCAGGGATATTGTGTTACTAATGGGAGATCATTTATATATATTAAAAACAGTAACGGGCCCATGATACTTCCCTGCAGGACACCCACTTTATTAGGTTTTGAGCTTGAAAAGCAGATCAATTCTTCGCCACGGGAATCTATACTCATTAGTTCTACCCTTTGATGTCTATTGCTGAGATAACTTTCGATCCATTTTTTTGTTACTCTCCGTAGACCGTATTTCTCGCATTTTTGTAGTAAGATGCTGTGACACACGAAATCGAAGGCTTTGCTTAGGTCGAAAAATACCGCCGTAGTTGGTATTTTGTTATCTACGTTTAAAGTCACTTCTTTAGTTAGGTTAAATGCTGCCAAAGTGGTAGATTTACCTTTTTGAAAACCATTCTGCTGCGGTGCTAGTATATCATATTTGTTTAAATATTTCCTAATCCTTAAATACATTAATTTCTCTATAACTTTAGATAACACTAGTATTAAAGAAATAGGCCTATAGTTGTCAATTATTTCTCTGTCTCCTTTTTTGAATAATGGTTTAGTGTTAAAATCGTGTTCAATGTAAACTTCCTTCCAATTTAAGTTGCCTAAACAATCATAAAATTTCTTAATATTTTCGTTACTATAGTCTCGTTTTATGACAAATCTAAGCGACTGACGATATTCGTTTTCGGTATTGATCGGAATCTTTAATAATTGTCCGGTGTTATGGTCAGATAGCTCTAGGTGATGAAGTTCACCTATAGCTTCTGGAACATTACTAATAATTTGGTCTAGACATGCGCTTCCCCTGGTTGGATCTTTTATATGCATGTGAAAATTGTAATTTAGAAGTATTCTGTGATAGTCCACCGATTGCTTTGTTTCTTTAAGAATGTCAGTATTGAAGTCGCCTGTTATAATAATTTTCTTTTTTGATCTATACCGTAATTTCGCTAAAAGCTTTTCTAATTGTGATAAGAATATGTTAGGGGGTGAATTTGGGATTCATAAATACAGACTATCAATCAAGCAATTGTAATTTTTAACTTCAATGCATTCGAAGTTGAAATCCAATTGAAGATCCTTTAAAAAGTGTAGCGGCTCAAAATCTAAACCGTTTTTGCAAAGAATATACACTCCTCCTCTTTTCTGGGTCTTCTTGCTGTACCAATCAGCACGTTGGTAACCATTTAAACTAACATTTCTTTCGTCACCAGCCTTTATAAAAGTTTCGCTTAAACATATCACATCTACTATTTTATCAGTTTGTGAAAACTCCTGCAGAACAATTTGTAACATTTCGCGTTTACTTAATATTCCCGCGATATTTTGATGAAGAATTATTAGGTTATTATTGTTCTGTCGGGGAGCGAAATAACATATTTTTACTTCCGAGCGACTTATTTGTTGAACCCTCTGCATTTTTTATTGCCGACTCGTTAATTTTTGGATATGTGTCATTTATTGTTTTGTTTGGTTTCAAATTATTTATTTGTTTATTTTGGGTAGATTTCTTACATTTCTTTTCGTTCATTTTGTTAAATAAGTAGGGAATTATACCCTTTTTGTATTTTTTCACAATGCCGTCTTTGGATGCATGGGAACGCTTACTTTTGACAGTAAGATACATATTGTTGTAGTATAAGCTGTCAATGCACACATTAATTTTTCGACTCAAGAAAGTTAAATAGTTTCTGTTAGTTAACCCTCTTGTTGTCCAGTCCAAATATATACAATGTTCAAATTGAGTAGATATAAATCTGAACATATTATTGAGCAGATTCTCATTTACATGTGGATTTTTCATGATACCTACGATAATAACTGTCGTGTTACAATATTTCTTTAAAAATGAGCTTAATTCAATGAAAAGTGTTGTTGGATTCGAGTCTTCTTCACCAACGCCGACAATTATTTTATCTTCGCTCGTGGATCCTTCAAGGAGCGACGAATGGGTGTTTAAGATCTCGCTGCAAGTTGCTCCTGGTTTTAAGAAGGAGTACACATTGTAATTTTCAAATTTGCTGTTTTCCCTAGTTTTAGATAATGTTGATGCCAAACCCTTACATTGCCGGCCTCCGAGAATAAATATGTTTTTTGTATGATTTTCAGTGTCTTTTGGCTTCGTTTGTTCTTCACCCTTTTGTTTTTTTGGGCTATTTACGTCTAATACTAATTGATGCTTCTTCTTGTTATCTTCAGGAGTGCCTTCGCTGTCGTTATTTATACATCCTATATGTTCCGCTGCCTTTTCCGGCATGTCTCCTTGTATATCCAGCTCCAGTTTTGAGTTATTAAAAGATGTAGTAGGAGTGCTCGTATGAGAAAGTTGAAGCCGCTTCGGGTTGCCCTTTTTATTAGTACGTTTCTTTTTTAGAGACTTTGAATCCGGCGACTTTTGAACATTTTCCGTCTCCGAGCAAATCTTTTTTAATGTTTCAATTACTGTTTTTTGGTCAGCTAATTGTTTTTTAAGGTTGCGTATTTCGACCGATAATGACTCCACCTCTGAGTGCGCAGTTGTGAGTTGTATTTTTAGATCATTAATTTCCTGTTTCATTTCCATGAAGTATTCAGCAGTCGGCACGAATGTGGAAAGATCTGGTAAGCTTTGTCCTCTACTAGAATTACTGAGCTCGGAAAAGTTTCCGCTTATTTCCTTCAAGTCAAATGAATGGTTGTTCTTCTTCCTTTCTGTTACGTTATCTACGATGAAGGACATAGTTTGCTTTCTTTTTTAGTTATTATCGAACTAGTAGCGCCCTCTATGACGGTCTATAAAAGTTAGGTTTCTGAACGCACTTTACGTACGTCAAGATGTCAACCTGTCAGCTGTCAATATCAATAGCATGTCGAGTCGGTTTCTATTTCTAGTGACACGCCAAAACCGTTACGGTGCTTGTTTATAACGGGAAATTTACAATTTGTGTAGATTTAAACTTCAACGGCTAGGAATATGTGTCTTACTGACGTCCTTTTTCACTGTAATTGTGCGCCGATTTGTGTAGAAACGACGATTTTCCATATGTTTGGTTATCCTCTGAATTTTCAGCTACTGGACACTTGGTACGTACACTATTTAAATGATTTTTCGATTCAAAATAGGACGAGCTCTTTTGTTGATTGTTTACATGGCCAGGGTTGCCATACACTCATATGCCGCCATTCTTTGCGATCTATGTAGGCGATCGGCGCACAGCTCCAGCCGCCGCGCCGCTCGCTCTTGCCTGTGTGCCTCACGCACACATGCACGGAGCGCATTGTATACCTAAAATCAATTCGCGGCAGAAGCTCGGTGCCCTCTTAATTGACGACCGCTTTAGCCTAGTTGGTAGTGACCCTGCCTACGAAGCAAGAGGTCCTGGGTTCGAATCCCGGTAAGGGCATTTATTTGGGTGAGGAGCACGAATATTTCGGACTAGGTCGATTTGTGTAAGATTGTCCCCTAATATTTATTTATTTATTTAATTGTTTCAGTCAGATTTTATTAGGTATATTATTCTTCATCCTTGATTGTATTATCTTCAGTTGTATGTTTTATATATGGAATATATGATATTAGTTTTAAATATAAAAAAACTACTAGGATAAATAAATTCTCTATGTAACTAGGAAATACAGTGAATTCAGTGGCGAAGGCAGTTTTTTAACAACAGTACCTACGGCTAGTTTTTGGTGCGAGATACCTACCTACACGTAATATGCTAATGTGTCTCTGTCTAGCGCAACATGAGCGCAACAGACATTATTGATAAATATTTCAAAAATTGCTCGAACGTATGAGTGAAATCTATGAATTTTAACAATATTAGGTACCTACGGCTAGTTTTTGGTGCGAGATACCTACCTACACGTAATATGCTAATGTGTCTCTGTCTAGCGCAACATGAGCGCAACAGTCATTATTGATAAATATTTCAAAAATTGCTCGAACGTATGAGTGAAATCTATGAATTTTAACAATATTAGGTACCTACGGCTAGTTTTTGGTGCGAGATACCTACCTACACGTAATATGCTAATGTGTCTCTGTCTAGCGCAACATGAGCGCAACAGTCATTATTGATAAATATTTCAAAAATTGCTCGAACGTATGAGTGAAATCTATGAATTTTAACAATATTAGGTACCTACGGCTAGTTTTTGGTGCGAGATACCTACCTACACGTAATATGCTAATGTGTCTCTGTCTAGCGCAACATGAGCGCAACAGTCATTATTGATAAATATTTCAAAAATTGCTCGAACGTATGAGTGAAATCTATGAATTTTAACAATATTAGGTACCTACGGTAAGTTTTGAGAGATCTATTAGTGTCACGCGAGACTCGTATAGATACATCTCATAAAAAAAACATTCGATGTAAATAAGCTATGTCTCGAAACTCTTCCAACGTAAAAAGTTGTGAGATATTTCATAGAGCCAAGTCAGTCATTCTTATTAATTTGTATTTGCTTCCTAAAATCCTGCAACTTAGGAATCACACAACACACACACACACACACACACACACACACGCACGCACGCACGCACGCACGCACGCACGCACGCACGCACGCACGCACGCAAGCACGCACGCACGCACGCACGCACGCACGCACGCACGCACGCACGCACGCACGCACGCACGCACGCACGCACGCACGCACGCACGCACGCACGCACGCACGTACGCACGCACGCACGCACGCACGCACGCACGCACGCACGCACGCACGCACGCACACACACACACACACACACACACATTCGATTCATGCCACAAACACCTGCTATCTGGGGCATTCAAGAATTCACCGCCCTAGTTACGTCATGTACTATACTAAGCAGACCCATAATTGAATGCATTTCGAGTTGCATATCGCACTGTAAACATAAAACTCGTATCTTTACTGCCTACTATTAAAAGAGGCACTAGTAGTAGGGATTTGTGCGTTCTGGCTCAACCCTGGGAGGTCAAACACCCCTGGTTTTGGTTGCTGACCTTTTTTTAGCAGCCACACCGTCGACCTCAGATGTTACTTGGTGTCAGCAGGTGGGCGGGGTGTTGGTTCAAGATGGTGCTCTCCTATTGGCCGTTGAGTTCATTAATGACTCTCATTTGCTAATTACATCCATTAATTAGGCCACACCCCCCAGTTGAAGTTATAAAGTGGGCGGGATGTTGGTTGTAGACGGTGCTCTCCTATTGGCCTATTGGTCATTGCTGTCATTAATGACGATCATCCCTAATTACATTGGTTCCCAAGGATGCTCTCCTATTGGTCGTTGCTAAATGCTGCTTAATGATACTCATTCCTAATTATACATCCATTAATTTTAGGTAGTATGTAGGGTGTTGGTTCTAGATAGCGTTATCCTATTGGATATAGATAAACCGTAATGGCACTTTCATATATTCTTGGTTTCCAAACAGGAGGTACGGTTTAAACCTAACCTAATGACATCGCAGTTCGAATCAAACCTAACTGAGCTCTGCCCAAAGGTACGATAGGTAGCTAACCATGTCAACCTAACACTCCTCCTCGCTTCGCTCGTCGTCGTACCTAACTGAGCTCTGCCCTAAGGTACGATAGGTAGCTAACCAGAGCATAAATGAAACGGAATATTTAAAATGTTATTTATTTTTCAAGAATACTTCATTCACAACTTATTTACTTATTTAGAGACCTACTTGTAATTATACCACGAATAAGTTACAAAATAATATGCCAGTCATAGTTGTTACTAATTTTTTAAAAAGATAATCTATTTGTCCGCAGGCAGTCCCTTATTGAGAAAATGGTATTTGTCACAAGACAATCGAAGTAACTTGTGATGTTCCTCACAGTACTTGTGTTTATTTGGTGTATATTTCCTATACGGTCGGTTGTAGGTCGTCGCAGCACATAACTTATAGTCTAGGACTTCGTTTATGTATGCGAAAAACATGTTGTATAAAAGATATGCGTTTTAGTCCGTATATAACGTAGCGTAACGTTTTCTCCGTATGATGGACAACTAATTGTGGGTAAACAAAATTTGAAGTCAAAACTCAAAACAAGACATAACCGTCAATCGTTTATTTCGAAATCAAACAAGACATTAGTTATCATGAATCGCCATTAATGTTATTATAATGGACAACTAATTGCGGTTAAAGGTTTATTTGAAATCAAACAAGACATTAATGTTCTTATAATGGACAACTTATTGTGTATTTAGAAATCAAACAGGACATTAACTATCATTAATCGTATATATAAAGGGCCTGCTGACTGACTCTATTATTCAATAACTATCCACGTTGCACTCCTACACCAGCAGTCACCAATATGTCGGTAAGTAGTCTTTTAATTTGATTTGTATTTATTAAATGCAATTATCGTTTCCTGCTATTATTTAGATTTATAATAACTGTGTTATCACAAAGCCGTATACATTTGTAACGTGTGTGTGTGTGTATATTTATGTTGCAGGACCCGTCATCAAATGTCGTCGATAGTCAAGACTACACTTTTAAACACTTTTATTATCCCATCTCGGAGAGTGATGATAGTTTACAAAGTGTACAAGATAAAGCAGTGAAGCGAAAAATTAATACATCATCCAACATAGATACGTTCTTTGAACAGTCTAAGATAAAAAGAAAGAAAATCATATCATCCACTGTTGGACAAGGTGATAAAGGCAGCGGTGTATCATATTTATCAACAAATAAGGATGATTTTTCGAATTCGACACATCTTGTAAAAATTGAAATTTTTGATCTGAAAAAACTAGCCAAAGTGGCTAACACAAGTGAACACTGGAAGCACGCAGATGTTCGTGTGAAGTACTACACAAAGGAAACAGAGGAAAATAAGCACTTACAGCAAGCGAAAAATCTCATTTACCGAATCACGAAGGAAATTGCCGAATCTGAAGGATGTAAAAAGTATCATTTTAATTCGTAGTTATAATTGTCATTATAAATGTGTTTATTAATAAAATACAAATATATCATACAAGTTGTTTCATTAAATATATTCCCTATTAAAAATTAAACAACAATCTTTTATAATGTATGATTTATTTAACCAAAAATTAATCTAAACATTTCACAAATAGTAATATCATTATTTGTGGTATTAACAATTGAGAAAACCTTAATATAGTCATTCATTTTAACATTTTTTATTTTTAAATAAAGATAAACTAAACAATATTTTCCACAGACCGATGTCCAGTAGCTTTGCAGTTGTTGATGATTATAAAACCACCTCTTAGTATTTCTATTTAAGAACATTTTATGGTAACCCTCCGGTTTTCGACCGTATGAATCAAAATATTCGCCAATACCATTTACATCAATATATATGGCTACCCAATGTGACCCTGGTTGAAAGTCTGGATCCAAATTGCTTATTAAGTAAACAGGTAGCTGAACAAACATAGGCATTGTGTTGGCTGCGAATACATTTGATTCAATGTTCGAATTTATTCTACTCATATAGTGTTTAATCTCTTGTGTATTCATCTTGAGATACTAATTGGTAATGAGATAAAAAATAATTATTTTTTTATTTATTAGTATTAACTGTTGTAATCGACACTTACATCCCGGTTTTTATTTATTTCTATAACATTATCAAACTCAGCATATATGATACAATTAAGCGTAGTAGTCAATGCTGTGTCGAAACGAACCTCTAATCTGACACTGCCGTGTCTAACTAAATTCCAGTGTGAGTTTGAACTTGCTGAAAGATCTGGAGTTAAGTCAAAAGCTAGTAAACAATAGCCTCCTCCATAGCCCTCTCTTCCTATTGAGTTACCTTCATTTAAAAAGTGAATATTCGTACCAGAAAATAATGTATGAAAACTTGATACAATTAACCCATCATTAAATGAGGGTTGCAATGTCTTTGATGGTACTTGTTGACCATCGACGTATAAGCTAAATAGATTCATTCCATTGTTATCAAAATTAAATGGATTCTGTTTAAAACTACCATTAAACGCAGAGTTTTTTATAAAGCCTACAATACATCTCTTAGGTACTTGACCTAGAAATATGTTATCTAAGGTTTTACCTTGAATTCCCGACGGAATTGTTAAAACTTTAACTTCAGCACGGGTAATAGGATATTTTGCAGTTGTAGAAGCTAGTACTTTTTGGTGTGCTAGTAAAATAGATGGGTTAATTCGAGCCTTCCGAATTATGAGGCTTGCATCTAAAATGGTAACTTTAAATTTTTGATCATCATGATTACACATGAGATTAAACGCTTCTTTACTACGTACTAATCTTATTCGCATTTCTACACCATTAAGAAGAAATTTATCTTGATTAAATATGTCACCATGTAAATGTCCAATCATATCTACAGCTGTATTCACTTTAACTAATTCTTCTCTCTTAATAAATCCCTTATTGGTACTATCTGTTGCATCCATTTTATGTGGTGTATCTTCATACCATAAACCACATGTTAAATGAGAGTCTTTAGCTGCTGGACCATAATTAAGGAGGGTTTCTATGTATGCACGATATGCGTATGTATTGTTAGGTGGAGACACGAGTTTTTGATTTAAATACACATCTAATTGATTAAAAAGTGTATGTAACCAATTATTGACGGGGGCAATATGTATGTCTTTTATTGCATTTGAATCAGGACTCACTATTTTAGCTTTTATATAAAGCATAGTATGGGATAGGTCTATGTAATCATCTCCGGTACCAGGCACTTGGAATTCAATGGGTCCATCATCACTTAATGATGAAATGGGCTTGTAATGGATCCATTGGCCGCTTTCGATACTTGTTTGTGTTGATGGTAAAGCAAACAAGTCCAACTCAGACTTGGCACATTCACATGAATGATTATGTAAAAAAGACATTATTTAACCGGAAAAAATATCTTCAAATGTAGTTTTCGATGTTTTTTTTGAACGTCTCCCGCCGTGTAGTGTTTTCCGAACAATGACTGGATTTCTTGTTTTCCGTTTTATTTTATACCCTGAGCCACTCATTAAAGAATCAATCTTTTCATCAGCTTTCCTTTTCAAATTAGCACTTGCATCTTTAAAGCGTGATTTTAACGATTCCTCCAAAGGTTGGGAGCTCATCATATCAGATAATAAGCCAACGCCCGCATTTAATGCTTCTTTACCTACACTTCTAAACCCACTCGATAGCAAAGGAACGATAGATCTAAACAACCCCCCCAAAAAACTTCCAATTCCATGACCGCGTTGGTGAGGTACACCTTTATACACACATCCAATACCAGATCCTGCCTGACGTGAGTAATAATGTTGATATGGGCATAAGTTATTAATATTTCTTTGATTCATTTTGTTATGCGTCTAAAATGTAGTTTAACACACGATGTACCAAATTGAAATGGTACCCGATTGCCAATGCTTGTTCTTATATCTATTTCAATAGTGTCGAACTCTCTGCGCATAACGGGTAAGTAGTGAGCTGGTGAAAATGCATGCATTTTGTAAGCTCCATATGTGTATTTTGTCGGATCTAGAGGTATAATTCGTATTAAAGATGCCATTACATCCCCCACTATCTGTGGCTGGATGATATCTGAATAAATAAAGAGCTGAGATGGTAATCCTAGATACAAATTCATAGGATATTTTCCAACTGCCTTTGATAATAAATTCATTTTGGGCTCAAAACCCAATTGTAGACTTAATTGGGGTGATACGGTTAAAGAAAATAAATCTTTGTTTTGACTAGTTGCTGTTACAAGTTTTGATATTTCATCATGTCGCATCTTTAGTTGGTTTTTCAACAAGGGATTTTCATTAAAAGCCTTCAAAAAATTATTGACGTTGTCATATGTAGTTGCTGGTATGTGAGATTTATATTCCACATTGATTTCTGTACCAGTGCTCGGGTTTTTATTTGTGTCACTAGCATCCTGCAAACGTATTTTCTTCTTTATGTACAACACATTTTCATGTTCTTGAACATTAAACATAGTACATGGATAATGGAACTCTACTAAACCAACTGTCCATTCACCTTCTAACTTAATAGTTTTTGGTAGCTTAGTTAAGAAATTTGCTGTTGTATTTTCGGGATAGTATGATATTGAACTGTTACTCAACAGAGTCAAATAAAAACTATCATCAGTCATATTTCTTTTATATCTGATGCCGGGATCCAACTGTTAAATTTGCTGGGATAACCTTTCCACTTGACTAATACCTCTTTTCTGCCACCAACTCGACGTGATTCTATTATTTTATCTATCCTGTGTTTGGTGGTGGGGTCATAAAACACTTTTTGCAGTTCCTTCGAGTAGAATGTACCAGTGATTGGTTCATTTTCTAAATCTCTTAAAGTGTAAACGATCCAAGGGGACCTTCTTATAATGGAATCTACTACGAATATTTCATCACTCCAATTCGTTTCATAGCCTTTTTCAAATATGTGTTTATGTCTTGTTATTCTAACGTGATCACCGATTTGAAGTGAAGGGTGTTCATTTATATACTTGTTATTTTCTTTTTTTCCATACAAATTCTGCCAAACTACCATGATATTATCATCATTGACTTCGCTTGGAGTCATCTTAATGCTCGTGTGGAAACTATGATTATAAGAATGTAGCAATGCTTGCAAGATGTTAGTATATTTATAAGTATTTTTGAAGGTAAAGTAACGCCACATTTTCATTTTTAGAGTTCGTTGAAACCTCTCTACAATGCTAGCTTTGATGTCAGGGTTGTTTGTAGTATAATAATTAATACTCTTACTTCTAAAATAATCTCTTACAATTTTCGAAACAAACTCAGTACCTTTATCAGACTGAATATGCCGAGGAGTGGCATTAGCTTCTGCAAATATACTACCAAAACAGGTTTTAACTGTATCAGGTTTTTTATTCTTCATTGCTCTTGCGAAAGCATATTTACTGAAAACATCAATAACACACAGAATATATTTATAACCGTCATTGTATTTACTATATGTGCGCATGTCACTCAAATCAGCTTGCCAAAGCTCGTTATAATTAGATAAAATATATTTATTTCTGGGGAAATGTTTCTGTGAAGGTTTATGAAGTGTGTACGTTTCCTGTGATTGTAGCCACTTCTTAACTTCGTTACGTTTCAACTTGCCCCGCATAGCTTCTGTTAAACGGTTAATGCTACTAAAACCAGCAGGATGAGAAACATCATAATATATTTTAGATATATCTAGTACGGAGTCCATCTTTCCCAATTAATTTTTCTTTTCGGTGTTTCGCTGGATTTTGCTGAGATCGGTGTTGATGTTTCTATTTGTTTTTTTTCGTTACTTGCTGTAGATTCCGAGGAGTGAGGTTGATGAATATATTGGAGAGAGGTAGGATTACCAACACACGATAAAGGTACATTTATATCCTTTAACGCTAAAGCAAATTTTTCCCAGCCCAACGGCTTGGGGCGTTTTAATGGTCTTAAAGTATCACTTATAAGATCAAATATGTTACTTCCTTTTAAATCTTCATTATTTAAAACCACTTCTCCGCCTTCTTTCCACCAAATTTTAGGTTTACTTCGAATTATGAGGTCTAACAAAACTTCGCCTTTTAATAATATGTCTTTGGAATTAATTTAACCATGTAAGATGGTGTATACTGTGGTGCAAATGTTTCTTTTCTCGGAGGAGTCACATCTACACCTGGTGCAGGTATTTCAGGGACTGTAGTAGAATCTCTGTTTATTTCTTCTTTATATGGCACATCAACATTATTAAACTTTGTTTGTTCATCTTGAGTATCAGTAAATATCGATAGTTTGAGAGGTCTTCTTCCCTCCTCAGTAACATGTAGATATCTTTGTAAAGCTTGAGAATACAGTGTCCATTTGTCCCGATCATTCATTTTACTCTGTAGAATTTTCTGCATTTCGCTATCTAAACGTGACAAGGCATTTTCTGATGTAGGTTCATTACTTGCTTTAAGCCGTTCAATTAATTCAGGTTCCACGAGTAGCATCTTTTTTGCATGTTGCATGTTTATTTAATAAATGAAGTTAGTAAACCATTAATTACAGCACCTAATATTATAGGTAAAAATGTTCCACCTTTTTGTACAATAATGTTTTTCCTTATTTTATTTTTACCCTTTATAATTAATTTTCGTAATATGCTTTTATATTTACTCAAATGTTTTTTCTCTTTTTCGTCAAGTGGTAGTTTACCTTTAAGAATGTTATAAATACATTCACAAATCACATTTATCTCTTCATCATTACAGGCTTTTAATAGAATTTTTTGATATTTCGGTTTTAGAGTGTGTAACGCTTTGAGCAGATGTTGATGTGTTATAACTCTACTGTACATAATTATAGAATGATTGAAATCATCAATTTTGGTCCTATTTAAAGCCCTTTTTTGGTACATACACTGCACAATATGAAGTATAATTGAAAATATTCGTTTTGAATCGATACATGTCATCTGTAGACTGTTTAAGATCTATCATTAAATATCCATGGGCATCTTTTGTTGCATTTTTATAAGCTTCTTCTAAAAATTTACAGTTTTCGGGATGAACTTGGCGTGCTAAATATTTAATTTGCGTTTTATCCCTTGGATTCTTAAAGTAAATAATGTAATTAGCATTCAATGATATATCACGTTGCCCTTTTCCTTGATGAAATAGGTTCTGCGTAATGTAAAAAACGCTTAAATTTCGATGATGGCTTCCTTTAGTGAAGATATCAACAATACGGCCATCGGATTCTCTCATTAAGTCATCTATTACGAGTAGTTGAGGGTGTTTACCATCAAACATAGTTAAATCTGGAATGCCTTGAGTATAATTTACATTCTTTAAATTATATAACGGTTGCATTTCATCATAACACCATACTATATTTAGAAATGATTGATTACAAACCGTATTCACATTATTTAAAAAACCTGTGACAAATTGCGATTTACCACAACTACTGGGACCAGCAACTATTGCTGTGAATGGGTGAATGAAATGAATCATTATTTTATATAAACATAGGTTATACGTCTTCATTGGAGGAGGTACGGTGAGGAATAAATGATTTTAAATAAAAAAAAACCTATTTATATAAAAATCATAGATATTATTTTTGTAAATTACATACATTTTAGTTCATAGTTAGAAACTTAACAAAATCAAGGCTTATAACTAACATTTTATCACACATTGGTACAATTATCATAAACAGTTATGTAAAAAATATTATTATTACTTACACACTACTACTTACTTCTACTACATAGATAAAATATGTACAACCGTTAACCTGCCATATGCGCAGATGATTTACAAACACTTATCTAAAAATATATATACAGATAATTAACAAATGCTTACATACAAATCATTAACAACTATTTTCTTAAACTATAATGACCCCATGCTAATGTATCGGTAGAATTTGGGATAATGTAACGTTTGCTATCATTGTAAGAGAGGCTGGTTTTATTAATACATTGCGTGAATATGACATGTTTTATTGATCTAAATCTATACATCTTTGAGAACTGTCTTGTTTGGTCAAAAAGAAAAGTCTTGTAATTCTCCATTTTCATCTTTTTTGTCACAGATTTGTTTACACCCTTTGCTTTTGCTACAAATTCATCCTCTACAGTCATGGCATACATTTTTGATCGTAATCCTACAAACTCCCTCATTATTTTACCATTATTTTCATCTTTAAAATAGCCTAGCTTCTTTTTGTTTAGTTGCGGAAACCCAAAGATATTGTTTGATGCATAATCAGACGTATCAAAAAAAAGTGGTAAGTCCGGTTTTATGTTCAAATAAAAGTTTTCGGTAAAGTATTGGTAAATCAAGCTGTCAGTATCAGTGTATAATAGTTTAACATTATTTTGAAATTTTTTCTTCATGTAATTATAATGGAAGTCATACATTAATGTTTTTGATACATCTAATATACAAAAGCCTAAATAGATTGGTTTGTTGTAATATAACTTGGTTTTATGCAGCTGGATAGCCACCAAATTTTCTGAAAATATACACAAACTGTGAAATTCAGGTTTTGCTACTAACGATTGAGCACCTAACACTTTACCTTTACTATCCCAGTGCGTAATCAGTTTGACATTTACTCTTTTTTCAATGTTTTCCATGGTTTTACCGAATACAGCATTGTTCATCAGTTTAAAAAAATCTTTTTCAAAGTCAGATTTTGCTTGCATACGTAATTGTGTATTTAAATCAATATATTTCTGTAACCACGGACTTTGTTTGAATTTCAGCACTCTATGAATTTTAGTTAATTGTAATCCCAAACTTAAACACTGTTTGAGGTTTCTATAATGAATCACATATTTAGTTTTTTTGTTCAGATTGGGGACAAGTTTTCGTTCTTTACAGTTCCCTATGACAATATTCTCTGGACAAAGAGGTAAATCAGAGTGCGAGTCATGCAAGTGATCAGGGTACTCAAGGTCAACTTCGAGTATGTAACCATAATTACACGTGTCTGGTATATTAATATCAATATCTGTGTTTACCCACTCAAAATCTCCAATTGGTAAATATTGTGACATAGCCCATCCATATAAATTATTCGCATCAAAATAAGCTAAAAATGATTTTGGTTCATCAGGTTCATATTCTTTTATGTACTCGTTATTGGCCTTGGCATATCGATTACTGCATTGAGATATCCCTCCCCTGATCCCTGACTTAATGAATGCGACTTTGTCAAAGTCTGTTAATAATTCCAGTTCAACATTAGTATGTTTAAGCATGGCATCCCAACTTAAACCAGGAGCTGTATAGTAATGGGCTGGATCGAGGTCATATGTTAATAAACAAATTTTTCTGAAATTTTCAAAAATGTCTGTCAGTAGCATTACATCTGTCTTTAAATATAAGTTTGAGTAATCGAGCATAGTTTTGCATTTAAAATGATTCCATACATCTTGAGCATGAGCGTAGTCTTCACTAGAAACGGCGCTATCGCATAATGTATTGTAAAATTCCGCTTGGGTAGGGAGTGATTTTACATTTAATGATTCTGGGGATTTAATGAATTCATATGGAAAAATGCCTTTTCTTATTAATCTCTTAAAGTCTTCTTGAATAGGGAATTGTTTTTTTAACTCCTCATATTCATCTAATTTAAGATTTTTAGAAAGATTGTCCAAGCTAGCTGACATAAACTTGAAGGAATCTAAAAAGCGTAAGCTGATTTCTTGTCCATGTATTTGTATTTTTTTGGAAAAAGAAATGTATCTTTCTTTATTTTGGGGAATGATTTCAACCTCACCTTCCTTAAAGTTTAACGCGTGTACTATAAAATGGGCGTCATAGTTACTTAAATTATGTAAAAATATTGGTACAAAACGAGGAGTTTTATACTTCGAACTACATAATGAATGTGCTAGACCTTCGAAACGACCAGTAACCCATTCAAAATGTTCAACACAGTCTAATTCTAAATCATGATTGCATATGAAACATTTTTTCGTTTTGTTATTATTTTCTTTATCAACTGAAGTCAGAGAAACCGGCGCTTTTTGAAAACTAATCTTCCGTTGGATGTTGGCAATATCTTTACATATATTTTCCATGAAATGCGTAGCACAATGGGGGCCGGTATAAGTACAATATTTTGAAAAACTATCATCGTATGAACATTTTATGTAGTAACCGTAACTATACACTTCATGTTCGTGAACATTATTTGTAAGTGGTTTAGTTGGGTCTTGTTCACAAGTTGAAATTGGCTTGAGAAAAGACTCAAAATCCGCATAGACTACAAATGGCAATTTCATCTTCCGTTGAAATTTATCAAATACAACTTTATTGCTCGGCTGAGTTTCATTAAACCAATTTTTGTTCATCTTGTGAGTACCTGGGAGTTCTGTAACAACATGAGCACAATCATGCTCCTGATGGGCTTGCAATTTTTGTTCCGTTGAAAAATATAAAAGACACCCATCACAAATATGAATTGCATCGTGACGTCCAGTGATTTGCTTGTTAACTAATCGTGATAAGTTTTTAATGAAGCAATAATGACCAGTATTACCATTACTTAAATACAGTAAATTTATATGTGTCTCTTTTCTTGATTTGGTAAAATGTAAGGGACCCACGATGCTGTTTGTTTTCGATATATTACTATATTCTAAACCGTAAACGTTAATGCTGATGTTATTTAAGTTTTCCACTTTTTTGATATCAGTTATTTTTACAGGGAAATTGATATTGGCGAAATTTAATTTGTTCTGATGTTGTAAATATGCCGTTGTTCGGTTTGCGTTTTTTGAAACAGGAAACAAGCCGGACAGTAAAGCCCATTTGAGACATTGATGATCATTATTTTGAACATTTATTACTGCCTTTTTACTTTTTATATCTTTTGGTAAATCCAAATAAGAAGACCCTTTCAAAGGATTAAATTTGTTTACATTCATATCCACGAATAAAATTTTCTTTAAAGTCCACCCACTGTCTTTTTTCTCAAATTCACTCATCCGAGTGCATAGAACATCTCTCACTTTTTTTATTAATGGTTCAAAGTCATCTCCAATACAAAAGTTGTAATTGAAAGATTGGAAATCGAATGTATTCTTTAAATCTTTCGTTTCTTGAACGAATTCCGCATGCACAATAAAATTTACATTAATAATGGTTAATTCTTCGAGGCATTCTTTGAGTAAAATATGAATTTTGTCTTGAATAACATCAAAAAAAACCTCTGGAGTCTCTAATTCTACTTGTTGATTACCGGAACCTATTCTGTAAGTGCGAATTCGCGACCCAAACGCAGTGTTGATTAAACAAACATTACTGAGTTCGTGGGTATTATTTTGGATGACTTTATTTTTATGTATATTGCTTTTTAAATGATTGCTAAAATAACGTCGTCTTACCCAAATGTCACACACTTCACATAATATCTTGTCATCATTATTTTCTAAATTTTCAGCTACACTGGACGGACCCGCTCCTACGTGTGCCGGACCCGCTCCTACGTGTGCTTCTTCTTCTTCCCCAGCTTTTCTTTTACGTCCTCCTCCAGACTGACAGGTTACGTTACTAAAACAAAATAATAATAAATAAACACATGATTTATACAACCAAATTATAAATGCACATTAAATTTTTGTAATTAAGTTGAGAAGCTAAAAGGCTTACCTATATTCAACACCTCCATTTTCAGTTTTGTTGTAATTTTCTCGAAAGGAACACAATTCGAAGAAACTTTGAGAGGTTTCCGTTATAAATTGAACATCTTCTACTTCAAGGCACACGTTGACCAATTTGCGATCCAAACTGTCTTCACTCTCAAAAAAAGTGCTAACTACTTCTTTTTCCGACGTTTCGTCCATGACGAGGGTGAAATGTTACTCCATTTCAACACGAAGTCCTAAGCAGTAATGATAACCATCGAGTTTTAGTTAAACCTATTTATACACATAAAGTTTGAATGAGTAGCTTAAGTACATCTTTATTAACATGTGATATCAGTCATCAACTAATTAGTCAAATGTTTTCAAGCTATTTCCTAATTACTAACTTAATCACCCTTAACCTTTATTATCTGATGCATTACTTAAAGGTACGATTTGTTAATGAGGTTAGGATGATGTATTAATGGGGATTCATGATAATGAATTGTCTTGTTTTGAGTTTTGACTTCAAATTTTGTTTGTAAACTATCATCACTCTCCGAGATGGGATAATAAAAGTGTTTAAAAGTGTAGTCTTGACTATCGACGACATTTGATGACGGGTCCTGCAACATAAATATACACACACACACACGTTACAAATGTATACGGCTTTGTGATAACACAGTTATTATAAATCTAAATAATAGCAGGAAACGATAATTGCATTTAATAAATACAAATCAAATTAAAAGACTACTTACCGACATATTGGTGACTGCTGGTGTAGGAGTGCAACGTGGATAGTTATTGAATAATAGAGTCAGTCAGCAGGCCCTTTATATATACGATTAATGATAGTTAATGTCCTGTTTGATTTCTAAATACACAATAAGTTGTCCATTATAAGAACATTAATGTCTTGTTTGATTTCAAATAAACCTTTAACCGCAATTAGTTGTCCATTATAATAACATTAATGGCGATTCATGATAACTAATGTCTTGTTTGATTTCGAAATAAACGATTGACGGTTATGTCTTGTTTTGAGTTTTGACTTCAAATTTTGTTTACCCACAATTAGTTGTCCATCATACGGAGAAAACGTTACGCTACGTTATATACGGACTAAAACGCATATCTTTTATACAACATGTTTTTCGCATACATAAACGAAGTCCTAGACTATAAGTTATGTGCTGCGACGACCTACAACCGACCGTATAGGAAATATACACCAAATAAACACAAGTACTGTGAGGAACATCACAAGTTACTTCGATTGTCTTGTGACAAATACCATTTTCTCAATAAGGGACTGCCTGCGGACAAATAGATTATCTTTTTAAAAAATTAGTAACAACTATGACTGGCATATTATTTTGTAACTTATTCGTGGTATAATTACAAGTAGGTCTCTAAATAAGTAAATAAGTTGTGAATGAAGTATTCTTGAAAAATAAATAACATTTTAAATATTCCGTTTCATTTATGCTCTGGTTAGCTACCTATCGTACCTTAGGGCAGAGCTCAGTTAGGTACGACGACGAGCGAAGCGAGGAGGAGTGTTAGGTTGACATGGTTATTAGGTACGACGACGAGCGAAGCGAGGAGGAGTGTTAGGTTGACATGGTTAGCTACCTATCGTACCTTTGGGCAGAGCTCAGTTAGGTTTGATTCGAACTGCGATGTCATTAGGTTAGGTTTAAACCGTACCTCCTGTTTGGAAACCAAGAATATATGAAAGTGCCATTACGGTTTATCTATATCCAATAGGATAACGCTATCTAGAACCAACACCCTACATACTACCTAAAATTAATGGATGTATAATTAGGAATGAGTATCATTAAGCAGCATTTAGCAACGACCAATAGGAGAGCATCCTTGGGAACCAATGTAATTAGGGATGATCGTCATTAATGACAGCAATGACCAATAGGCCAATAGGAGAGCACCGTCTACAACCAACATCCCGCCCACTTTATAACTTCAACTGGGGGGTGTGGCCTAATTAATGGATGTAATTAGCAAATGAGAGTCATTAATGAACTCAACGGCCAATAGGAGAGCACCATCTTGAACCAACACCCCGCCCACCTGCTGACACCAAGTAACATCTGAGGTCGACGGTGTGGCTGCTAAAAAAAGGTCAGCAACCAAAACCAGGGGTGTTTGACCTCCCAGGGTTGAGCCAGAACGCACAAATCCCTACTACTGGCACCAAACAAACAGAGTGCAGATGAGAGATGATGATGATGATGATGATGATGGTGAGATGTGAGTGATGAGTGATGAGTGAGTGTAAATTGTTTTAAGCTCACCTCAACGTTCACCCAAAATATATGTTTCTGTCAAGAATTTCACTTTTAGCAATTTTGGTACAAGATTTTATTACCGACTGTACTGTTCTGTATACCATCAACTACTCATTGAGACGATTATAACGAGCCCAAACTCAACGGGGTTACGTCGGTTAAGTACTGAATTCCCATGGCCACCTTCTGTCTCCATCACCAGATCAGCTTGATGGTACCATAATATTGAATTGTCATCCTAATTATACTTATATCTATCCAAAATTTCAGCTCAATCGGTCACCGGGAAGTGGGTCAAATTTAACTTGCAAGATTTGTCCCATACATACTAACAGGCCCCATGGCCACCTTCTGTCTCCATCACCAGATCAGCTCGATAAACGCGTAAAGAACAACAGCCCAGGTATTGTTAAATCTTGTTTTACTATCCACTGTGTGGCCGTGTTCAGGGACCCGCAGGGCGTTAGGCGACATGAGACGAGAGCTCACAGACCTGTCACTACACTGATCCCTCACCGACAAATATATCTTGACGCCGCGATTCGTATAGTAAAAAAACATAGGTAGAGGTCTAGTTACGTTAGATGTGACGGGTGAGGTGAGGTGCATTAGCACGTTCCGAATAACAGCCCTGTACATAACCACAAAGAACACCTACTGGTGAAATGTTACTATGACATCAATGAATTTACTTCTGACTGAAATGTTATGTATCGTGATATATTGTTATAATTTAATGTATAATGTAATTTATAATTTATAATGTAATGAATATTGTAATTAATCTTATAATTTCCGACACAGTTTATATTGTTATGGAATAAATTGATTTGATTTGATTTGATTTGACTAGTGGCCCGTTTCACGATACTACAAGCTACAAGTTCAAATTGGCTAGACTTTTTTATAATACATTCGGGGACAATCTGAGACATCTATCTAGTCCCGGAGTAAACTCGATAAGGTTTTGCGGTATAGGTAGGTACTATGTAACTATATATTTTATCTTGGCGTGGAACTATGACATGTCCGAGGACATTGTCAATGTGTAAATAAGGAATATATCGTAGAACTATTAAGTATATAATCTGTGACATATCTCTTACATGCTCAGCTCGCGTGCACGCACACCCACACATACACACACACTCACACACACTCACACACATACAGACCCACATATACATAATATCTTTATATATATAGGTATACTTAAATAACAATCTAACTATGTATTAACTTAAAATTTCGTACTTAAAGTGGTAGGAACAAAATCCTAAAGCCGCATCAATCTGATAATTTCTTATTGTGCTTGAAACCCACGATACAGGCGTTGCCCAGTGTGGGTATCACTGTAATTTTTGTATCTGCATGGTTATATCTTTTGGTAAATAAACATATATATTTTTTTTGATTTTTTGATTTACTGAAAATAAATACTTATCTTTGTATTTAATAGAAAACATCCAAGACTTAGAAACAAATGTTCAATCGAATCACACAAATGCACGTGTTATGACGCGGGCCCCGCGCCGTTTATCGCCCCGCTCAACACGTAAACACACGTCTCATTCATTTTTTAAAGTATTTAGTCAGTACGCTTACCATGAGTTTGACAATGATGGCTTACGCTAACGAGTATCGAGTTTTCTATCTGTGCATCTCTATTGCACGTTGACAGTACGAGCGGGATGCACAGATAGAATACTCGATACTCGTTAGCGTAAGCCGTCATTGTCAAAGTCATGGTAAGCGTACAGATTCATTTATGTTCTGTGCCAAGAAAACACGAAAATATCTGTTGGTTTGAAAGTCAATGACAGTGTTAAGTAATACAAACTCATGATTTAACTCCGCTGACCTTCACGTGGCTACGATGACATAATGATGATTGCTTATATTTATTAAGTACGAATAATTTATTTATATTAAAGATCGATGCTAAATGAAGAATATTCAAAAACTGCAAGTCAAGAGCATTTGCCAGTCATGAAAATCATTCATATTATCTAATATAACCCTTACATTAGTACTAATTAGCGTAATTCATAAAGATCCACCTAGGCACCACTCACACCCACAGTCGAAGTAACAAACCGAGCGACAGTCGCCGGTTTTTTAAACCTAGAACTCAATATGTCCATAGTTTCTGACAAAAAGCTCCCTTACCTACCTGGATATGACGGACGGGCATCAACTACGGAAACGAAACACTACATTGAGCGTGGCCCGACACGCACTTGGCCCATTTTATTTATTAACTAGGATCGTACCTAATTTCGTAACGTACGTACACTGTAGGAAAAATGTGAATGCACAACAGTATCAGTGATCGTGTAGAGTTAGTGGTAGTAATACTATTTAGTAACCTCGGCAATGCCAGTGACAGTTTGGCGGTTGGCACGCACGTCGTACTCTTGGCCGCCATCGTCACCGTCACAGAGAAGGTCAACTATATTTCGCTTTAGTAAATGGGTTAACTAGTTATTTGATTTTGACTGAATGGCGTGATAAAACTAACAGCTCCTTGCTACCTAAGATAATTTCATCGTGAAACTAAAATTAGCACGTTTCGTCTTACATTTAGTGTAGAGAAATAATGATTGTCTCATAATATATGAAATAGAAATAATAGAAATTAGAAACATTAAAACTCTACTTACGTAGGTACAGTCAGCCGCAAAGAAACATGACCACCTCTGCAAAAGTTTGTATGCAGGAGGGGTCACGTTACTCTGCCGCTGAGTATCAATGAGTGAACTTTTTGTTGTCCCGATCTATCAAGACTCATTTCATTTGATCGCTCGTTTAAAAGTAACTTCAAACTCTACCTACATTGTTTATGAACTTCAATCGTGATTTATCTAATTCATTTGGACGCAATCAAACAATCGCGTTCAATCACTTAATGCAGCAATTGAGTAAATTGCTTGCGCAAGGGGTATCGCGGTGGTTTGGGACCATCTGTATGCAATTGAGCGCATTCCGCTCACACCGAGGGCCCACATTAACAAGATTTACTCTAATCAATGGTCGCTTTAGAATATCTGTTTTGCCCGACTTATAAATAATGTAATAAGTGATTTGGTAGGTCAAGTCAGTAATATTATTTAACAGTGCACGGAGCGCAAAAAAAAGTTAAGTAGAGTTTTATAAGTTCTGCCTTCTACTAAACATTTAAATGAGTAATTTTGACATCATCAGAGTTTATAATAGATGCCTTTATTTGACCAAGGCATGTTTTTTCAAATGTTATCTTATTTTACATTATGAACAGAATAACTATGCTCTATGTGCTAAATTATATAGATTTATCTTTTTAATTATTCGGTAAAATAGTACAGACACGGACAAATTGTTCTCGGGGTCAACCCCCTTATTGACTGGGCTAGAATGCCCACATAGCCGGGCTACCAGATGCGATGCATTCGTTCACCACGCCCACACCACTATCTGGCTCCATCACTTCTCACCAGCCAGCTATTCGTTAGATGTTCCGATAACGTGTTTTTTCGGCTTTAACCACTATAATAACAAATCAGTTATAGTTTTCCTTATTTGTAAGTACCTACCTACAAAAACGTTCAATTAACAACCAAAAATTGACAACGTGAGCTCTATCGAGCGCACAGTTGCCTGCCGTGCGACAAAAGAACCTGTGTTATGTTCTTGACGCATATCTGCATATCTATAGGTACTATATTTATTTACATCTCTGATTATTAATTGCCTAATTGGCTTCGCTTACAAATGTACAATGAAGTCTAATTCGAAAACCGTTTACCGAGGGATAGAGCTTAACAACAAGTATTTCTAATTGTGGTTCTAAAATACATTCATCCTAGCTATATTTTAACAAATGTTTGTTTGACCTTACTGTGACCTTATAGCCACTATGGTATTGGCATTGAAGTTAATATAACTTGAGTCAAAAAAGAAATAAAGTAGAAAGTCTACATTGTCTTTGACATGGGCCTGTCAGTCAACATGAACCTAGAATACTATAGACGGGCTGTACATGTTATCATATCACAGTGAGGGACGGAAAAGCTCTTATGTAGCTAAATTAAGAACTCGTCTTAAAATGACTGATGACTTGCCATAAACAACCTACTAAATTTGGATGGGCAATGGTTTGTGTGCCACAACTTCCTACTAAATCAGTTGTGGCAAACAAAAAAAGGGAAACTATGACAAGGACAATGAATGATATTTCCCTTTCTGACACACTTATAGATTTGTATGCTACTAGCTCGCTCGCACGTGGTATTATTATTTACCATAGCTCGTCCAGATTATTCTACGTTCATGTCAGTCAAACAAGGACTAGCTGTCAAGTGTCAACCACCGTATTTAAGATCAACCAAAGACCAACCATCTATTGACAATTGACATTTATAACTTTTTTTTCTATATTGGGCGTGTGTTATACAGATTCAGCCGCTACGTGTAATTTACTAGAAGTCGTATCTCATATTTTTAATAAATTATATAAAATAAGGAAGCGATGAATTGATAAAATATTAAAACGAGTTTCTTGAATTACTCTATATTTTCGAAAAATAAAATATAAATGGGGGGTTAAAAAATGAACAATCCTAATTCCCTCGAATTTGTACAACTTTAAGATGAATTTCCATAAGTAAGGTGTGATAAATACCTTAACTATGGGTTCATCTGAGCCATTTGTAGGTTTATATCTATTTTAATTGGTTGTTTTTTTTATTCATTCGTTTTTAGTTGTTTTTCTTGTCATTGACATAAGGACTTACGCCCCTCCAGCTCAGCGGTTCTGCTATTGTATTAATGTATCTGACATCAGCAGACGAGTCACTGCCATTAACTAATTACTACCGACCTTGGTCGATTCGCTCTGCGCTTATCTCTGCTCCAATTCTTGTTACACGCTTGCAAGTATATTTGGTACAGGGCATTCCACAAAGGGGCCATTCAAAGCTATGCGAAAATACTTGAAAATCTTTTTAAATATCATCTTTGCCATCAATACCTATTTTTACATTAATTCGTTAACCGTAAGACCGTTAAGAGTTCCGTAGTTAACAAGAAACCGTTATTATGTGAATATCTTCTTAAAAAGCCCTCTTTTTAATCCGCATGTGACCGTCGGATGGGCAAATAATAGGTACGACAAGTGGTAGACCACTATCTTTGCTGACTGTACCTACTGATTTTGCAGTAAACCTTGAATATTTTTGATCGGTGACACACGCCCGATTCAACTTCCAATGCACAGTTTCTTGCGAATTTCTGCAAGGTTACGCTATAAGAGAACACGCTAAATCTGTACTATGACGTCGCCTTTACATCGTGTCTTTCGGTACACTCGGTACACTCACCACATACGAATTACGGTACATGTGGGTACAAATATGTAAATTAGTAAACAATACACGTTGAGCCCCTAAGCCAACAGATAATAAAACTGGTTTTATGTCAATAAACGTCCAACAGTACTGTGTATTGTTTCATTCCATGATCGAGTTTAAGGCGAATCGTGACTGCGACAAGGCAAGCTAAGCCAAGGCATTGTACTTTCGAAAATAATTTATATTCCAACATATCTAATATATACACATACTTGGTCAATCAACTTTATCTCGTTTCTCGTTATCTTGATTACCTACGCCTCCTGGATCACTTTTATAACTGAGATTTTAGGGTATTAAATCTAATAAACACAAGTTTTTGTGATAAATATGATACCTAATTTCATCATCTCGGGAGCATGTACACTTGTTGGTACACTTGTCTCCTGACTTACGGAACAGTATATTCAACTAAGAAAGCTGATCCACCCAGTTACATAAAGGTAACGTTCTAAATGATCGAATCGATAACATTTGCCTAAACATCTTTTAAAGACCACATTTTAAATCGTCGTTCGGCAATGAACTTCACTATCTGAACCACTGATCACCATGAATCCTCAGTTGCCGTAGTATAGTGGCTGACCCTAAATAGGTTTAATTGGTAAACTAATAAAAATGTATGCTTGAATATCAAATAACACAATGCCTACTTTACCACAAGACAAGTCTCGTAGGTTCTCATCGAGAACAAGAGAGCCCTGAGACACGATAGGTCATGCCTACTCAGAATGTCATGCGGAGGTTGTCCAAGCCTTATTACTCATTATTCTCATTAAACTCGTTGCAATGTCAATGTGGATAACAATTCTGCAAAGAGCAACTTTTCGCAGAGCTATTTATGGTCATGAACTTCAATGTTAAGCTGCGGAACCAATCAAGGTGAACCAGCCTTTTAGTCATCTCCGACTTTTAGTTCTACGTGTGCGTGCTTATGTAATTGTGTATAATTTGAAATGTCAATAGTCTAGCGTACTGTTTAACTTGCAGCGCCTACCTATTAGGCAATAAAAACGGAATGGAGAAAATGTTAATTTCCGTGAACAGTCACCAGAATTAATCCATAACTAAGAGCGGTCACACACGGAACGCTCCAAACACGATACGGTATTCATGCAGGTGATCTATGGCTAGGATTGCATTTGTATAGTCGTGAAAAGGGCTGCTCTAAGAGAGCATAAATATCTGACACGTCGTAGCGGCCAGGCCAAGAAATTGAGTAGTCTCGGATAGCGTGCTTTGTTCACTGAACACACCTAACTTCAAATATTACACACTTCTAATAAGGCATTAGTTTGTGTAACTATTTCTAACTGAATCTGTACGTGATCCAACATATATCAAGATAAAAAAATTAGCTCTAATAGTAATTTAAAGTTAATTAGGTACGTGAGTAGTAGGTAATAATATTATCATGGAGATCATAAGGTCAAAATGATCCAGATTGTGACTAGACTACAGCACGATTCAATAAGTCGATGATATCATCGCACAACAACTGCGGATTGCATTGCAACCCAATACTCACCCACGTGACTCAGTGGTGCGGTCGGCCTCTACCACTACAGTGGCTGTTATTCTTTATATACGCGCTCATGCGCGTCACACCACCCGTCACCACTAACGAAACTAGACCTCTAGCTATGCTTACTTACTACGAATCGCGGCGTCAAGATATATTTGTGGGTGGGCGTTGAGGTGAGCTTAAAACAAGTTACAAAATAGCGCGGCAGTTCCTCAGACACGCACATCAGGGCGGGCTTTGTTGCTGTTAATCTGAGAACCTGATACGAGTACTTGCGGCCATTCATAAAATAAATCGTAGTCAGCTTTAGAAAGGAGTAAACTGGTGACCAAGTTAGTTATGAACTTATGAAGCTAATGGCGTCAATTATTTAAATTACGCGCTTCACCATTACTCAAAATTTCTTCGTATGTATTTAGTTGCATATTTGATCACTTTGTATTTGTTGTCCATTCTCCAGGTTACTTACTGGTGTTGGTAAAAAATATAGATCTCTATATCTTAGCACCGTTTCAACTAATTTTACTGTCCCAACTATCAACGGATGGTTTTAGAAACTATTCAATCGAATTGTATGTGTGGTCTGTAAAATTATACCCATTCCTAGCATTGAGTTTCGAGTCATTGTGTTGAGTAATTAATAAGTTGTCAACGCTTTTAATGCATAAAGTTATGAATAAGACGCTTATTTATTTTATTCATTGAAATACCCAGTTCAAGAAATGATCACGTTTATATTACTAGTTTTTTATCCTGAGAAATACTTACTAAAAAAAACCTTAACGGCGGTAAAACCAAAGTACTTAAAAAAAACTTATTTCTTTATTTAGGATCGTAAATTACCGAACGAAGATTCTCATGTGTGGCTATCAACATAATAATAATAAAAGAATTAGGTACTTAACCAGCCTACTTTTTGTTCATCTCTTGGTTGCTAATAAAAATAACTGTGTTAATGGGAGACTAAAACATGAGCCAGAAAGGTGAGTTAACACAGTGAGGTGCAATCGTTTCACCTTTAATATAATGCTAATTAAACAGAGTGGCAACGACCTGTGTAATACAGAAGTGGGGCACGGTAGAGCCGCCAAGAAAAGCCAGAGGGCCTTCCTCCTCCATTTTCTCGAAAAGTTTCGTTGTATATTAAAATCCATACAGAATCAGACTGATTCATAATATAAATCCTATAATTCCAAGGTAGAGCCCTTTTTTAAGTATTCATAGTTATTAGCCTGTAATCGCCCACCGCTGAGCATAAGCCCCTCTTCGAGTACTTAAGCCACTTATCCCTGTCCCGTCCAGAAATGGGCCGCTGTCTTTTGACGTCGTCAACCCATCGAGCTGGTGGACGACCGACGCTTCTTTTTCCTGTAAGTGGCCACCAATCCTTTAACGTTTTGGTCTGCCTACAGTCACGCTGCCTGGCGATATGTCCCGCCCAACTTCATTTGAGATTTTTTACCTAACCTTTTATATTTACCTAAATTACCTCGATTTTTAACCCCCGACGAAGGGGTGTTATAAGTTTAATGTGTCTGTCTGTCTGTGTATCTATGTATCTGTATGTGGTTGTTCATAGCAGAACAAAATATACTTACAGTTATATTTGTAAAAAGTTTTTAATGTCATAGCTGCATATAGTACAGGCAGCTTAAAGGAATGTTTATTTTGTATTTGTTTATGGTAAAACAGAAGAAAAAAGTGAGTTGAGTTAGATAGTTGATTTGGAGTTTTTATAATATTAATAAATAATTTGAAGAGTTAAAAGTGAGTTGTTTTCTATTTCTGAGTACCGGAGAAGGAGGAAATATTATTCAGAACAGTGGTAACGTAGCTCCCAAACGGATGGACCGATTTCAATGCGGTTTTTTTGTGTCATAGATAATTTTATCCCGAGTGTCATGTTGCATCAAAATCTGTTCTGTCGTTATTGAGATATTGGACTTTGAAATGAAAATGTCAGGGGTTTTTCAACTTTTCTAAGTTGTACTTATGTTAAATCAATTACTCACTGGCGATCAACAATACATTTTAGGTACCTACACTACCTACTAAATTCTTAGAAGGCTGAATGTTGTGTCATGCAATAACATTATGAAATCCAGGAAGGTCTAGTATCACCTCCTAAGATCCCGCGTACAAAATGATGTACAAATTTTAAAATTGACTATAAACTTTTCTGAATGTCAAAAAGTTCCTAATTCAAAAGCACTAAAGCGTACCCTGGGTCTCAGGAGGTTAAGTCTCAAAATTAAACGTTTCCAACCATACCTCTAAGGGAAACCGTCAAGTGTATATATTTCTGGGTCGTTAGGTCGTTACTTAGAAAGCGTAGATGAACCACGTTCTAAGTGTTAACAACGCCTTATGAAGAGACACCAAGTAAGGAGAGTCGGGAACTGAGGCGAGGCCACATATTCTCACAGCCATCAAGAATGTTAGACGCGCCCGCTTCTGTGGCACTACTGTTAATTTGACCAATCAGTACCGTAAAGTACTTGGTTAGAACTTAAACTATCGCTATCGTTTTGTTTGTTATTTTCTGGCGCAGGTACTTATTAACAGATTTTAGGTGAATCACCCATTCAATATTTTCGGTTAACAGGACGGAAGATAGCGCTTGTAAAGATGTTGTTTCGTTAAAATAAGACGTTAAAAGAGTTAGGTATACTTTTTGTCCGCCTTTGATATTTTATCGTCGGTCGAGACCCCGGCTTCACGGATGTTAGCATTTTTTTCTTGCTATAGTTTTGGGGGTTCCCTTCACTTTGTTGGTACAAGTGTTTCCGGTGCCTCGTTATATTTATTTCATTGTTTTTCAATTGTAATACGAAAAAAGTTGATGTAACGGGCTCGCTTCCGTTTAAAATACGTCCCTACCTCAGATCAGAAAGCGTTATACAACTATGTTGGTATTTCCTTTTAAATAATATAATTACTAATTCATGTTAAATAAGACTTTAATTGGAACGAAATAAACAATACAAAATCAATTATTATTAATTTATACTGTGAGCTAGAATATTAAAAAGTAAAACAAGTTCAACTGATAGACATAACATTCTAAAGTATAGGTAGGTAAGTAAGTAGGTACATCGGATTCTATAAGGTGCTATGGTGGGATTAAAGGTGCAAAGCAGTGTAGGTTGTTGTTTACCAAGTTCGGGATTCCGACGCTGCCCACTGCCCACACAACTGTACGAGTACCTACAACTCGTGTTTTCTGTCCAATACCGTTTAAAAATATTTCCCCTCGCATTTGTGTCAATGCTACGGTTAATAACGAGGCGGATGTCGCAAAAATAGATTCTAATGGCGCTCGGCGTCTCGGGTTTGTGTACCAGCGCGCGAAACTACCATAAGGTGACTTTTTACCTTGGTCGACTCCCTAAAGATGAAGTAAACCCTTACTTCCTCATATTCCAGCCATGTGCCGCAGTTTACTATTTATAATATCATAAACATTGCGCCGGGTACTCCTGAAGATTTAATAGTTTATAAAACAGCAGATGCCAGATCAGATATGGTCTAAATATCCGCATAAATTACCTAATTATGGCCATAATTTCGTTTCTTTATTACCCGTTTCATATTCCATAGATAATTAAAATGTTATTCTCGGACACGCTTTACGCTTACCTGCGTGCGCCAAGATGCTGCGTCTTTAAATAATGATTAAAATTTAAATAATCTACGACTCGCGTCTTTCAAGGTAAGGACGTAACACAAATGTATTCTCTAACTGAATCAAGGCCTCGGTTAACGCAACAACACAAGCCAGATGAATGTAAATAAGATCATGCTTATCTAAACTAAGTATGCATAATTAATAGCTTACCGATACTTCCGATTTAGAAATGAATACACTTCTCGTTATATATTATGTCACTTGACCACACTTGTTTTATCACTTTCCAATAATTTTATAGGAACGAAACGTTCGCAGCACCTGTGTAGAAAACCCGGGAAAAGTTCGAGTAGGAACGGAAACGCGCAGTGTACTCCCGCCAAAGACCGTGTGTCGACTGCGTGCGAGGCGAGAACCGTCAACAACTAGCGAGGCAATACTCGCGCGCGGCACTGAGTCCGTCCGCGGGCCTGCTGTGCACTGACGCATGCGATGACGATGACGCTGACATAATCCTCGTACTATTCATTCTGTGAGTATTTGAGCTACGTTGCAACTATTGTTCTTAGTTCATCAGTGCTTGAAGTCTTGAGAAAATTCAGGCCACAGCCAACCCATTACTTTAACAGTAGCAACCAGCTCAATTAAGTAAAGTAAGCTTTAATATCAGCTGTGTTTCGGTTAAGAACCCTAAAATATAATAATGAACAAGTAGCATCACCCCGAATTTTAAATGAATCGAGGAATAGGAAGTAGATACTTATATGTGATATGATAGAATCAGTATACATATATATATATAGTACTCTTTGGACAGAATGATATTAGATTATATAAAATGTCAATTGGTAGAGCCGTAGAGGGGGGAATTGGGATAGTGTTGCTTTGGGGAAGTGATTGGAGCGACCAATATTTACTTAAATTAACCTTTTTATTTAAAAATATGGTCAATTTTAGTGAGACCGTAAAGCCATACAAGCACAAAATTAAGTATCTAATTTCTTTAATTTAATTTGAATGTGTAACCTGTTTATAAACCGATTTAAAAAAGAAAAACCCACGTTGTCAATTTTTTATCTAAGTATGTCATCACTCATCAACGTCAAACCTATAATGTTATGATTGTATAAAAACGTACCTATTAAATATTCACACACCTACATAACCGATTAATAGCACAATGTACTTGCAGTATTTCGTGTATCCATGTAACTTCAAATGATATAATTTTCAAAATATAGTACAGTATTAATTTAGTATCACAACAATGATGAACATTCTTTCCTATGTGGGCATGAACATGCAATCCGAAGTGTGCCTATGGACGCTCCTGGGTCTCTTGCGTACTATCTTTGACGCTACTTTGTTCAAAGTTAACGCTAATTTAAAACAGGTAAGTAGTCATCAAAGTCATAGTACCTCATGTGAGAAGAAAACCAACATTTTGAAGCGGAAACGCGGTATCATTTTTAACTCTATGACAAATACCTCTTGAGCGTTCTATACACTTATCAATTTGTCACTAAAATCACTTTCAAAGTAAATGAAATGAATATTTGCTGTCTCTGTCCATCCTATAGCTGCGTCGCGTCTTTAGTTTGTTGTGACAAATTTCTAGGCCTTTAATGAATTACGTAGATCTTTGAGCAGCAGAAGTAACACTAGATACAACGTTCAAAGATTTTAATTTAAATAACTCTACGTTATTGCTACGAACAAACTAACACTAGTTCCTAGTAAAAACAGTGTGTCTCAAGTAACCATGCATGTCTCCAGTTACTCCATTTCAGGGTAAAAAGATAATTTATAATTTTACTAATATTTTTTTTCCTTGATCACGTGTAGACTAAAAGAGGTAAGTAAGTAAATAAATATTATTTTATCATACGCGATTAAATCCCTTCCAATAAAAGCGTAATATTGTATTTAATTAATCAGTTACACTACAATAACTATGACTAGGATTAGGTAGTTTCCTATATCGCAAATAGAAAAATATTTGTTTTACAGGTATGGCAGATGGGTATGCCAGCAGAAATATCTATGCCGGTGCAAAGAGTGCTGCGCACCATGATCTCTGGCATCATGCTTGTGCAGTGCTTCACCGTCTACATCTACCTTGCTACGTATATCGTCTTGCTCTACCCTGCTTTCCTGGTACATCATCATCATTCGCTTGTCCTTATCCCATTTACTTGGGGTCGGCGCAGCATGTTTTTTTCTTCCATACCTCTCTATCGCCCGTCAACTCATAACACACATATTTCCTGTTCATATCGTCTCTCACGCAATCCATCCACCTTTTCTTTGGTCTGCATCTCTCTTACATTCCTCCACATTCATACTTAATGCCCTTCTAGTAACATGACTATCATCCCTCCGCATAACATGTCCATACCACCGTGAACGATTTGCTCACAGCTTTTCAGTTGTCGGTGCTACTTTCAGGCTTCGTCTTATATACCAATAAGATATTCCTTATACGATCCAATCTCGTCACGCCACACATCCATCTCAACATTCAATCTCGTTTCATCCGTCATCTTTGCGGCCCAACATTCCGCTCCATACATGACGACAGGTCTTATAATTGTCAGTCTACTGACTTGAACCATAATATCTTGTTTAGCATTCAATAATTGGCATTGTATAACACTGTAAAGTAGAGCTGCTTATTTAATTAATTAAGGTTATAATTTGGTGTAAATGATAATATGATGTTGCACAACGGATTAAAAAAACCTAATTATTAATCTGTATTCCGGTTGGTGCAAAAAACCTGGTACACCCAGTTTGACAACTTGTATAATTAACTGGAATATTTATGTGTGTACACCGGAACCTACACACATAAATATATCGACTACTGAATTTAGAATTAGACTGCGGAGATAGACGAGTTATTCAGGCGTATGACATAAAAAATGTAGTAGGTCTTAAATTCAGGCTCGTCGTCATTAAGTTTATGGGCATTTCTGCGCTGGTTATAATTTTCTTCATTCACAATCTTTAATTATATCGCAAACGTAACTACGCAGGATTCCCACCATTTCCCTTCGTTCACTTCATTGCAGTGGCACAAATATAGCCATTAGCCTATATTTGTGCAATGTTACCACTAAATGATAATGACGATGGGCTTAAACTTACCCGTACCTATTGCTAACCCTTGTTTTACTGCTAGAAGGACCCTCGAACCCTAGTGCTGCCGTGGTTGCTGCTGGTAGCGAATGTAGCGATTAGGACGCTGCTGTTCTGTTGTAATTAATAATTTCATCATACGACCCTTTTACAACATGTCCCCAAGATTAGTTACAATTGAGATATATACCTAGAGGCCAATTTATTTCTGTATTTACTGTTAGGAGGAGCGTCCAACCCTAGTGCTTCCGTGGCTGCTCCTGGCCGCAATCAGGAAGCTGCTCTGCGAGCTGCTGAGCCTCGCGCTGGGCCTGGGCACCTGCGTGCTGGTCGGCGCGGCTCGCCCGCCTTGCATCAAGTTTGTGCTCGTCAAGATTGTGTCCATCATGCCCTCCGTGTACATGTGGATGCTTGTTCTCAAGTAAGTTGTTTCGGAGGTCGCTAAAATTATTTGACCTTGAAAATAGTTAATATTTGAAGTCGTCGACAATAATTAAGTAATAACAGACAGACCTTCTGCCCAACTGAGTCGTTTCCTAAGGTGGCTGTGCGGTAGGGGGGTCCCCTTGTGGTGATGTGACTTTTGAACTCATACTAACTCACGCCTTTTTGGCACTGCCACCCGTACTTAACCGCGCAGTTCTATAACTCAACACCCAGTTAAACAATAAAACGAAAACTGTAAAAAATGTTGAACATTTGTATTGTTTTAGTTACTATAATACTCTAAAAGTTGCATCGGTATTTCAATCATACTCAACGGCGGTGCCGACAAATGATCTCGACTACGGCCTCGAGCTCGCAATACGCAGGCGGCGCACCAAGTCTCTGCAGGACGAAGCGCAGTTACGCAGACGATTATTATCACATTGGTGAGCAACATTCGTTTTCGGTTATATATTAATAAAATATGTATTTGGTTCTGTATTAACACTAGAAGTACAATATACAGGTACGAAGAAAGACCACAAACTCAAAGTCCACCGGCGCTCGCTACTCCTGCAAGCACCATGGATCTGTCATATACTTCGCCGTCTAATTCTAATGATGCTACTGAGAAAAAAACAGAGGCTGGCACTAGTGACTCTTATAGAATTTCATCAGTTACAGCAAGTTGCGAAGATTGGTTTGGTAATGAAATAACAGTGCCTCGAAATGCCGACCGCATCACAGAGCAGTTCGTACTAATGTTATTACGAATAAGTTCATATTTAAGGAAGACGAAATATGATGATTTAAGAATCTTCGAATCACACCAAGTTCTAGTCTCACCTTCAAACGTATTGAATCTTGAAACCTGCCCAGCTTTAACGAATCAAGCCGATGAGACCCCTCCTTTTGTTGGAAGTAGCAAGGAAAATACGGCTTCGTATTTAAGACTTTATCCACACATATTTATGAAAGGTACACCCGATTACCCATCACTACGAAATTTTGAGTCAATTAGGACGGTGCGCAGTTCGATTATTGGTAAATTTACTGAGTCTTCGGAACGACATCTACTGGTTTCAGCTTCAGCTGGTTCTAGAAGAAATACCAAATTACTCGAAGAAAAGGCAAATAGTGCAAGGATGCTCAGTGTAGAAAATATTCTTAAAGTGCAGGATGCAGAAAATGTGAACATTACCAAGCAGAAACAGCAATCAAGAAATAAATCTGAAATAAATGTTAGTGATAAAGTGATTGAAATAAAGTCACATGATAGTGTTATACCCATAAAGAATATATCTACCAATTCAGACAGCAGTCTGACTACACTAATTGCTAAAATGCAGTTCCAACTATCAGAAATTATATCTTTTAACGAAAGTACTGTTATTGGTGGGGATTCAAGCCAACATCCTAATTCCCCGTTTGCAGATAGTGACAGTAGTGAAACTAATGATAAAAATAAGGTATAAAGGCAAATATTAAAACAATGAAGATAATACTTCCCTCGTTTTATTATAACTAAGTATATCAAAATGTAGTTCAGACTCAAGCAATACCCTGCGGATGACAAATAGAATTTTCTACAGCTTTTGCGGGATCCAAATATAAGACTCTGTAATTATACTCATTCGGGTCTATTAAATTAAATTGATACATTGGCAGTTTGTTTGTTATTATCCAAGCCATTTGCGGTACTTCATGATCTATTCGCATGTCATTAGGAAATACTAATGTGTTATTGTTTTGAGCGACGATTCCAATGTTATCGTTATGGTATGGTTTTCGGGTATCCCAACATCCAATACTGTCTAGAGAAATTAGGTTGAAGATCATGACACCGTTTCGATCGACGGCAGCCGCGGAGACCTGCCCTGCTGGGCCTCGGCTTGGACCCAGGAGCTTAAATTCACTAACTGCATTGCTGACACGCGATGGATCACGTATTACCGATGTCATGACTACAAACTCTAAAGAACTAGACATGGCATGATAATACAGTGGTCTGTCTCCTTGATGAAATTTTCCTAAGGACATTCCAAAAAGGCCATCTGACCACTGGAAATTTAATCCATGCAAAGTGTAATTTGACAGCAATGGTTCCGGATAAAAACTGTAATGACTAAATCTCCAGAATGCTGCATCAGAATTTCTGAATACGATAAGTCCAAAACGCCAAGCGTCAGCGATGTACACGTGCAGGTCCCTACACGTGGCGTCCCTGGAGTCCACCACTATATTCGTAATCAGAGAGTTCTGAAGAACGAATTCTGCTGGGATTGGATGACGGGCCACCACTGTGTCAGTTTCGAGGTCAATGGCGATTAAAGAAGGCGGGCAGAGTTGGCGCGGAGTTTCGAAAGCGTCAACTTGTCCAGAATCGAGGACCCACATAACACCGCAGTGATCGATGTTCATTCGAAACACGGAGGTGAATCCAGTGCAGTTTTCTGAAAAATATTAATTTTAAATCCTTGATAACGCGTCTTTACACGTAGAAAACATAGACAAACGAAGCATTACAGGGTTTGTTAACGGAAGCAATACTTATTTAAATTTTGTATTCATGCAAAGGCGAGTTAGTATTTTTATCCTAAATATTTAAAACACAGAAGAAAAATGTTGTTAAACTATATTAAATAATAAATAAATAAATATAAGGGGACAAACTTACACAAATCGACCTAGTCCCATATTAAGCTCAGTAAGGCTTGTGTTATGGGTACTAGACGACGATATATATAATACATATAAATACTTAAATACATAGAAAATATCCATGACTCAGAAACAAATATTTATGCTCATCACACAAATTTTTGCCCTTACCGGGATTCGAACCCGGGACCTCTTGCTTCGTAGGCAGGGTCACTACCAACTAGGCTAAAGCGGTCGTCAAAAAGTTATATATTATAAGTGGCACCTAAGGAACAAATTCAAATTAACTCTTTAATAGTAGCCTTCTTAATACGGTTTCTCTTCGAGCACAGATTCTATACTCGAAAACCTAATTCAAGACCAACGTGGGTTACCCCTAAAATAATAGTACATTTTGATACTAGTGCGGAAAGTATTTCATTTTTCACGAGTTCCGAGGTGTCTTGGCCCGAGTCGCCAGACGAGGGTCAAGACTCGGGACGAGTAAAAATGACACTTCCGCACGTGTATCAAACGACGTTTTTTAAAACATTTGCGAAAAAAACCAATTGTAACAAAAATAAAACAGAAATTAAAAATTACAATTGATTTAATTTAATTTCAATTTCAACTGTCTCGCTATTACGGTTCATGAGATACAGCCTGGTGACAGACGGACAGACAGTCGGACGGACAGCGGAGTCTTAGTAATAGAGTCCCGTTTTATCCTTTGGGTACGGAACCCTAAAAAAGGATTTTGTATAAAATACCTACCTTTGTAGCCAGATATTGTTGATCCGGGGCTTCATTACTTAATAAACTTTTCAATATTAGGTATCTGCTGTCAAGATTTTAGATTTTTTGGTTGGATATCCTTCAGATTTCCTCTTCAACTTCAATTTCGCGTAATTTTTTATATCAATTTCGTTTTTTGTTTTGTCTTTAACATCGAGTATTTTGACTTGCTTGATATTTCTTAGACAGCTCAAGAAATAGGCCAAAGTACATTTTCAGAGAATGTAACCGCTTGGTGTTCTAGTTTCCAGTCGATGAATTGTTCATAGACGGCCATGTATTTTTCCTTTGACTTCTCTGGTAAAACACTGCTACTTGCAATACTCTAGCTTTTTCCCGTATATCTGGCGGTGTTTGATCAATTCCACAAACGTCTGAATCGCTCATTTTGTCACAAAACTATTAACAAATACATACAACTACAAACAGAATTGAATCCTGAATCCAGAGGGGCTACCGCGAAGCGAAAACGAACTTCGTTCGTATATCTCCGTCTTTATCGCTCGAACTATCAAGTGCGACAGAGAGGGAGATACACGAACGAAGTTTCGCGGTAGCCCCTCAGAATTAATGAAAAAGGAGGGAAAGAAAAAGTTTTACTTTCATTAACATATTTTTTCAACATGGCATCGGTTGTTATCATTCAGTCAAAATCAAAAACACATATTTTGCGAACAGGATTTTGATTACATTTTTGAACATAAATAACAAGAAATCTTTTTTATGTATCTGCGTAATTAATATAGGTAACTATTGGAATACTTTAGGAACATTTATAAAAGCAGAAACGCTTTATGGCCAAATATACTTCAAGCTTGCAGTTAGCAAAAACGCCTCTGTTTTTTGAGGCGTTTTTCGTAGCTTAAATTAGCTTGTGAGCATTACGTCAAATCAACCACTATTTAGGGAAGCGATTTAATGTCACATCACATGGTAGGTAACTCATTTTAATTAAAAATAATGTTTAATTATTTATATTTGATTTGTTTTCAAATACTTGTTAATTTTTTGGTGTAAAAAGCTAGCGGTCACACATCCCGCGCCGCGGTCTCGCTTAATACTCTTTCAACCGGCGGTCTCGAATAATTCTCATATCCTGTCATTGGCAATACTCAATCAACCAACTTTATCAAATCCGTCGGAGATTTTTAATATGAAAAACCCTTTTCTTTGTCAAATATGCAAATTATATATTTTAAATTTATTAGAGGTCATTTTCAATGCTAAATGACGTAACCTTAAAAACATATAAAGTAATTGAATATAAAACTGTTTGGTGGGATGTCTGGCTTGGAACAACAGAAAATTAAAAAATTGGAAAAGTAAAAAGCACTAGTGCGAGAAACACAACTTTCCGCACGATATGCAGCTACAAAAAGTACCACTTTTTGAGCAACTGTATTAAAAAATATGTTTTTCTACTCCTGTACTTTTATCTGTCATTTACGTAGTCCCGAACACTAATATAAAGACATACAAAATAAGTCTGCAGAAAAGTCTATACTCTATTTTCCATAACAGTACGGCACATCCGTGCTGTTTTGTCGCCAAAACGATACGCTTAGCAGCCATACGCTTCTAAACCTGGGTAGTGCTACATTGTGCCACGGCCTACTAGACACGATCGAGTAGGCCGCGACGCGACTAATCTAGAGGGCCATGCCGAAACATAAAATACATTAGGTACTACCAACTTAACAAACCACTGAATGTATTTACTTCAAATAAATTATTTTACTAAAGGCATTGCTGCCAACTTAAGAAAAACCTTGGTCTTAATATGACAGTACTGGCAAGTTGAATTAAGAACAAAACAGACCATAAACAAGAGGTGTCAATGTGTCATGTTTCCAATTTCCCACCAGTTCCAGTTCAAAATTAAAAGACGAAATATGTCAAATATGATAACTATTCGTTATTAATAACTTCTTAAGATTTGATTCGTGTTTGTGAAGTGAAGAAAAATGTGTACGTTCCTTTTAAAATGGACGAAGAAGAAAATAACTGCACCGCTGATGAAATTGCGTGAGTAGTAATAGAACTAACGGAAAACTTACTGCCTGAAAAGTCAAATTATGCTATTTATTTAAAATAGTCGTAGAAAAAATATTGTATGCAACGGTGTATAATTTGGTCTTAAAACGCTCGTGGCGTCTTTGATTGCGATGCTCGCCAAGGCTCGCATCGCAACTCACGACACTCGCGTTTTAAGACCCTACTTATAAAATACTATTACGGTGGTATATTTTCACTTTTTAAAAGGCCACACCAAGATATAGTTATTTACGATACAAGTGCGGAAAATAGGAAACTCGCAAAGAGTGGTGATAAATTAAAACACGACGGAAGGGAGTGTTTTAAATCGACACGAGTTGCGAATTACCTATTCGTACATGTATCGTACAACGTTTTACTGTACATATGGCTCTTTAAAGTTTTGACATATGCACGGAAAGTGCTCTTTTCCGCACTAGTGCAGTAAAGTAGCACCATATGTACTGTAAATTTATTTATTGGTACTTTTAAACCTACGATTCAAATAAACAAGTTAATTCAACTTATTTACAAAAATACAAGATGCCCTGTTAAATATTTAACCACAGAATATTTTTGGTAGAAAAACCGTTATTGCACTTAGAATACTTCAGGTATTCATCACATTTGGTACGATTTATAATAAATGGCCGTGAACAACGTTAGATGTAATTTAAATATTATGCCACGCGTTTAGCTATTCGATGCACATGTGGTTGGATTGTTATATCTATACGACACACCCAATTATGACTTCTACATGTTGTACTGACAAACTGTGGTGAAATCATAAATATACTCTGTAGACCCCACCAGCCATGACCCCATAGATTAGTAATTGTCAATCTGTCATTTTATATCTGAATAGATTTATAAAATGTTTAACAAGTAATTTTTGTTTTGGGATATTGTAATTGTTTTTGAACGATATCAGGTAGAAAAAACAATTACTTTTTAATAATGCGTATTGTTGAATGTAACTTTTTTATTATTGAAGTTGTTGGCCATATCCACGAATATTTCCTATGAATTGATGATCAATGCAAAAAGGTTGGCTACATCTGACATGTTCGATTGGCAATGACATAAGTGACTTTGACACTTAATGACAGTGACATATCTGTCGTAGTTTTTTTGGTCTTGAATTAGGTTTCCGAGTGTAGTGTATAATTTTGTCCTGTGAGCCACCTCAGAAACAACGCAACTCATGCGTTGTATTACAAGATTTGTATCTTCTTCAGTAAATGTATACAGGGTGAATCCTTAGTCGTGAATAGAAGTTTGTGTTTCTTAATGTTTAACTTTAGTTTGTAGTTTACATGTGGACGTGACAAAATATGTAAACGTTGTTTATTAATTCGTTACTTAAAAAATAAATAAAATTTACTGAATCTCATGGTCACCCTAATTGCTACTTTAAAATCTCACTATAAGCTACATAATAAGTCTTGTTGAATAGGTTGATCATCATCATCATCATAAACTTAAGAGCCGGGCTCTCGTCGGTGGAGTAATCGCCACCCTGTTCTTCTCTCTGCCACTGTGTTGAGCTCTTGATACGACATTACATTAACTTTCTTTTAGCTTGGTCCATAACGCACGTCTTGGTCATACGAGTACGGTTGATGTTTTTGCTATTTGAAATGATTATCAATAAAGTTTAAATGTTTGCTCCCAGAGTTAATGCAATGATTTTGCCATAAAATACTGAGATAGAAACAAAAAATATTTTTTACGACTTTTCACCCCGTATACTTAACCTAAACGCATCATAACATATCTCACACATATATACAATCGAGGGCAACAGGTTTTGGTGAAAACATCAAGTAGATAGATCATACCTGCATTATGCCAGCCCCAGTTGGGATACGGCTTCAAAGGCGGCGATTCAGTCGCAGCCCCGATGGGCACCGAAGACAGCGTGGCCGGCACTCCCTTCTTCCACCGAGGCGTGCTTATGAACACCCGGTCCTTCCATCGCTCCACGCCCAGAGTTATCACGTTTATTGGGTTGAACAACCTAGAAAATGTATGTCATTTGTTTTTTTAACTAAAACTAGTTAGGTTACGTATGTGTTGCATATGTACAAATCCGCTTAGTTTTTGCCTGACCGGGCGTACAAAATGTATGGTATCAAATTCGTTGATTAAGAATTAAGTATACTGCTGCCATACTGGTCTTTAAATTCAGTTGTTATATGGTTCAGATCTATTAGGTATTAATATCCATATATACAGACCGTATAATACAGGCTTCTAGTGGACACATTTGTCTACACATTACAATGAATTCGGGTAGACCTACCAGCACCTGTGCTTTCGTACGCTCAATACTTAATCTAAAATACATAAGCAGTATAGGCACACAGGCAAAGCTAGCGGCACAAATTAGTTTAATAAGTTTACAGTAAAGGTCACCAGCATCAATATCTGACATGACAATGCGGGCAAAAATATCTGACACGTCCTTACATACATACATACATTCACGCCTTTATTCCCAGAAGGGGTATAAAAGATTGACAAAATATGATATTGCAGTGATAGGTTGCTAGCCCATCGCCTACAACACACTAAAACCCTGATCCTATAGTCAACTCTTACGACACCCACGGGAAGAAAGGAGTGTTGAAATTCGAACCCGACCCACACGGGAATCCACGTCGATAAATAGAGTTATCAGATATTTATGCGCGCTGTGTTGTGTAGATTAACACTGGTGACTGCACATCACCAAAGCCTTAATTAAGAGTTATCAGTTATGTATTCTCAGTTAAGACACTTAATGAGGAACTAGACTATATATATAGCGCCTTTTTGTCAATAGTTAATTACCGACAGTGTGTGAAAAGGACACACTCAGTAGAGTGAACCTACATTTCACGTTCAGATGCTTACCCGCTTTCTACAGCAGCTTGCCTGCTCTGCAGATTGTCATATTCGAAATCGATTTGTTTCCATCGGTACAGGCTGCCTATAGCCTTCCTCTGAGAAACAGACCTGCTGTAGATATTTCCTGCCACGCATGCCAGTCCTATCACAAGGAGCGATAGTGGTTCCTTCATCTGGAAACAACATAAGAATAACAATATATTTTAAACTTTGCCAGTAAGTAGTAAGAAACGAGAGCCTAGTCCCATTCGATCACATTTTTTGAATACTTAAAAACACTGACATATTACGAGCATATATTATATCAACTCTGTCAACATGTTAATATTTCGATCATAGTGGAAAATTGAAAAATTATTCCACACGGGCGGGACATCTTTCGGTTTATATGATGATGGTGATGATGATGAAGTAGATTTCCCCATCTAAAAAATGACATCAAGTAAATGCTGTAACGAGCACTCCGATAAAGTTGTTTATGTGAACGAGCTCACCGGTAACCTCACATTATGAATATTGTTTAGTGCTAAGCACCAAAAGTGGTAAAAGTTTAGCACTTGTCACATCGGTGGTATTTGTAGGTTTAGTCTCTCTCTGGTGAGATAACTTTCCTTTAAACAACTGCTAGTACTTAGTAGTTACAAGGCGAAAAGCGCTGCGCTTACCCATTTTCTTTAAACCGCAATTACATGCACCACGATGATTATTGCCTGAGTACTATAATAATATAAATAAGCGGGTGCTGTCTCTATCTGCGTACGATGACACGGGCAGGGACAACTTCCGCTCGTTATACCCCTTGCATTTCATTAAATTGTCGAAGGGGTATATACGGTTTAGCTACCTATGTGGTACTTGTTTGGTGTTAGGCTCCACGCATGGCACCCAAACTTCAAGGAACTAGGTATCGTCCCGTGAGCAGGAATAGTTATTGTTTAACAAGGGTGCACGTGAAGTAAAATATATTTGCACCCGTGTCTAACACAAAACTTTTCACCTCACTGTAGCGAGGAAAGTGTAACATGCATAATTTACTTTAAAAAACAAAGTTTTAACTGACTTCAATTTAGTACTCCGCCAAGCCACGAGAACATTTCCTATTTTTTTTACAATTTACCACATAAACTGATTTCCGATAGCAAATGCGTTGATTACTATAGAAAAAAACCGAATCGCTGTATGTGGGCCGATAATATTTGAGGACTTCCATCGATTCCCCAAGATCATCACCAATGGCACTTCATTAGTTCCTATTTCAACGGAATCTTATCAGAACCTGTGACGTACTTTTGCACTTTTAAGTACATTATTGAGGAATTCGATAAGTCATCTGTGGTGTTCATCATCAATTCCTCGCCACCAAATTTATGATTTCCGGATGTAAATACACGAGTTATAATAGAAAAAACTAAAATCACTACACGCGCGCCTAATAAAATTGAGGAGTTCCCTAAATTCCTCATGGATCCCATCATCCAACTGAATTTTTGAAAAAATGGGACCCACCTGGAAGCATATACTTACAAACAAGAAAAAATATTTCCGAATCGGTTCATCAATGACGGAGTTCTGAGGTAACAAACATTGAAAAAAAAAAAAAACAAATACAACCGAATTGAGAACCTCCTCCTTTTTTTTGAAGTCGGTTAAAAACAGCTTTAGTTAATTTAAATAAAATTATGTTTGTAACACAAAGTAACAAACAATTTTTTAAAGTTCTTAAATATTTATTTTATTCTGTTTTTCAGTATTTGTTGGTACAGCGGCAACAGAAATACATCTTCTGTGAAAATTATGTATTATGAGCGTTTTACGTTTTGTTATCTGTCAAAAGCTACTTAAACACGATCCAAGGTCAAATTACTTTCCCCACTTGTGGATAAAATGCGTTTTTACCCACTGGTTTAAAATGATAAAAGACGGCTTTCTGACGCAATAACTCACATCTTAAGTGTCCAGTAACTAAACGATAAAGAATTACTCTGATTAGCTATGTACCGATTATACGCCTTGATTTGTTCCGCTGAAGTTGATACCTAGTTTTCAAGATATCTTCGATTTCCTGTGTTCTTCAAACCGACTGCAGTTCTGTTTAGGTAATCTGTTTATCTGCCTGCGATCATCCGTATTGTCCTACCAAAACATGAACTATAGTTAAAAGTTGTATTAGAATAACTAGCTTCTGCCCGCGACTTCGTACGCGTATCAATTATGGTTTACATGATATTCTTATGTTTATTTCCATAGACTGTACGTCTAACAGTTCGAATTCTCTTCGAATCTAAATGCCCTTATGAACTTGGTCGTCAATAATATTATACAGATGCCCAAAGTATCCTTTTAGAGAGCGCTCGCTATGCGAGCTTCAGGTCCGATGGCCCTAGGGCGAGCCCGACGGACACTCGCTATCCTCAGGTGTCTTGCAAGCAAGACCTGAGGCCAAAGTCCCTCTGAATTAAAGGCCTAAAACCATCCTTCACAGAGCGGCCTCAATGCGAGCTCGAGGGCCTAAGGCCCGAGGCAGAGCTCCCATGGATACTCCGTATCTCCGAATAACTTGCAAGCTAAACCTGGTGGCCGAAGTCCTAAGGGTAAACGGTAGGCAAGCGGAGCCGAAGGCTGAGCTTTTCGTAGGAATGAAAGGCCCTAAGCATGCTTTTAGAGAGCGATGGCTATGTGAGCTCGTGGGATGAACGGGCCTTCAGTGCCGGTGAGCCCCCACGGACACTTACTATCCCCAGGTGTCTTGCAAGCGAAACCTGTGGCCTAAAGTACCAAAGATGAGCGGCGAGGCAAGCAAGCCCTCACGGACACTGACTATCCCGTAGGAGAGTGGCGAGGCAAGCGAGGCCATTGACTGTGTTTTTCGTTGGAATGTTGGAATGAAAGACTCAAAGCGTTCCTTCAGAAAGCGCTCTAAATGCGCCTCCAAGGACGGACACTCATTAATCTCATTATCTCCCGGTGTCTTCCAAGCGAAACCTGAGTGCGAGCCCCCACGTACACTAACCATTCCTAGTTGTCTTGCAAGCGAAATCCCAGGCCAAAGTTCCGAAGGTGAGCGTCGAGCCAAGCCAGGCCTTTTCGTTAGAATGAATGGCCTAAAACAACCCTTCTGAGAGCGGATCCAATGCGAGCAATGTTCACTAAGGATACTTATTATCTTTCGGTAAACGGGGAGAGCGAAGCGAAGGCTGAGGTTTTTGTAGGAATGAAAGGCTCAAAATATCCCTCAAGGGAGCGCTCCTTATGCCCTCCCAATAATATTTTAGAAAGTTACTGGAGTTTTCTACATAGTTAAAATGGGTGTCTATGTACGTACTCCTATCTCCGCGGAATGCCGTTTAGTCCAAATTTTATACCCACATCCCTTGACGCTGGTAAACTAAGATAATTCGAGAGAAGTATTCAACTCAACCTTCAAAAAACTCAAGATGACCTCTGATTTCATAGCAATTATAGGAGCGCAGAGATCAAGGTTGCTTGGTTTTTCAATATAAACAGCGACGTCGTCAATGACTGAAGTTCCAATATAATTAGGTCTCTTATGTGTAACAGTTACTATCGGTGGAGGTATCAACCAGTTTTGGGTAATATGTATTGTTTAGACGACTATCAATATTTTACACATCGGGGTTTTTCACGTTTTATCTATATTTTGCTAAAAGTTTGACTGGGATTCTGTTTAACTTCTAGTCAAATATTGGATTGTCAATTTTCAAGTTTTTAGCTCCCATACAAAGTTCAACAGTTATTTTTAACCCCTTTGCACCATTATCTTAATATTTTTATAGCCTACATGTTGGCCGGGAATTTTCTCAACAGATTAGTAAAGTTTTCACATGATGCGCGTACACATAAACCAGACAAACAGACAAAAATTCTAAAAACTTTTGGATCGTGTTCTGTTATCGATTCTAAGTATCTCCCGCAAACTTTTTTTCGAATATATTCCATGTACAGACTTTCGACCGGCTTCAGCTTTATTATATGTATAGATAGATGATCTTATCTTAAACTTAAGATACCCTTGCACATCCATCTTCAGGAATACCTACCATTCATCAGGTAATGTCCTTCAGGGCTGTTATTCGCTACGCGCTAATACGGCTCACCCCGCCGGTCACCCGTCACGAAACTAGACCTCTATCTACACTTAGTTATACTTATAGTTACTACGCATCGCGGTGCCAATATTTGTGAGTGAGCGTTGAGGTGGTCAAACCAAGTTACAGAATAGAGGGGACTGGTAAAGGACGTCCAGTGGGCAGGTAACGACGTGATCGTTGACTTGATTAACCACTGATCTGAATCCGGAGGTCATTTTGGGCTGTGGTTAGCGTCACAGAAACGAAATCATACAGCCACAAAGAACTTACATAACATTATTTTCATATTATTCGTAACATGTTTATTAATTACTAGCTGCCCGGCCCGGCTTCGCACGGTTAGTTTTCCGTTTTCCCGTAGATATGAAGCATTTTCCCGCGGTAGAAAGTAGCCTATGTTCATCAGGGATAATGTTGGCTTCTAATGGTAAAAAAATAATTCAAATCGGTCCAGTAGTTTCAGCCTATTCAATATAAACATACAAACAAACAATCAAATCTTTCCTCTTTTTAATATTATATACCCATTAGTGTAGATAATCCATGACAAAAATGCCATACGATAAATAAAATAAAATAAATTATAATTGTTTATTCATACACTTACGTGCAGAACTAGTTATAGTCACTCTTCTAAAAACTTACTTTCCTCATTTTATCCCTAAAACAGATGCTTTCGAGATAAAACTAAGTATAGGTATTCTAATTGTATCCCTACCGTATCCTTTGTCCGAATTTTAATTTCTCCTAAAAGCCGTTTTTCTTTGATGCCATAACTTTTTTTATTATAAAACAAACCTAACCTAACCTAACGGAATCTGTGCTACACGATAAGTATTTAAAAAAATCAAAAGCTTTGGAGTCTTCGAGAAAATTGGCTTTTTCCGAAATGAAAACTTAAACAAACGATAGGAACCGTCTGGAAATGAAGTTTAGTCATTGCGATATTTGAGCCCCTGTATTTATTTTGATAATAAGTTTGGTTTTCATTATTCAATATGGATAAATTGGTGAATATTGTAACTCGCATATAAAACATTCTTGAAATTTTTGAGTACCTGCATATGTGCTATTTTCATTTTAAGTCTGTTCCGTAAAAAATTGAGTTCCGTTTCCACTAAACACATTTAATATTAATTAGTATTGCATGATTATTTCAGAGCAAAACATACCTCTTTGTTGCAGAAACAATTAAAGGAACAAAGATTTGTATACGATTTGATGAATGATCTTCATTTTTTAAAGTTGTAGTGCACTTAAATGGACAAATCTTTGAAACTACCGTTCGACTGTACTTTGATATTTAGCTGAATATAATTTTCGTGTTATTAAGAATTGTATATTTTGCATGCGTGTTCTTACCTTGTTATTCCCACAAAAGAACTGCTGCCACACGTGTGCCCATCGGGCGGTATAGCTCCTTTATGAATGCACCACCCACGGTCACACGCAAGTATATAGCCGGCGGGTGGATATTAACATACATAGAATTGTAACTTCTTTGTAAGTTACTGGTACTCAAATAATTTGTTAAACTAATGAACTAGAGATAAGGTATCACATGATCAAATTTTTAGATGACGTTGATAAAGCTATGTGCATTACATATATGTTTATGTAGAGATAGCGAACAACTAAGAAAAGTTGAATTTTAAAATTTCCAAGTTCAATATCTCAAACCCGATTGGATTGATTTTGTTGAAACGTTGCTAAGAACCATCTCGAGCACGTCAGCTTTCGGATAACCTACCGCATTGAAATCGGTCCATTAATTTAAGAGCTACGATGCCACAGATAGACGCACAGATACACGTCTTATAATTCCGCTCTTTTTGTGTCGGGAGTTAAAAACCTGCTTATTTATTAAATACATAAGGTCAGTTCGGGTATGTGCGCCACCGGGGAAAGTGCGCCTCATTCATCATTCAGTCATTTAAATCAATAACAATGCAATAAACTTGTTTTAGTTTGTTGCATGAATGTAAGATGTCGTTATTCGTGAAATATCTGTAGATCTCGATATGTTTGATGAAAGGGTGCACTTACCCCGGGGGCGCACTTACTCCGGGGGCGCACTTGCCCCCTCTATAGGTAAAAAGTTTTTTTACATCTTCAATATTGTTGACCGATTGCTTAGCTCAGTGGTCTTGTATAAACAAATTCAAAGCTGAATCGCACCATGTATATGATTGTGTTGGTCTCAGAATCAAAAATTAAGAAATTCAGTTTGGGCAGAAAAGTATAAGTTTCTACTAAATTATATTTTCTGAATCAGTTGACCAATCTGTTTCTAACAACACATAGATCGAAGTAAAGTAGATATGATACCAGCACTAACGTTGCACAAGCGGTCTGCTTAAATAACGAGTTGGTTATTTAACAGATGAAGTATATACTTACGCATAATGTACGGGGTTGCGAGCTTGTGAGGACTTCATAAGTGATAGGTAATTCTGATAGATATGTAGGTACCTAAACTATTCTGGTGGCGCTGTTGGCACAGAATAGATAATAGTTCAAGTACTGTTGGTCAGGTGTTTGGAAGCGCAGTCAGTTTTATTTATAAATAATAATAATTAATAAATATTTGGGGATAGTCTCACCACATATCGAGCTTGCCCCAAACTATGCAAAGCTTGTACTATGGGAACTAGGAGACGATTTACATACTTATATAGATAAATAAATACTTAAATACATGGAAAACATCTATGAAATATTCGAGCTCATCACACAAATAAATGCCCTTATCGGGATTCGAATGAACCACGACAAATATAAAATAAAGAAAAACCTATAAACAAGTGATTTGTGTTTAGATTGGTAAATAAAATAAGTAATTACGTTGTCACAAAAGTAATATTTGTAAGAAGCAGAGTCCATAATATTGCCAAGTTTAGGCAAATATCTATTAGTATTTTATGCAACTGTTGTATAAGTAGGGTCTTAAATCGCGAGTGTCATGAGTTGCGATGCGAGCCTTGGCGAGCACCTAAGTTATACACCGTTGCATACAATACTTTTTCTACGACTAATTTTAAATAAATAGCATTCGACTTTTCAGGCAGTAAGTTTTCCGTTAGTTCTATTACTACTCACGCAATTTCTTCAGCGGTGCAGTTATTTTCTTCGTCGTCCATTTTAAAAGGAACGAACGTACACATTTTTCTTCACTTCACAAACACGAATCAAATCTTAAGAAGGTGTTAATAACGAATAGTTATCATATTTCGTCTTTTAATTTTGAACTGGAACTTTGGTGGGAAATTAGAATTATGACACATTGACACCTCTTGTTTATGGTCTGTTTTGTTTTTAATTTCCTTGCACAAGCCGTCCGAACCGAACTGAATCCGGATACGAACCGAATCGGAACGGTTTATATTTATAAATAATACCAATAATTGGTAAAATATGTATACAACACATGATAATTTATTTTTATTTTAGTAAATAATTTATTTTTACAAATATTTGATAGTGAATAAAAACTTTTTATTTCGAAAATTTTGCTAATGAAGTTGGTACCACTGCAATATAGTTGCTGATTTAAAAAAGTTAGATGATTTGACATCGTGGTAAACAGTGCTTTTATGGAAAATGTATCAACCATAAAAGTACACTAAAGAGTGCGTTTATGGGCCATAGAGCATAAGAGTTTTTCGACGACTTATTGTCGGTGTCATTGTATTTGAGCTAAAGCCTATATAAATGACAGATAACGGTACAGGAGTAGAAAAACGATATTTTCAATCCCTATTATAGTAAATAAGTGAAAATCACGGTTGTTTCTGTTTTTACTATTCTTATTTTCTTGTATCCATCGTCAACATCATCAACGATTGCATGATCGGAATTCATTAATTATGTAACTGTATAATGTTATTTTATGTATCCTCAATTCCAAGAATTGACTTTGTTACGATCAGATTTACAATTGCGAATAATTGTATTAATCATATCTTAAGTTTAATTATCCTTTAGTTTGGCACTTGAACACGTGTGGTAGGTATACTTACAAGTTTCAATTTTACAATGAATTCGGAACAAAAATACTTGACGGCCCCACGGTTATTAAAGTTTTATGAAATTTATGTTTAGGTAGGTACTGACATACAAAATATTGAAATGTATACCTATTGGTGTGTTGCCAATGTAAAGGTTAACGTGGGAGAATGATAGTCGGTGAACCGAACAGATGCACGACCTTCACCCTTCACCAAGCTGTGACCCGAATGAACTATGAATAATTAAAAATGCATAATGTTTGTTCTAAACATTGCCCTCAATTAATATTAAAGGAAAGTATGAAGCACATCCTGGTATGAGTTTACCAGGATGTTTTTTTAGCCAACCCATTCAAGAAATAGGTATTTTTTAATTTACTAAATTCGATATAAAATACTGTTCATCCATTGAAATGTGGAGGAACAGGAACATATACCGCAAGACCAAAGTCAGTCTTATGCGCACCCTTGTCTTCTCCAGTTTTCCCTATGCCTCAGAAAGATGGGCATGGAAGCCGCGCGTGAGAGAAAAAATACGATGGCAAAAATGCATAATGTTTGTTCTAAACATTGCCCTCAATTAATATTAAACGAAAGTATGAAGCACATCCTGGTAAGAGTTTACCAGGATGTTTTTTTAGACAACCCATTCAAGAAATAGGTATTTTTTAATTTACTAAATTCGATATAAAATACTGTTCATCCATTCAAATGTGGAGGAACAGGAACATATACCGCAAGACCAAAGTCAGTCTTATGCGCACCCTTGTCTTCTCCAGTTTTCCCTATGCCTCAGAAAGATGGGCATGGAAGCCGCGCGTGAGAGAAAAAATACGATGGTTAGATGCAATCAGCGATGCCACGGACGTCAAATATCCAAGGCGCAATACTATTACCCGAAAAAGAGGGTTTTGAAGAATGGTTGTGAAGAACTGCGCTCTTGTCGGTCACGAACCTCAGCCTTGAGGAACCAAAGAAGAAGAAGAAGATAATCTTAGATTGGTGTTTGATTCATAGTGCATAGTTCATAGTTATTTATTCAGTAACAATATAGGTACATTGCATTTGAAATAAAAATAACAAAATAATACAAATAACAATTACAAAATAAATAAAAACGAATACAGTAACAGAAAGTAACAATATAGAATAAAAACGAAAATTAATTAAAAATCGACTATGTCTTTGAGTCGATGAAATAATTATAATGCATAATTATATCATATATCATAGTCTATATTAAAAAAAAAGTATCAATATAGGAAAAATAAAAAACTAAAGTAAATCAATAATAAGGAATGAATAATGTCAACCATGTTTTTATGCTATTATTCTTTTTAGATTTTTTTACATTTCAGAAAAAGTGGAATGAATAAGACTTTATGCTTTATATAATAAAGTCTTTTTCCATACACCGGAAAAAAGTACCACGCCGATTTCACGCCGATCACGCCGCCGCCGCCAGTCAAAATCCCACCGGACGCCGCCGCCGATTATTTTGCTATCGGTATCGATATTTATATGTACCTATCGATTCGACGAAAATTCAACATTTGTCTTTCAAGATAAAACGTTTTGTACATACCTGTTCCTGAATTTTTTTGGAACACTTACAGGCACTTTCACAATAAACGTGAGACAATCAGTATGAAATAAAGAAATTTCATTATAAATATACATACGCGCGTATTTTAGGCTCACTTTCATAATAGTCAACAGATTTTTCAAAGCGCCTATTGCTTTATATAAGCAATTGGTAAGAACTGGGTAAGGATTGAACACTACAGATGCCAAACCTTATGCGTTTACCCAAACTTATTTTATTAAAATATTGTAATTTTTTTTCACGTGAGTCGGTTATGGCTGAGTAAAGATAATTGAACGTCGGGATCGCAGACGGTCTGCCTTACCGCTTCCACAGTCTCAGCGTAAAGAATGCGGAAGTTGTAATCATAGGGGTTGAGTGGACCCGCCTGAAACATTGGCAACCGATTCGATATCACCCAAACGCTTTGCTGTTCCTCTTGATCAACTTTTATGTCATTAGGGAAAATTAGAGTCTCTTTATTCTTAGCTACCACGCCCATCGACCTTTTCATGTAAGGTTTTTGTGTATCCCAACAACCAATACTGTCACGGGTCACCAAACCGTGGAACATGACTCCACGTCTGTCTATAGCTGATGCTGATGACTGTCCAAATAAACCTCTGCTCTCACCGACTAGATGAAAATCTGACGAACTGTCGTTTACGCGGACACTGTCACGCAGTACGGTTGTAGAAACATAGAATTCTCTATAACTCGACATGGCGTGGAAGAATAATATTCGGTTGCCATAGGAGTCCAGAGGCGACAAAGATAGGCCAAAAATACCGTCTGCCCATTGAAAATTGAGGCCGTGGAGTGTGTAATTGGAAGCGAGTGGGTCAGGATAAAAAACGGGACTAGAAAATCTCCAGAAAGAAGCATCGCTTTGTCTGAACACTAGAAGACCAAATCGCCAAGTATCTGCTATATATACGTGGAGGTCCGAACAGTCTTCATTGCGAGTATCCACTATGATATTCGAAAAGAGCGAGTCTTGAAGAACATATTTTTTTGGAATCGTATATCTGGCAATAAGCTCATCTGTCCTCAAGTCAAAGACCACGATGCTCGGCGGACATAGTTGCTTCGGGCTGTCTTGAGAGTCAATTTGACCTGAATCCATAACCCAGAGTCGCCCACAGGGATCCACGTTTATCCGGAATACTGAAGTTAATCCATTACAATTATCGGTCTCATCTGTAACAAAAGAAGACATGTATGAATTTGCTATTAATTAACCCCAACGCAGAAGGAAACGTATACTTATTAGATTAACGCGTGCAATTGATGTGCGAAGGCGATATGGTATCCGTTTATCAGGCGGGGCCGTACACTTGTTTGCCATCATCGTGTCACGAAAAACTTACTGGAAAAGGCTCTGTGGAACGACCAGTCGGGATAAGGTCGCAGGAGCGGCGAGGCGACGCCGCCTGCGCGCGGTACGGTCGCAAGCGTAGCCGGCACTCCTCGCCGCCAACTCGGAAGAGTTACCCACACTCTTGATCCATAGACTTCAAGGCCCAGCGGTAATACATTCGCCGAGATATATTTTCTGGAAAAAAATAACACGGAATGGTTATTTTACTGGAGAGATAATAGTACATTACGTAACAAGGGCGGTGAATTCGTAAATGCCCCAGATCGCAGGTGTTTATCCTTCGGTTCGGGCCATAAATATGCGCTCTGGGGCTTTACGAATTACCGCCCGTGTTGCGTACAAAATTTTACGTCTTCACCTGGCCACAATGCGAGTTTTCCCGTACGTGCAGCGTGCAGTAAAACTCGCATTATGGCCAGGTGTGACGTAAAAAATATTTCAGTTAAGGTGCTTCGACGACCATACAAAACGTTTTTTGATTTTCGCAGGCTAACGGCGTGATATTTGATTAAACTTATGTAACACACTTTCATAAATTAACTTTAATTTTTATATTTAGTAAAAATTTAATAATTATAATAGTTATTACTTATTTGTGCAACAAGAGAGCAAAGTTTGTTTTTGCTGCGAGTGCTAATTTTGAGTCCTGAGGAAGCGAAAGATTCTAAAATTGAATCACGAGCGTAGCGAGTAATTCAGAGTTTGAATCTTGAGCGCATCGAAGGACTCAAAAGCACGAGATGCAAATACTTTGCTCTCGAGTAACACATACAACTTTTCACCTCAGCAGTGAGAACATATTCACATCAAAAAATATATCATAGTATCACGTACCTATTCGTCTCAAGATTATTCAGGAAGAAAACTTAATTAGGCGTTAGTTACTGCTTGTTTTAACTCAGCGCCGGCCGCGCCGTTATTCAATACTAGAAAGGCGAGACAAAGGCGCGAGAAACCAAAGGATATTGCAGTATCTAAGTATACGAGTGTCGTGTGACACTAACACATCACTAAAAACGAACCGTGTTATTGTTAAAATTCACAGATTTTAGATTTTACTAATATCTTCGAGATATTTTTGAAATATTTATCATTATCACAAAGGGCACACATTAGCATATTACGTGTATCTCGTGTGCACACCAAAAACTAGCCGTACCTACTGTTGTTAAAATACTGCCTCCGTCACGTTAGATAGAGAATTGATTTATCCTAGTAGTTTTTATATTTAAAACCAATATTAATAACGCAAGAATGACGAATAATATACTTAATAAAATCTCAAACAAATGAACAGCGCGCAACTTTTTAAAAGGGGCGGGGCCCCGCGCTTGCGTTCGGAAACTGCATCTGTGGTATACGTTCATTAATAAGCTAGCATAATAAAAATCATGTTTACCTATTTGTTATAAAAACGAAGTTTATTCTGAGATAGTTTATTTAAATATTCTTCAATTTATAATTCCTTTGTATAATTATTTTGGTAATTTAAATTTGTAAATTTGATAGTTTTCGAACGTGTTAGTTGTTATCCGCTTTTTTGGGGGTCTACTTTGAAATTCGATCGTCGAACTATGGATCGACCTATTTCTGCCATTTTCTTTTTTCGTAATTGAATGAAAGGGACAGTGCTAATAATGTTCAAATATTCTGAACTTGTAATAGACCCCATACGACGAAATGTCAGTGCTCCGCACCAAAATTAAAAAGTTACTTTGTCTCACGGAATGAGCAACATCGCATTTTGCACACTGTTTACACGCAGCAAAATAGGTATGCTTGTTTGTGAAAAATATTATTCCAGTTTTTCATCTTCGATTATTATTATCTGTGACGTGGTCATGGAGATTGCATAAAGTTTGGCACCAAAAATAATACTTCCCTGTATTTATGTGGATAAGTGGGTCAAACACATTTCAGTTGCATGTTTGATTACCAGTTATACAGGATTAAAGGTACTAAACTTATCAGATGGCATTTAAAATGCGAATTTGTCTAATGGGTCTTGCTCTGATTTGTACAGAAGAACTAACTGTTCCGATAAGCATATTTTAGTGCATTAATACACGAACATCTTGACCTATGAATATAAATTACTCTTAAATAATGGCCCTATGGTTGTTAAAGCACAAATAGACCACTTATAAAGTAACATTGCTGTAATATATTATGTAGTCACAAATAAACATGATCACTGAACTGAATATAAATTGGTCATAAAAGTGTAGTTTAGTTTTGTAAGCTTTGTTCAACATCCAAAATTACTGTAGACTTGAGTAGATACGATAAGATATTATGAAATAATACACCATCAATTCATAGACATTCAATTTTATTATTTATATGAAGTTGGTACCTAAGTAGCTGAAACACGTCTGATAATATGACTAATGAAAATGTTTTGAAGGACTTCTTTGACCTCCACGGGTTTGGCTAGTGAATGGTTTGGCAAATGAAAGAAGTAATTATTAACATTTTAGGTCGCCAAAGCTCCCGAGCGTGCACTGTGTTGAGATTGAGGGAGCTGCACCCTTGTCCCTTGCTGTCTACACAGCGAATCCTCGAATCAAAAAAGGGTCCGCAACACGCTTGTGATTCTTGCTTACTTCTTACTCTACTTTGCATTAGGGCAGGCTAGCTTGTTTGCCACTTTAGTATAAAAATACTACCCTTGGTTCATTCAAGGGGTTTAGCGAAGAACTTTTTTGCGTTGTGATAGAAGTACTTATCAAAATGTGAGCGTTACCCGGTAGTAATCGCGTGTTGGCGGTGCATGGTCGAGGGGAAGTCAAAGTCGACGCGCTGCCACTTGTAGAGCGTGCTGAAAGGCGGCGTGTCCAGGTCCGCGGGGATGCTCTGCGCGCGCGCCAGCCCTAGCATTGTGAGCCACAGCGTCAGCCCTGCGGCTTGCGTAGCTCCTGGAAACGACAAATGTCCCTTTGATTATTAGGAACCGTATAATGCTCCTGTGGCCCAATAATTCGCGTCCACTTATTTTTTTTCACCTCACCGGCTCGAAAAGGCTTGCTTTATCGCTCAAAATCTGCACCCAAAAGTCCATTTTATCCGTAAGCGTGGAAAGAGTTTTTGAATTTGGAACGTGACGGTCAATCTCGAGATCCAACTTTTTTCGATACAGAATGAGAGGTGCGTTCAGAAACTGATAGTGTTATGCCAATAATTAATTGTTATTATTTTGATAAAATAAAATTAATAATACTTATTCTTTCTTAATTAAGTAGGTACATACGAAATATTAATATTTAGGCTGATTTATAAGGATAAAATACGAATAAATAATTTTAAAATGTAGTTTTGTTTCAAAAAATTTCGCTTCTCCCAAATTTGGAACGCACCGTTTGAATAGTTACTTTAAGAAAAAACTCATCCTACATTTAATTTTGTTTTGTTCTAAAGCCACAGACAGTAAAACCAAAATAATGGTGGTTATTTATAGATTTAAGTGCAGAAGATATACAGCTATTAGCTAATAGCTAAAAGCATAAGCGAATTTGAGCCTTAGTTTACCCGTGAGTACCCAACATAACTTTGTAGGTAAGCGTGGGGTTTATTTATGCAAAAATATATATGTTACATTTAATAATTTATAAAATGCTAGATCTTGATGAGATGTAAACAAACCTTTATTGAAAATAAGTATAAGGCCCAAATTACATCCATTACCTACATTTACCTACAATTTTCCTCGCGGTGGTGAGGTGAAAAGTTGTGTGTTTCGCACGGCAGCAAAATTGTTTGGCGTCTCGTGCCTTGAAAGCCTCAGGCTTGTACTTTTGAACCATTCGCTTCGCTCATGGTTCAATTTTACAATCCTTCGCTAGCTCGGCTTTCAATACAAGCACTTGCGCCAAACAACAACTTTACAGCCTTGCATAACAAATAACTATTCCCTAACTTTAGGTATACAATATGGGTTAAAAAGATACACATGTTTATATATTGGCCACGTAAGCAGACCCGTCCAGCCCATATGTGGCGGGTCTAATGGTAGTTTGGCGTCAGTTGAAGTCAGTCGGGACACGTCATCTTCACAGTCACAAAACGATGTTTTTATTCACACTTTGCAATTCACTGAAATCAAGCTTGTTCATCGAGAACATTTCAACAATTAGATTAAAAAAACAATGTTCATGAAGCAATTATTTCAGCTTGATGGCAGTTATATAGATTTTATAGACCCTACAGACATTTTAAGTTTGGTAGGATATAATCGTAAATTATACTATAGGATAATTTACGACGGACAATACGGGAGCATAGGTATTCCTTAACGAATACTTTGGTCACCACGTGGGTAAGGCCGCGAATTTTGACCAATTTGGACGTTTCAAATTTAACATGCTCATAAAAAAAAATTGGTAACACCGAGAGGTTTCAATTTTTTTTTATTAAATCAAGCGATAAAAACTGTCAAGAACGCAAGTGACATAATTGATTTAAATCCTTTCAAATAAATAATAAAAATATATTTCCGGCCAAAACGTAACGAAAGTTGATTTTATTTTTCGACCCTGTGTACTTAAAGCCCTGTTATTTTCACGATTTTCAACTTCTCATGATCATGCTTTTGTTTAAACAAAATTTTATGATATGACGATAGTTCTACCGATTGCTAAACATTTTTATTTAAATAATTTACTTGTTTTATCTTGCATTCTTTTATGGGACCACAATTCCACGTTTTCGTTACGATTACTTACGTGACGGTTTATACAGCTAGATTTATAGCCGATTGTGGTAGAAGTTCGTTTTTGTGCACTGGCAACTCATATTCTAGTAGGGCGACACCAGACAGAAAACCTAAACTCCTCAGTTTTTTCATAAATCGCGGACGAAAGTGACGAGGACAAAGTTTTTTTAAATACCGCTAATAGTGCTTGTGTGATTTAAAGGGCAAGTAGTGATTATTTTTAAGCGGTAATTTTTCATACGATAGGTTAATGTTATTCACGCAGGTGACATTACTATATTCAAAATATCGTTATTTCACCATGATATTCAATATTTTTTCAAAAATACGTTACACTTTCGTTACGAATACGTTGCATTTTTACAAGATGCAACGTATTCTTTGTGTAACGTGACGAAAACATGTGGTAAAGGGAAGTGCACACAGATAAATACGAACTAAAATGAGTTTTTATTTTATTTCCAACGACAAATACAGTAAGTATTAATTTGAAATTGTAGGTATGTACAGTAGGTACAGGGATCAGCTAGCACGAGAGAATTGACCAATCCATCTACTATCCATATCCATACTAATATCCATGCTAATATTATAAATGCGAAAGTGTGTCTGTCTGTCTGTCTGTTACCTCTTCACGCCCAAACCGCAGAACCGATTTAGGTGAAATTTGGTATAGAGATAGTTTGAGTCCCAGGGAAGGACATAGGATAGTTTTTACCAACGAAATCATCCCCTAAGGGAGTGAAATGGGGGGGGGGGGGGTGAAAATTTGTATGGGGCTGCGATATAAACGAGTTCCACACGGACGGAGTCGTGGGCAGAAGCTAGTATTATTATAAATGCGGAAGTGTTGTGTGTCTGTTACCTCTTCACGCTTAAACCAGTGAACCGATTTAAATGAAATTTTAGAAGCACATAAAAATAGTTTTTATCCCAAAAATCATCCCCTAAGGAGGTGAAATATAGGGTGAAAATTTGTATGGAGCTACGATATAAACGAGTTCCACGCGGACGGAGTCGCAGGCAGAGCTTCTGCGTGGCTTCTGCCCTGGACTCCGTCCGCGTGGAAGTATTTAATCGAACGAGCGAGCGAAGCGAACAAAGTTCTATGCTTCAGGTTGGGCCAAAAATCGTTATGGCCAGTATCTGTCCCGTGTCCATCCGTCTGTCCGTCTGTTTTCCTCTATCGCATTTCCCAATCGATTGTCGTGAAGTTTTGTGAGCAGAGGTTTTCATTATAGATTTTTTTGTCGAGTAACTTTTTTGAAAATGAAAACCTATTGATAAATATTTAGTTAATTTTTTTTAAAGCATTTACTTAATTTAAAAAAATGCTGTCGTGAAAATACTTTATTTTTAAGTTTTTTTTTTGAACATTAACCAGTGTGGTCTAAGCTTAACAACAACTTATGTTACGTTTTATAGTAACGTCACGTATTTTTTTTATGTTAGTTCTATGTCACATTGGTCAAAATTCGCGGCCTTACCCACGTGCACTTCTCAGTGTAGTAACCTCCTCCCGTACATAGTTATTCCCTTATACCTAGTTTCCTAACCTTTTAAATAGTACCGAAACAAGTTTTCTTCTGTTAAACCGTATTCAACATTTTGAATCCTAGTCAATTGATTGAATAATATTTTACTTTAAAAACAAAGCTTTAACCGACTTCAATTTAGTACTCCGCCAAGCCGTGTTCTCGTACATTTCCTATTTTTTTTACAATTTACCACATGAACTCATTTCCGATAGCAAATGCGTTGATTACTATAGAAAAAAACCGAATCGCTGTATGTGGGCCGATAATATTTGAAGACTTCCATCGATTCCCCAAGATCATCACCAATGGCGCTTCATTAGTTCCTATTTCAACGGAATCTTATCAGAACCTGTGACGTACTTTTGCACTTTTAAGTACATAATTGAGGAATTCGATAAGTCATCTGTGGTCTTCATCATCAATTCCTCGCCACCAAATTTATGATTCCGGATGTAAATACACGAGTTATAACAGAAAATACCAAAATCACTACACGTGTGCCTAATAAAATTGAGGAGTCCCCTCAATTCCTCATGGATCCCATCATGTAACTGAATTTTGAAAAAAATGTGAGCCACCTGGAAGTATATATATACGAATAATTTTTTTTTTTTCAAATCGGCTCATCAATGACGGAGTTCTGAGGTAACAAACATTGAACATTTATAATAATAATATTAAAAAAATACAGCCGAATTGAGAACTTCCTCCTTTTTTTGAAGCCGGTTAAAAGAAGATTTTAGGTACTTACTAAACATTGTCAATATGAAATTATAAAAAAAGCTGACAGAAGTTCACTTATACTTGAGTTGCTGTAGGCCTCTCTAGCACCAAAAGGCGACTGAATCCGTATCAAGGAGCACACGTTTAGGTATTAGTTTGGGAAATGTTTGTATTACCATCAGCTCCTGTTACTTTATTGCTAACAAAAGTGGTGTCGTAAATCAATAACTAGTGAATCATTGCGTGTCATGGCTGAATAATAACGTCAGGTCGATTCTGCGACGATTACGTATGGTCAATCGCTTCGATATATACCTATACTAGCTTTTGCCCGCGGCTTCGCCCGCGTAGTAAAAGTAATTTTCCAATAATTGTTGAATTGCTACGCCGCCTACTAACCTACTACTACTAACTTCCCCTACGAATAACCCTTCGTCATAACCCATTATGGTAAATTAATTTTTATTTACTAATATTTTTATGCCCGTGTGGTGGCGGGTTAGAATTTCACCACCCTCTTTCTTCCCGTGTGTGTCGTAAAAGTCGATTAAGGGAGCATGGTTGAAGTGTGTTGTGGGTGATGGGCTAACAACCTAAGCAATATCACTTTTTGTCGATCTTTTATACCCACATTTATGCTAAAAGTGGCGCTGGAACATAAAGTTCATGCGCTCTGCCTGCCCCTTTTGGGAATAAAGGCGTGAGTGTATGTATGTATGTACGTATTTCTGTTATCAAATTTACAGTCATGATTAATGAGAATCTGTCCTCTGGAATAAAAGCTACTTTATGTTCATGATAATTTTGAAATACCAAAATATCTCCACGAATGTCAAGTCAAATTTGTGGCCTGGACATTGCTATAGGCTAGTTTCCTAAGATTTTTTTTCCATGCTTTTCGAACCAGTATTTAACATAAATACCCAAAATTTGTTTTAATTTAACGGCGGCCAAAATGCTTAACTTATAAAAAGTAAGCAGATCTTCGTGCAGCACCTTGAATGTACTTATTACGGATGCAGGCACTTTCCCAATGTCTCCTACCCTCCCGTCCCGCTGCGCCGCCCGCACTCGCCTAGGTACCGATTGCTGACGATCGAGATGGCACAAAATACAAACTTTAAAACCTATTACCCTATATAACGCGGGTCTCGTTCCATACCTCAAAAGCAAAAATAGAACCCTTATTTATAGAATCACGTGTGGCTGTCTGTCAGTCCGTCTGTTACAACCGATTTGCTACGAAAAAAACTGGACCGATTGAATTGCAATTTGGCACAAATATTTTCATGAATTTTCATGTCCACAACATTACATTTCAAAATCTATGTGATTTTCGTTATTAACGTCCCAAAAAACCGTAATAACAACGCCCATATTGATATTTAGACGCCACGTTGCAATGTAAAATCATTGTTGTTTTCCTAATCAGCGACCCGATAAACCATAGAAACAATAGATGCCGATGTTGATTTTCAGATTTTGTCACCACATGTCTCCTTTTAGGGGTTGAATTCTCAAAAAACCGGAAACACTTGTTTACTCATTTATCGTAAGGAATTATCCTGTGAATTCTCGAATAAAATTGTCTAACTAATCTTTTTTCTCCATACAAACTTTGGACCTTCTTTTTAACCCCTTTAGGTGTAATTATTTTCTAAACGCTGAAAGCACTTTATTTGTAAATGAATAAGTAATCTGTCCACAAAGTTTTAAGTACGTAGTAGCTAAAAATAAGTTTCCCTTATACAAAATTTGGACCCTCATTTAACCCCCTTAGGGGTGGAATTTTATAAAACGCTGAAATTACTTTTTTTGTATCCTACTAAGTTATCTTCCTACAAAGTTTCAAGTCTCTAGTTCAATAAATAATGTTTCCCCCCCACAAACATTGCATACCTATTGAACCCCCTTAGGGGAGGAATTTTCTAAAACGCTGAAAGTACTTTTTTGTATCTTAATAATAATATTCCTAGTATTCCTATAAAGTTTCAAGTCTCTAGTACAAAAAATATGTTTCTACCATACAAACTTTGCACCCCTACTTAACCCCCTTAGGGATAGAATTTCCAAAAATCCCGTCTTATCCCTTGCCTACGTCATAAAATGAAGTTCTGGTGTAAATTTCAAATTTCTAGTCCCAGTAGCTTTGAATACGAACTTTGCACCCCTATTTTATCCCCTTAGGTGTGGAATTTTATATAACGCTGAAAATACTTTTTTTTTGTATCCTAATAAGTAAAATTCCTACCAAGTTTCAAGTCTCTAGTTCAATAAATAATGTTTCCCTTATACATTGCACCCCTAATAAACCCCCTTAGGGGTAGAATTTTCTAAAACGCTGAAAGAACTTTTTTGTATCTTTATAAGTAATATCCCTACAAAGTTTCAAGTCTCTAGTACAAAAAAACATATTTCTCCCATACAAACTTTGCACCCCTTTTTACCCCCTTTGGGATAGGATTTCCAAAATCCGGTCTTATCCCTTGCCTACGTCATAAAAGGACGTTCTGGTGTAAATTTCAAGTTTGTAGTCCCAGTAGTTTTGAATACAAACTTTGCACCCCTATTTAATCTCCTTAGGGGTGGAATTTTAAAAACGCTAAGGATATTGTTATTCGTATCCTAATAAGTAATCTTACTACAAAGTTTCAAGTCTCTAGTTCAATAAATAATGTTTACCTCATACAAACATTGCACCCCTATTTGACCCCCTTAGGGGCAGAATTTTCCAAAACGCTGAAAGCCCTTTTTTTGTATCTTAATAAGTAATATCCCTACAAAGTTTCAAGTCTCTAGTACAAAAAATAATGTTTCTCCCATACAAACTTTGCACCCCTATTTAACACCCTTAGGGATCGAATTTCCAAAAATCCCGTCTTATCCCTTGCCTACGTCATAAAAGGAAGGTCTGGTGTAAATTTCAAGTTTGTAGTCCCAGTAATTTTGAACACACACTTTGCACCCCTATTTAACCCCCTTCGGGGTGGAATTTTGTAAAACGCTGAAAGTGCTTTTTTTGTATCTTAATAAGTAATTTTCCTACAAAGTTTTAAATCTCTAGGTCAAAAAATAATGCTTCCCCCATACAAACTTTGGACCCCCGTTTTACCCCCTTAGGGGGTGAGTTTTCAAAAATTCTTTCTTAGCGGATGCCTTCATCATAGTGGTTATCAGCATGCCAAATTTCAGCCCGATCGGTCTAGTAGTTTGGGCTGTGCGTTGATAGATCAGTCAGTCAATCAGTCAGTCACCTTTAATCATAATCATAATCATAATATCTTTATTTGCTTTAAACATTACCGGATACAGGTGTTACAGAATAATTGGTAGGTTTACATGTTTGACCATAATTGGTACGCAAAAAAACAATTCCATAAATCTATGTATGTAAAAAAACAGTGAGTACATGTTCTATTTTGAAACTTAACATATTAAGTAGGTACACACACACGTATTAACATTATTTACTAGCTTGACTTATCTATGTAGATATCTAAAATATTTACATATCGAAGAATTCGTTTAGACTGTAAAAGTTTTTGTTATTAAGCCATTGGTGTAGTTTCTTTTTAAATAACACAATATTCATTGACCGAAATTCACCAGGCATTTTATTATAAACTTGTACACACATAATCAGACAGCTTTTTTTATGTTTCGCTAAACGTGAATAGTCATCAGGTAACAGTCTATCTGGGTCTCGACAGGAGCGAGGGTGAATATCACATGCTTTTCTAAACAATGATTTATGCTTTTGCACAAACACACACACTTCGTAGATGTAAAGCGCGGGAAGCGGTAATAATCTGAGCTCTTTAAAAAAAGGTCTACATGATTCGTCAGGTCGCATTTTATATATTGCTCGTATACACTTTTTCTGTGCGACAAATGCTCGATCACTATCAGTGCTATTACCCCATAGTATAAGCCCATAACGTAAAGTCGATTCCACATAAGCATGATAACATGAGATCGCGGTTTTAATATTTATGACTCTGCTGATTTGCTTAAGGGCATATACATATTTATTGATACGGTTTGTTACACTGTCCAATTGCGTCTTCCAGTCAAGTTTCTCGTCTATAATAACTCGTAAAAATTTAGTTAGAGGTGCATTTTGTATACTCGGTATATTAAGACTATAGTTAGCGCGATGACTCGTTGCTTTGTTAAATTGTACATATTTCGATTTGTCGAGATTAATTATCAGGTTATTAGAAGAGAGCCAGTCTTTAACATTTTGGATTGTATTACTAATGTCTTGCTCGTGGTCCTTAAGTGTATTCGTGTTTTTATTAGATGTCACTATAATGGATATATCGTCAGCATATAAAATACAATGGTGGTCTGTTATGCATGTAATGTCATTTATATATAATAAGAACAAGATCGGGCCCATTACACTTCCTTGGGGAACACCGTATTTGTTTTGTGTAAATCCAGACGAGTAGCTTTTAATATCTCGTTATTTTCGTTGATTTTGCTTACTTTGACGAATTGTTGTCTATTTTTTAGATACGAAGCTATCCATTGAAGCGCTGGTCCTCTTATTCCAAGTGACTCAAGTTTACACAATAGTATGTCGTGAGCAACGAAGTCGAATGCCTTCGACAGATCAAAGAATAGCCCTGTTGTAATATAATTGTTATTAAGATTAGACAATATTAGCTTCAGTAAATTAAAAACAGCCAAAGTGGTGGATTTATTCTTCTGAAAGCCAAATTGTTCTTTTCTAATTATGTCGTGTTTTGTACAAAAATCAAGTAATCTCTTGAGCATGCATTTCTCAAAGATTTTTGAGAGAATCGGTATCAATGTTATCGGACGATAGTTGTTGACATCCTCCTTTTACCTTTTTTGAATAGAGGCTTGATTATAGATATTTTAAGAACTTCGGGGAAAGTTCCAGATGAGAAAGAAAGATTTATTAGATGTGTTATAATTGCAAGAATTTCAGTTAGACATAATTTCGTAATTTTTGTGTTAATTCCATCGTATCCTTCAGATTTTGCGTTTTATATATATAGATTTCCTTGATTCATTATTATCCCCTTTAGGGCGAGTTGCGCCAACTTACGATTTCAGACCGATCAACGTTAAGAGGAAACAAAAAGGTCGAGATAATTGAGAAATAGGTATTTGAAAAAATGTATTGCTGTCGCGCCAACCTCAAGCCTCCCCCCGCAGAGCGAGATAGAGACAACTGCAGCTTGGACCGAAAATACCTATTAAACGAACATAAAATCAAAGTGTCGTATTCCCTGATTTCTTCTTCAACACTTTATCTATTTAACTATTTTTTTATTAAAAATCAAAGAAAGGCTTTGGCTGTGTTCCTATGTTTTCCTTTTTTTAAATAATCTAGTCAAAATTGTTTTCTGGATGTTTGAACGCAGCGGAAAATTTGCCATTTTTTGGTTTTTGAAGGTTAATATCTCTTTTAAGAATAAATTTATGAAAAAAAGGAAAACATATAACTCGCCCTTAATTTGACATAACTGCAACATCTCGATTTGATATCTCGGCTATGCATCGATCTCTTTCATTCACGCATTCTTGTGCGCACAACGACTTGTTTGCATATGGGTATTGCTTCACACTGCTGGTTCTACTATTACTTATTCTGTGCTGCTGGGGCGCCGCACTGGTGGGGCGATTGGCGATGCGACTGCGATTTTACATCTTCGGCGACTTGATGTATGAAGGTCGCCGACCAGTGCGGCCCCGGCCTTCCACTTTTGTAGCGATTTGAGTGTGTACGAAAATGGGGTAGAGAAATGGTAACTCTGTTTACATTTTAATTAACCGACGAAAAAATCGGAGGAGGTTCTCAAGCCCACGCATATATTTTTAACCGACTTCAAACAAAAGGAGGAGGTTCTCAATTCGGTTGTATTTTTTTTTCTTTGTTTGATACCTCAGAACTCCGTCATTGATGAGCCGATTCGATTTTTTAAAATATGTATACGCTTCCAGGTGGGTCCCATTTTTTAAAAATTCAGTTAGATGATGGGATTTATGAGGAATTGAGGGAACTCCTCAATTTTATTAGGCACGCGTGTAGTAATTTTGATATTTTCTATTATAACTCGTGTATTTACATCCGAAAATCATAAATTTGGTGGCGTGGAATTGATGATGAAGGCCACAGATGACTTCTCGAATTCCTCAATTATGTACTGAAAAGTGCAAAAGTACCTAAGTCACAGGTTCTGATAAGATTCGGTTGAAATAGGAACTAATGAAGTGCCATTGGTGATGATCTTAAGGAATCGACGGAAGACGTCAAATATTATCGGCCCACATACAGCGATTCGGTTTTTTTCTATAGTAATCAACGCGTTTGCTATGGGAAATCAGTTCATATGGTTAATTGTAAAAAAATGTGGAAATGTTCTCGTGGCTTGGCGGAGTACTAAATTGAAGTCGGTTAAAACTTTGTTTTTAAAGTAAATTATATGCAATAATTAATAAGTAAAAGTTTTAAAGCTAATTTAATAAGTAAGCCACGCATAACTTTTTACAGAGTAGTTCGATTTTGATAACTATTTTTTTATTGGAAAGGGTTATACCTCAAAGTTCCCATATAAATTTGAAACACAAATTACAAATGATTGATTGTTCACTCACTGATTGTACCTGTCGATCCGGGCCAATATGATAGCTCGTAAGTTTGCACGCTGTACCAGTGAGGTGAAACTTACTTTATTTCGAGCTTACTGTACCTCCCTGTACTCGTGCAGCTTATGGCGTGGTTATAAAAAACGGGCCTACGAGTCCCTCCGCGTCCAGTACAACAACGCGTTCCGGGTGTTGGCGGGGCTGCCGCGCTTCTGTAGCGCATCAGGGATGTTTGCAGAAGCTAGGGTGGATTGCTTTTATGCTACCAGGTGCAAGAGAGCTGCATCCCTGGTACGCCGGGCGCGCGCCTGCCCCAGCACCATCTTAAGGATGATAGGGGACAGACAGGACTGCTTGTTTCATTGTAGTCGGTTGTACAATGCGCCGTACTCAATGAAGACAAATTTGTAATAATACTAAATAATAATTTTTAATTAATTAATTTGATATTCTTAGTACTAACATAGTCTTTTTAAGGATAATACTAACAAATAATGGATCTTGTTATCTGATTTACTTAACAAATGAGTTGAATTGAATATTACCTTCTTTATATCCATACACTTTTATATAAATATTTAATGAATGCTATTCAATTGATTCCACTTCTCAAGTTTACCTTTCCAGATGAATGGAGAGTAGAAAATAGTGCGCTCTCTTGACGGTAGGCTGGTTGTGGTAATTACAATCAGTGATTAACACTTTCTAGAGATCCTTACCGCATAATAACACTTCTCTGTAATTAAAAGGTGATTATCTGTACGAATAATTATTGGTAGTTGTTTTGCTTGCATAAAGTGTAAGTCGCAACAACGTGTCATGATTTTGGATTAGTATGAGTACTACCAAAATCATAACACCTCTGGAATTTAATATAGACTAGATCATGTTTGAATGCAATAATTTGTTATCCAAATACTATTTTTATCTATATAATTTATCGGTGTAGCAAAGGAATTCTTATTTTTGTGAACAGTAAATAGTACGGTACGCGAACACTATAATTTGTCGTCAAACTAACATAAGTCCCAAGTTTGATTTTTTTTTGTTATCAGCGAGAGTACATTAAGTACTAACAGCGAAAAATATTTTCTAGCAGTTTTTGATTTTGGTTTTCGAATAATTATTTTTTTTGTAAGGAACACTTGTAAAACTTTGAAAATATTATACAAGTTATAGTTTTTTCCTATAATGCATCGCATTTGATTATTTAAACCTTACATATCGTTTTCTAATACTTTTGTCAAGAGATTACGTTAGCAAAACCGGAAATGATTTAAAATATTATAAATCTCCTAAAAGAATATTCAAGTGACTAGTGGCTACTAAAGTGTATTCAAAAGTATTTAAAAAAATGGCCCCATTCATTTCTAACATATTTATCAATAGCATTTTTTTTAATTAGGAATAATATCTTGAAACCATTCTCCTTACCATAAAAGAAATCTCATAAATTCTCAAGTCGGTGTAATTCATTTTAGTTCTATCGAAGAATATATAAACACAAATTCTAACGGATTCGTCAATAGCTCTAAATTGTATTAGCTTATCAGTTATTATCCGTAATTTAAATCTTTCGCGCGCGACTCACGCTATTCGTGTGCAGCGTGCTGCCGGCCGAGTACCTCGCCAAGGCCGAGCGTACGCTCAAACTTGTAGGTACAATCTTTAAGTACTTGATTGTACATTATATTTAGTTACTTAGTTGTTGTTTTTCGGTTGAAATGACATAATTATCTATTTTATTTAACCAATAATAGCAGGTAAAGAAAGTTATATAGGGTTTTTAGTGTTAAACTTTCTTTAACTTTAATTTTATTTGTAGACTGAGAGTTGTTGTACTTATTTACTAGAGGTTTTCCAGGTCCCGATGTCATAATGATCTGGGGCCCGTTTCATGAAGCAACAAGTTACAAATTACAAACGGAAGTCTCTTTCTATCAAAAGGTATTGAAAAGAGACTTCCCCTTGTAATTTGTAACTTGTTGCTTCATAAAACGGGCCCCTGATGTTACTAATATGAAGTAAGTACAGAAAGTATAAACACAGGGTTATTAGTTATCTGTCTAATAGTAGCAGTAGGCAGTTAAATTAGGGTGCAGGTTGGGGGTAATCTCCGAAAATAGGTACCTTACCTACTCATTTGATTTCAAAGAATCTTTCAAAGTCCGATTGGGGCCTAACATTAAATTATTAAATTACCAATAACCCTCAGAAAAGTAGTTTTTCATCGATGTGGAAGAGGACTTTTTTTATTAATTAATACAAAAATCCGGAGTTATTGAAAATGTAGATTTTCGATGAACATTTCTTACAGACGTCACTAAAAACGCTTTCTTTTAGTTTTGCGTGTTAAGTTAACATTCACGTTGGTTCATATTAAGGCGAAACTTTCTCTTTTATCATATTTAAGGCCAACCTTACCAAATATAATAACAAAACTAAATGGATTTAATATGATTACATACAAATCGCTGCTAGGCAGATCATCTCGCATCTAGGCAGATGTCGGTACACGCCTCGCTAAGGCCTTGTAAGAATGAACTGATTGATAAAAAAGGTAACCGAGGTGGATTGTTCCGATAGCTCAGTTGATTGAGAGTAGGGAATGCAAAACCGGTTTTAACCAAAATCGAAGAAACCCGTTATAACCGACTGTAAGAAAGCGGGCCGTGGGTGGGCTAGAGATCTAAGGGGTAATCACGTAATGTTTCGAACGTGCGTTAGGACAATTCAGCTGTCATTTTTCATATAAAAAAATGACATTTACATCTACATAGCGTACGTTACGTAGTATAGTGCGTAATGCGTTACTTGATCGACATACCGGTCACTCATGGGTGGTTGAAATGGTTCAACCTAGCTTGATTGAATAAGTAATTGCATAAGTACGTTGATAGGTACTATTTAGATCAATGATGCTTATTAATGTTTAGTTAATAGACGAAAAAGTCATCATATTAAGATTAATTTATAAATTTAACACTAGTGTTTTTGTATAATCATACTTAATCGATAACAATCTTCTATTACTACACTGGAGTACCACACATTAAACATGTATTGATGTATTTTAGTGTCGCCTATGCAGGTTATTCGTAATCTAATAATCATCACAGCACACTGAAATTATTTTTCAGTATAATGTTAGTACGGTGGCAATATCGCAAAAAGTCGTCTCCTTCACGATTTTCGTACGGTTGTGTTCCTCGTTGTCTCCAGAGTACGAATCTGCCGGTTTTAGTTGAGGGAGAGGGGACGGACATAGCTGTGACGTCATAAAGATGGCGGCAGACGGTCATCGATTTGTTCCAATCTCGGGTTCTATTCGAATCGGGGGATCGGTTCGTGTGAGGTGTCATTTGAAAGCATATTAAACTTTATATAATTGTTTATTCGAGCCCTATGACGTACCATCAAAATCTTTTTAAATATTTGACAAAATATAACTTTTTTACCGTGCGCGTTAGCATGAGTACTGATAAAACACGCTTGTAACTCAATAAATAATAACATTAGTGCAATTAAAGATGTTATGAAAAAGATAGGTAATTTTATAATATTTCCAACAATATGGATTTTGTTGGTGTACAGGTCGATTCACGAGAGCTGGCATGAATGAATTGACCAAAAGTAATGTCACTTGTCACTGTCAGTGGCAGTGAGTGCCGTTCTTATACAGAGGCCTCCTAATATTTTGTAAACATGTACCTAATACGTTTTCGTTATTTAATAAAAAATAAATTGTATTGTTATAATTATCATGTTAATCTTTTTAGTAATTAATATTAAAGTCCTTTGTAAATAAAGCGTATATGTCAAGAATCGAAAGGTGATGGCTTCTTCGACTTGTAAAAAATTAAAAAAAAAAGAAACAAACAAACAAATTCTAAAACACAAGTATCGTACCTAATCATTTTTTGCATCAACCTGTATTTAATTATTATGTGATGCACACAAAGACATTATCATTCACTCGTTCAATTCATTCGTGCCAGCTTTCGTGAATGGACCTGTACATAAGTAAATAACGAAGTAATAATACATTTTGCTAATTACGCTCCGATTAACCATCACCACGCTAGACTCTGCTAGCGATCGCTGTCGTCACGTGGCCACAGATTATATAATAGTTCTACAAACAGATACTCAGGTCTGAATAAAAATGTCAATACCTACCTGCTTTAAGTGCCTACGAAATTTAACAATGGAGCGACCTTGAACGCGCGGGTCGTTGCCCGCATGCGCCGGCCAATCGATGCTAGAGTTGACACCGCTTAGAAATGATTTTATAATTAATAGTTGAGTGAAATAATACAAAATATGAGGAGGCCCCTGTATAAGAACGGCACTCACTGCCACTCACAGTGACAAGTGACATTACTTTCGGTCAATTCATTCATGCCAGCTCTCGTGAATCGACCTGTACACCAACAAAATCTATATTGTTGGAAATATTATAAAATTACCTATCTTTTTCATAACATCTTTGATTGCGCTAATATTATTATTTATTGAGTTACAAGCGTGTTTTATCAGTACTCATGCTAACGCGCACGGTAAAAAAGTCATATTTTGTCAAATATTTAAAAAGATTTTGATGGTACGTCATAGGGCTCGAATAAACAATTATATAAAGTTTAATATGCTTTCAAATGACACCTCACACGAACCGATCCCTCGATTCGAATAGAACCCGAAATTGGAACAAATCGATGACCGTCTGCCGCCATCTTTGTGACGTCACAACTATGCCCGGCCCCTTTCCCTTAACCAAAACCGGTAGATTCGTACTCTGGAGACAACAAGGAACACATACCAGTGTTAGGTATATAGAAGACGTGTCCACGACTTTTATCAATATTTGCCAATTTCCGCCGTACTATATATTTTTCTACGTGAGCTCCACTTAACACTCGAGTACAGTCAAGTGTAAAAATATAGGTGCATGGTGCATACAACTTACTCATAAATATGACCCATAACTCTATGTAAGTGGATTAAGGTTTTGCTACTTATTTATGAGAGGATATTATCGATACATATTTTTAGAATAGAATAGAATAGAATCATATTTATTCATGGCAACAGCACATACATGTACATAAATCAAAAAATTTACAACATTAATGAAATATTGATTTAGTTTATTACTAACTATATAGACTATTCGTAATCGTTACAATCATCACAGCTTGTCAGTGGAGTGTTTCTATAAAATCTGTATGTTTAAGGCCTGCAACACATTGGCGTGGCCTGCGGTGGCGGACAATAGAAAATTTGACAGCGGTGGACAAGTTTACTATTGTCCGCCGGGGCCAGGCCGCGCCAGTGTGATGCAGGCATAATACTGGAGTCATTAATAATTGTTTTTTTTATTACTACCATAGAGATTAATTGTAATCTTACAATCATCACAGCTTTACCATGGAGGTTTTTGTACAGTAAAACATAACAATAGCTAAACTCAGTAAAAGATAACATTTTTCAAGTGAGCTGATCCATTCAATAATGGAGTACTACACATTAATTAAGTATTGATTTAGTTAGCTTACTATAACTACATAACATATACAGACTATATTCGTAATTTTATTAGACGCGCAATGCCTCTCTCCTTAACCACTACAACGTCAAAGTTCAAGACTTGATTACAAAGTTAACACTTATTCATTTTCAAAGTAAACTTTTAACGCGCATTGTCATATTACATTTTCCAAATGCAAATGAACTGTCGATGTTCGGTTGTCAGCACAGAGGAGAGGCCCCCGCGTAGGAAACAAGCAACGGCGTGCTGTTATTGGTCATGACGTTCTCGCCGTCGGCGCACTAGACTCGCGCGCTGATCTTCGTGAGTTCAAATTTGAAAAATAATTGATAAGTGAATAAAACGAGGAGCTATTGATGAATTACTTAGATTTTTTATCAATAGATTACTATGATAAAGCTGGATTATATGCGTCGACTTGAATTTTTTTGAGATTTTTTTTTTAAATAATTATGAGGATTTCAACATTAAACTGTTCGTATAAAATTAAGCTATTGATAAATATGTTATTAATTCAAACTCTGGCTAACTTTGACAGTTTTTAATAGTATTCAGTAATCCAAACCCACTTGTATAATCTTTTAGAGGAAATATATACATTTTATTTGGGTCGGATTATACCGACGTTATCACTTGACGAAAGTTTTAGAAAATTAAATGGGAGATTATAATACTAAAATGCGGTACACCATTGAAGAAAAATACCACTTGTATAATTTATCCTTGGATTTACAAGGGTCGCTAAGAAAACGCAATATAATACCTAAAGCAACGTCAAATTTCACTAGAATTTTTAACTTCTAGTAGTACTCATTATAGTCTAAATGTTAACAAAAACATCGCGACCTTGTGAGTTATCGAAGGTGCATTCATTTCGCGTACCGTACTATAAAATTACTGAAGAATGCCACGTCACGTAAACGTCGTCACGTTGAGGTCAGCCTAAATGGCTACTTGGTTCGTAACATGAGGTCAGCAAACGTCATCATTCGAAAATTAATATCAGATTACTCCGAATTAGTTCGGTTAACAAATTAAATAACTAATATATAAGCTGCTTTGAGCGTGGGTCACGTTAAATAACATTTTAGAAAACAATCAGCGGGTAAACAAAACATTTTCGCAGAGGGCCGCAGTTCCATCCAAACAGTAACAGTTCAGGGGACAAGGTTACAATCGACAAGCGCTAACGCCAATAGAAAATAATAAAATATATGGGAATGAAAGCAGATGCCGACGAAACACTTTTCGTAAACATCTGTCATTCCCATACATTTTATTAGTTTTCTATAGGCGTTAGCGCTTGTCGATTGTAACCCTGTCTAGCCCCCCAGTTCTGACGTAACCGACTTTTCTGGTAGCATTTCGGTTCTTTAAGGGTCATAGTTCTAAACTAACGTAACCTACTTTTCGAGAAGTCAAGAGAGCTCGCGCGCCGTCTTGTGATAGCCGTGCTGTTTAGATCGAAGGCTTTCTTTGTTACAAATTAATTTAATTTTTAAGCATACAATCATATTTTTTCTCTAAAATACTTTTTAATAAATTATTCTATTCTATTTGCCCTCTATTAACAAAATATTTTAATGAGTTTCACGCGCACATCCTACTGAACATTTGATCGTCGCGTTTCGACGCAGTATCGTTCTGCTGGGTGGTTGCATTGCATTGCACCGAGGCCACTATTAGACAAGAGCATTTAAAGTTACGCGATATCGCTTTGATTCTGTAAGTCCCTAATTATTCCTGAATATTGTTGTGAAGTACCAATCGTAACACCGACATTTTGATCATCGTGACTCTAACAACGCAATGCCTCAGGGCCGTTATTCGCTACGTGAGTGAGCGTTGAGGTGAGCTTAAAACAAGTTACAGAATATAGGGGGACAGTTTAGCGAGTAAGTGGTAATATACACATCTAATTTATTGACACATAACGATAAAACCTATACAACCATACCTTGCATACCTATTAGGCGTACCTTCTTAGTGTTTTAAATCACGTGTTGTTGAAACTTATTTATCCAATAAATTATTAATATCAATTGGAAAATAAATACAAACTTTTTAACAAAAAAATTAAACCGCCGAAATAAACTGAAAAGCAAAAAATAATAAACCTTTCTTATTTAGTTTAATAACTAAGTTCTTAAATGAATCTAAGTGTACCTAAGTTATTTTGAGTCGGCGCCAAACAATCATATAAATACTAAACCTTTTTTATTAACCTTAATAACTAAGTTCTTAAATTAATCTAAATTTAATTTAATTTTCTTAAAAAGTTTTTATTTTTCAATTTTCTGTGACTAACTTTAGTTAATCACTAACTAAATTACTAGTTACATGCAATATTTGTGATTACTCTCTGCATATGTGGTCATTCATTTCAATCAGTAAGTGAACAATCAATCATCCCCTGTTTTCCTACCCTTAGGGCTGGAATTTTTATTTGAAATTTATGTGGGACCAACTTCGAGGTACACAATACTCTTTCTAATAAAAAAATAATTATCAAAATCGGACTACTCTCTAGAAAGTTATGCGTGGTCATACATAAAAAGAAATAATATACGCGTTGACTTGAGAACCTCCACCGTTTTTTTCGTCGCTTAAAAAGTACTTATTTGAAACCTTTGCTATAAAACGCGACTCAATCTTGACCTAATCTGCTTTTTAGTTGTTTTATTTGTTTGTTTGAATTGTGGCATTCTTTGATGGCAGCGCAGTGACAATGTCCCGCGTAAGAGGAGATCGGCTGTCCACGCGTCATGCACACCAGTGCAGACCGACCACTATCGCTGTGTAACGAATCCAGCCATTATAGCCCTTTTCACGTTGCGATAAGAACTACAACATATTCCAATTAAATTGGTTAATTGATACTGGCTAGCTTATTATTAAAAAGAGCTTAAATTCTAGGGAGTTTAACTGCTCGTACGCCATTTAGCATTTACACGATCAGCACTTAACCATTCACGTAATGCAGATCGGATTGATGATTAGAACATGCTCTCTCCGGAATATAATGAACATTTATCGTTTCCGTATAATTTAACACTCAACTCTTATAGTAATAAAAACATGGCAAACGCCTTACTATCAAAAGCATCGCTGTTGTGTCACAAGTAATGTAAATATAATTTATAATTGAAAACTATACCTTGCCTTCTATGTATATATCCACTAAGTAAATAGAAGGCGAAGGTGAAGTGTGCCATCCTCAAACAAGCCTGTATGGCAACTCGAAAAACAAAGAATATTTTGTGTACAGTGCAAGAATGTAGTCTAAGTACCTTTCTCTTTTTGAACCTTATGGTACATATACCTACATATCATGGTCGAAAAATATAGACCACGCAATATTTTTTTCTTACCGTATACTGATTATTTACTTATATTTAAGTTCTGCTCGCGACTTCGTTCGCGTTGACTTCCTTTTATTTGGACTTTTACCCGGATAAAAGGTATCCTATTAATTCCAGTCCAGGCTATATTCTATTTTTAAACTAATGTTCATCTTAATCTGTTCAGCCGTTTTTGCGTGATTTTGTTACGAACATCCAAAATTTCGCATTAAATTGTAATATTAGTAGGATTATAACAACTTTATATTGTTAAATTGTACGAAACTCACAATATAAATAAATGCAATGCGAAACATTTGATTTTGGTATGTATAGATACCTACTATATATGATTATAGCCCACGGGACCCGAATAATGCTACGTGTTGATTTTAGTGGAGGTAAAACGTAAAACTATGAATACTTACTAAGCGTTATTGTCTTAAAAGCGCTAATAATAATATTCGATATCGAATATAAGTGTTGTGCCATGGACCGTTTTATATATCGTTTACTTTCACCGTAGCCGCTCATATGGTCCATACTGAAATTGCACAAGAGCCATGTTAGGTAGGCATTGCCTGCCTTGATTTCATTCATTTATTTTGTTCGGGCTTGTTGCCTTATCGAGTAAATCATTGCATTTATTTGTCTGTTGCGAGAAATGTAATGTATCCATATTCAAACGTATTGCAGCAACTCTATGGCGTCTATTTGCATCTGTGATAGACTTGTCGAAAACGCTATTTGGAAATTAGAGTTAATGACTAGATTGACTAGGTTGTTATTCATTTAACTCTATAGTCTATTTTTTCGACTTTTATTTCCTTTTATTACTTCTATGTCTTCTTTGTGTTTTTTAAGCAAATTCATATTACATGGGATAATTGTCTGAAGCGTGTTTTTTTCGATTGGCCTCAATAATGATTAGAATGAAAGTCTATTTTGAGTAGGTTCTTCCGGTTGTCGCCTCAAAAAAATTACATTAATATTTAGGCGCAATGGGGATATCTCCCACATTAGACTCCGTCGCGTCGGTCAAAATTAAAATTAAACATCTTTTGAAGAATGGATATCGGTCCTAACCTATTATAACAACGCCTGTGAATGCAACGTTCATGTGCATTCCCATGCATAATATGTTCTGGGGTGTCGCGAATAGTCACTTCGCGATGATCTCACTTCTTTATGGTTGTTCGGAGTGTCGCGAATTGTGACAGTTGATGATATCGCGATGTCTTTAGCTCATGGTCGGAACGTGTATGGTCACCTTAAGAGATTATTTAACCTGCATGGCAAGGTAGTAATATTGTGTCAAAGGAGTTAGTTAAAAGATCACGCCGTTGGATTAAATACCGGCGGTTGTGTATGTGCAGTAAAACTAAGTTAAGTAAGTGTTTTAAATATCGTCAAGGTCTGGGGGCTGCGCAGGCGATACTTAATAAAGCTAAGTTTCTTAGTCTTAGTAATATATTCTTTCTATTAGAGAATATATTATTTCTATTAGAGAATAGAAATAATATATTACTAAGACTGTAAGACACTTAGCTTTAGCAATATCTCTATATTGTTCCACTATAATTATGATCTATTATTTGCATATTGTAGATGGTCTCTAAGAGGGGTATTTCCTGATTCCGCTGTAATGTAATGATAATAACTTGCTACCCGTAGCCTGAGCAGGAGTGTAGACCCAGCGTGGTGACACAAAGACGTAATATGTGGATAGCAATGTACCCCTAGGAGACTACGACACTTTAAAGGACGATAAGCGTTGACACGAGACATAACGACTGACCGATACCAGTATGACATAGATGAGACCTTTCCTATGTAGATATAAGTTGACAAGAGACAGTATAGTGGAAAGTGGATCCTATGGTTGCTCGGCCGATAGGCGAGAACCTGGATAGTAATATACAGTGCACACACCTTATTTATTTATTTAAACTTTATTGCACAAAAGAAAACTTATCGTACAAAAGGCGGACTTAATGCCATATGGCATTCTCTACCAGTCAAACCTTAAGGTAAAGCGGAAAAAGATGTGACGCGTGATGTGTGTGCGTGTGTGATGTGTGTAGATGTGACTAACATATGAATAGTACAAGGAACTGGCAATATGTAATTGAGATGTACGAGACGATTAGTATATTTACATGAATTAGAACGATTCCAGTAGTTTGGTAGTTAGGACTTATATATGCTAGGTCAGATCCTAGCATATATAATTATGTCAGGCCCTAGTGTCACACTAAACCAACAGATGTGGCAGACAAGTAAAGCAGAGAGCGAAGCAGAAGTCTGCTTCGCTCTCTGCTTTACTCTCTCGATGGACTGCGTAGAGGATTTAAGGTAGGATTCAAAGTGATTTCTCCTTAAATCACATCAAACATTGTCGTGACGTCCTGAAGCTTAACGCAGCAGTCTGATTGTATTAAACGAGAGTAATAACATGTAATTTAACATGTAACATTCCAATACGAATAGACGTGACGACATGGGGCTCTATGCAAGCTGCGAAGCGGTGCACGATGGCGCATTGATATTGAAAATGAGTATTGGTAACAACGACTTTAGTTGCCTTCACGAGAATTCTACGTGTACCTACAAACGCCAACACAGTTAACTGACCATCTTGTATTTATTTTGATCCTTATTAAAATGCGTATAAAGTGCACGGATGGTCAGATATAACTGTGTTGGCAATGGTACCAACCACATATTATGTTAAAAATATATTGAATGCGAATGGAATTATTTGTAATAAATTAAAAGGATGTATAGCAGTTACATATATTCATATGAGTAAAAATAAAGGTATAGATTACCATTTTTACGTTTTTCTTCATTATCAAATCCATCATAGTCACTGTATTCAGGCTCGTAAACCGGTTTAGTTTGACTATCACTGTTTTTCACTTCCCACCGGCTAGTTCTTTCATGTTTAAAAGTGTTAAATCGTTCATTTACATTGTTGTATTGACTAGTTATGTCCGCAAATATCATGGACGGCGGCGACCATTGTATGTACCACTGATGTGAAACGGCCATAGTTACAAGCACATATTAGGAACATTAGTATTTTTCTTTAATTGATTTTCCATTGGTCTTACTATGCTTGCTTATGGTTACGACGCGCGTCAGCGCAGGTACTTGCGCACGAGTTGTTTGCGGGTAAAACGTGCACGCGCCGCCGCAAAACCCCAGCCCCTCTACGAGCTTTTATCACGTGCTATTCGTGCTGATATGTGATGACGGGATCTGGGGTACGCATCTTGACGCGCAATTAATTTTGACTGGCGGATTTATAGGTTAATGGTAAATGACAACATCGGTGCATAAATTAAACTTGAACACAAAGAAGTTTCAGAAAAATTCTATACTTGCCAAAGAATTTTTCAATTATAGAATTTTAGAAAAAAGTCATTGTAGATAAATTGTAAGATAGTAGACAGTGGCATTTGTATCGTCTGGCTGGAGTGACAATATATTGATTTCAGAATCTGCTGTGTTGACAGCGTAGACAAATGCAGGTCCCAACACTCCCAACACAGTGCATCCTCAGACCGATTTCTGACGATTTTACTGCAACACTTAGGAACACTTCGTGCGGTTATGTTGGTTGCATTCTTTTGTAAGTTGCAAGTACTTCTGCAGTTAGGCTACTCCAAACGTGAGCGAGATGATACTCCCCTGTGCTCTACCTTTCGTTTGTTTTGGAAAATCAATACTAGTGGCTCTGAGAGCTGCCGAATTCGCAAACCTTTATTTTCCATCGATAAAGTGACTAACCTAGATAGCAAAATTGTATATATAATTAACGAACCTGCTCACAAAATTTCACGAGAGCCGGTTGAGAAATGCGACCCGTAGCTGGACAGTGGGACAGACAACGGACACCGCGGTATCCGGTGGAAAAACGAAAGATTCTCGGCCCAACCTGGAGCATAATAAGTTCGTCCACTTCGCTCGCTCGTTCGATAAAACATATCGCTCAAACACACTTAAGTAAATTGTTGTTTTTATTGAAACAGTTAAGTAAAGAGGTCGTGAGCGGCAATCATTTGAAATGCGAAGAAAATATATAAAATGTACGTTTCCTCTATTCAGATTAATGCCACCGTGCACCGTAATTACCATTACTGGACCACAACATTATTACATAACGTTTAATAACGCCGATTGACCACGTTCTTAGTAGTGCCCATATAACAATACATTTACGATAGTTGGTAAAAACGCATTTGATGTTAAAACTTTCACAGAGTCTGTAAGCATAACTTGATATAAGTAACCTAACCTAACCTAACCTAACCATACCTAACCTAGCATATTCTAGTTCTATATACACCGTGTTCCCGGGAATTTCCGTTAACTTGGGCATATTGCAGAATACATTCACAGAAAGCAAATAGCATCATTCAGTGAAAAAATTTTTTTTTTCTTTTGTTGTTCAAAATAATTTAATGTAGCATTAGCAGTTATTGTCTTATTGTACAAGGGTTCAAGACCAGGAGGTCCAAGAAGTCACATTTAATAGAAAAAAAATACCTCCGAGGCAGTTTTTGCCTAATATAATATCGAACGAATTCACTTGGTAAACCTTCTTGTAGTGTATAGAAACCTTACAACATTTAAAAAGCTGTTATGAAACCACAGTTAAACGCCTTTAAACTGGCTAAATCTGCAAATCTGATTAAAATTAAAATATTCAATATCTGGACAACAGTAAGAGTTAAGATACTACTGCCTTGGAGAAATTAACTTTATTGGATCTAACCTATGCCCCCTTGCAATTAACGGAAATTGCCAAAAACACGTTGTATATAGCCTTTGTTGAACCACCAGATGAATGAAGAAAAATCAAGCAATATTTAACTTTACGTCAATTACATAAGAACCTTGAGAAATATTTATATACTTACGTGGTTTTGTGTACAAAGATTTTACTAAGTGCTAACGACCCAGTTTCCAATTTATAGGGCTGACGTAGTGGTGCCACCCAATCAATGCTTTCCATGTGGCTCTTAAATGTGTTACCAAAGGAGATTACAAGCACCACCAATCGTCAGTACGAATCAACATGCTTGTTAAATATATCGTAGTATTTGTAACTCTAAAAATAGCCTCGGCTATATATCCTTACTTTGATACGCAAGACTTCATCTACAATGTGCCCAAAGTGTACAGAATTTCTATAACGCTCGATAAATTACTGGAATATTATGAGAAAAAACCATCCAAGGATCCAGAATGGTATATCTCTTTAGGACTCGCTAGAGGTAAGAATCTATTCGTTCTAGGATAAACCTAAACTACATATTGCTGGTTATGAACATGCTTGTTTTATATGGCTTACATTTTAACATGCGTGTCGTTGGATTGGAGTGTCGATGTTTTTAACATTTTATGTGTAAATTTCGGAGTATCGTCACGCGCGAGAAATCTCCTTTACATATAAAATGGGTACAACCCTCGGAGTATGAACAAATACCTGCTGCTTTCATGGATATTTTTCGGTACCCTTGAGCTTTTGATGGTCGTGTCAGTCCCGCCCCAACCGGTTATATTACATAACTTGTTGTAGGCCAACTGGAGTACACGGTCAACGAATTGGATAAGTCGGTACCGCCGAAGCTGAAAGAAAATCTGCAGAATCTTACGAGAAAAATGGACCGCATCCGAAACAATACCGACATCGCAAAGCTGGTATACCGCAGTAAGGATTACGAATATGGTGAGTTAATCAAATCTACGTGCATTTAGTCCAGTACCGTCAGCACCAAAGTAGCTATGCGGGCCAAGCGCTCAATGACCTACACACGACTAAGTCAAGAGGATACGGATACTGATTGTCTAGATCATTTTGGACGTGTTATTTTGCGTAGCTACTTTCGCTGTTGACTGTCCATATTTTACTTACCTATCATCTAACTTTATTTCCAAACTGTCGCTTTCGTAAAACTAGTGCCTATGCCAAATCTTGGGATTATGTGTCAAAGCGGGCTCCTTTAGGGCACAACCGGGAATAACGCTCGGATGATGATGATTATCGTAGGTACTAAAATATATTTACTTGTAAGCCAATATGCCAAATAACGATTTTTGTTATAATTATAAGTTAATATTCATATTATAATAGGTGGGTCATTCCAAGAGCGTTTCAACCGTTGTCAGTCGCTTGCTAGGTAGATACAGGGTTTATATATTATAACTAGGGATGCAACGATACCGATGCCGATTATCGTAAACCGCAGGTTATCGTTATTTTTGACGATCATCCGTATCGTAAAAAGTATTGCGATTGATAACGATTCTTAAAACTAGTTCGATTTCAAATTATTGGAGTAAAAATACAATATTTCCTAAGTTGAAAAAATTGGCCATAAGTATTCGTCCATCAAACTAGCTACTGTAGATTCACAAAGATGGTTTTCCACAGCTAGTTTAGTCCATACAGATATACGAAATAGACTTAAATCCTGATGATTTAAAAATTGAATGTTTTCTTCATAAGTATTTAAAAGTAAACCATCTTAAATTTAAATAAATGTTGATTTTACTCAATTCTTTTGTTTAATTACCTAGATGGAAATTAAAAAGTCGTAATGCATTCGTTATCGTATTCGCTATTAAGATGGATTCGTCATTCGTATCGGTATCGTAATAGACCTATCGTTGCATCCCTAATTATAACGGGGCGGCAATCATACAATGATAGTTGATCCAACATAATTTATTTCATTCATGAATTTTATGCGTGCAAAATTTCGAAAACTTACTATTTTACTAGTCTGAACAGACACCACAGGTCACGTGGACAGTCATAATTGGTCAAGAGCTTCAGATTTGTCAAATTTGAATTTGTAGCTTGATATGGGCCCCTGTCTGCTTAAATATTGTAGGTATAATGAAACGTACACTTATTAACCTATATTTGATTTCTGCGTCGAGGTAGCAAGTTGCTAAAATCTAGATTGTTGCATACACTTCAACTGTTGACCATTAATCAAGATGAAGTTTAATAAATCGGTTTGTGTAACACAAACTTGCGCAATGCAATGTTACCAATTAAAGTTCTCTTCGTAACTAGGAAAGACATCTTATTAATAAGTACAAAGCTTTCGCTAGGTTAGGTTAGGTTAGGTTAGGTTAGGCCTTATTTGGTTAAATCGTGACTCCATAATATAACTTGAATAGGGCACTAGCAACTATATTGCCAGTATTGCGTATTGCGTCATAATAAAATATGGTAAGATAGAAATTGTAATTTCTATGCGGTCTACAAATAAATCCAGTGGTAATTAACGAGTAATAATTATGAAAATGTAACCTTCAAATAATGAAAGTTTCAATGCTATAGGTACAATTTCGCAAAATACATGTCTTAAAACGTGGCAAGGCCTTTTCTCTAGTCAAACACGTCGCTTGGATTTTTTAATATAAGATATGTTTATATATGTCGTTGCGTTGCTCTAATCGATCTGCCATATTGTTTATCAGGCACATCGTGATAAGCCTGGCCAACTTTTAGGCTTATCATGAAATGGCGGCGTTTCACGATATGCCTAGGAATTTAGTGGTCTGGCGGATTTTACGATCAGCTGCCGACTGCTCGTAAATTTTATTTGTTTGAGTTTCTTGCGGCGCATCTATTCAAGAGCAATCTTCTTTTGAGAAAGCTATACTTACAGAAAAACGAATTCTTGTCCGAAAAGAAAATTTTACTAATCAGCTCGTATCGCAATGTGTTTTTTTTTGCGTTAGTCCCTCCTTTGAGTCCCACTACACAAACGTCAGATTGCGCGTGCGTGCCTCAACACAATGTAATCAGATCACGTTCCAATGTGAAGTGTCAAACTGAATTGATCTCCAGCACGGCAATCACAAGACGACGCGCGAGCTTTCTTGATTTTTCTCGCACAATACGTCTCTTTCTAAGTTTTCTAATAAGAGAGAGATGAATAGTGCGAGAAAAATTGAGAGTTTTGACTTGTGATAACTGTGCAGCACATCTACGACAACACCAAGCGCGAGCTGTCTCGGGCGCGAAATAAATGACGTAGTGACGCTGCCTACGAAGCTGAAGGTCCTGGGTTCGAATCCCGGTAAGGACAAATATGTGTGTGATGAGCATGATTATTTGTTTCTGAGTCTTGGATGTTTTCTATGAATTTAAGTATTTACATCTATTAAATATATCGTCGTCTAGTACCCGTAACACAAGCCTTATTAAGCTAACTTGAGTATTCTAATTAGAAAGTGATGGACAATTGGTCTCGCGCGTGGTTTTGTGCTAGCTGTGCGTATTATTATGGCCGCTCCACACGATGGGCCATCCTGCCTGACCCATCATATAGGACGCGGCTATGCGGTAGAACGAGACATAAATATGTCTTACTCCCTTTAACGCATAGTTGCGTCCTGTATGATGGGTCAGGATGGCCCATCGTGTGGAGCGGCCATTATATAACTAGCGAGAAAGGTTCCTGGATGCCTGTTTTTTTAGTGGCCAAGGCGATATTCGAGAATCTGGATATACTCGCAAGCCTCATGGAGCCAATAACTCTCGGCACAATGGGAACACAGAAGCCGTATCGCTTTGACTTCGAGCAGTACGTGCAGGAGGCCAGGACCAAGATGCCGGGGAGGAAGGCTGCAGGTACCTTTTCATTCTTTTTCATTTCTTTTTTTTCTTTTTCATCTCATGCTCTGAAAGTGGGTCGTTGTTGTTCTAAAAAGTGTGCTGAAAGTGATACGTTTCTGCTCTAGTGCAGAAAAGTAGGGTATTCCAGTTAGTCCTTGCCTTATAAACATTATCTGGGAACTAATTCTAATAAATATCAATACTTACCTACACCCCGCCACTGACAAAGGGAAATACTTTTATTCTTAAAAGTTAATATAATTTATTTTATTATATATAAAATATGTTTATGTTGTAGATTCATTACTTTTTCATATCTCATGCTCTGAAAGTGATACGTTTCTGCTCTAGTGCAGAAAAGTAATGTATTCCAGTTAATCCTCGCCTTATAAACATTATGGGGGAACTGATTCTCATAAATATCAATACTTACCCCGCACTGACAAAGGGAAATACTTTTATTGTTACTAGTTTATAGAATTTATTTTATTTAATAAGTTTATGTTGTAAATTCATTACTTTTATTTTAACTAATTTATCCAATAGGGTCTATCAGGTGGTGGCAAACGGAATACACCCACAATGCTTTTTTAAACTCAAAGTTGTGCATGAGAGCCAAGGCAGAAACGCATACAGCCACTCTTCAACTAATACTAATAATAAATACAAATAGTATGAAAATATTTGAACAGGCTATTTTCGTCTATCATAATTCAATTATGAAAGTATGTTATTCATATAGTTTTGACTTTAGGAAATACGAATATTAATACTATTTGGTTAATAACGTGAGTAATATTTTTATTTTCAAAATTAAAATCGTAGTTGTCTGTACCTATGTCACGTGACCGAATTACACCATATAACCATAAGCGCGAGCGAGACAGATATTCGCCTCTTTTTAGGGTTCCGTAGCCAAATGGCAAAAATCGGAACCCTTATAGATTCGTCATGTCTGTCTGTCTGTCTGTCTGTCTATCTGTCTGTCTGTCTGTCCGTCAGTATGTCACAGGCATTTTACTCGAAAACCATAAGGTGTATTTGAATAAAAAATTGAGGATAGGGTGTATTTTGTTAACCGCTACATAGTTTTGCAATGAAATTACTTAAAAAGATTTTTTTAGGGGTGCACTCCATACATAAAACCGAAAGTCAAAAATTATTTTTTCATTGCAAGCCCACGTGTGGTACATCAATCGACAGGCCTTTCAAAACAAATATAAGGTTTCTAAGCAATTTTTTGGATTAAGTGAATAGAGTCGGAGATAATCGCCCCGAAAGTCACTAAAATTGTGTCCCCCCCCTCTAATTTTTGAACCGTGTACTTTAAAATTATGAAAAAAATCATGCTAATAGGGCTTATAAAATTCTTTCAGCGATATTTGTTTTGAACAAGATCGGTTTAAAGGTTTTCGAGATATTTATAAAAAACTGCCTTCCTTAAAGAAAAGGACGTAAGTGTCATCGGTAACGAGTTTCAGTAACGAGATGACCTTTTTCATGTCAGACCCACCATACCCCTAGCAATACCCCTGGGGGTAGGGTGGGACTGAACCATACCACCGTTGTGCTGTGCACTATATTATGCTTTATAATATTTATCCCAAATGTCCTGTTACCGTTATCAGTATCACGCAGTGTAGTTGAAAAAGTTAGACTACCGTTATCTGTAGTAACCATTGATTTAGTATATAGAACTAGATGCACAATGTCAAGCAAATATGCCAAGAAATGTGCCCCAGAGCCCCAGAATGACAGCTCTAGTACATTTCAGTAGTTGCTAATAGCGTTAATTTATAACCTGCATCAAGGTATTTCATAAAAAAAGAACTCAGTGTTTTAGACCTTAAGCACCATATTAGCAAACCAACATCAAAAGATTAAATACTTTTTAGTTTATTGAGACATACAATGTGAATTGACTGCTCACGTCAAAACTTTAGTTAGCGTTTAGCGAATGAATGGAGTCGCGTTATACATTTTATTTATTTCAACAGAAAGCACAAATAAATCTGGTTTCTTTATTTTGCAAGTGGGGAATAAACAGTTTCAAATATTTGTACAAATATTATACACAAAACAATTCATGAGATTTCCGTAAGTACATATAGTACAGCTGACAGAGTCCATAAAAAGAAGTCATTTTAGTTTCCTTGAAATAGATTCAGTTTGTTAAATAATTGTATTTTCGACCTGCCTTTACTTTTAATACTTTCTTTTTTGCGATGTAATGTAAGCGTACAGTCAAGTAGAGATCAGCTGTCGATTTTATTACAACGATCCTATGGGTTTTGAACGTCACTCTCATGATCATCCGACATCTATAAAACGAGTATTACGAGATATAAGGTCAAAATTGGCAACAATTTGCGCATTTCCAAATGATGTGTTGGGATTGTATTATAGAATTTTATTATAGTTCATTAATGCTATTAATTACCTTTTGCCAGAAGGCAGAAGATAAAGCTAAGTATATTGGAAGTAATTGAAATTAAAATATGTAATGGAAAGAAATGGGCTTAGGTACGTTCATGAGAGGTGTGGCAGTTTTAGTAAACCTGTTCTTCCATTTTTTGTCGTATAACCTATAATATATCCGAATCATTAAAATGAGCCGAACAAACGTTTAAAAAAAAACACCTCGGCTGTCGCGTGCTATGACTGCAGCCCATTTTGCACGTCGCTGAGGATTTTTTGGAAATCTTAAAATGAAAACCATAATTATGTAGGTAACGACATCATAAAAAAAGTATCTAAGTATACCGACTCCTTAGATTTATGTTCCGCGACTTTGTCATTTGACCTAACAAAAATAATTATTTAAAACATGTTCAAAACTATTAAATTACAATGAGTTTACACAAATTTCGTTATGTTATGAAAATAAATTATTTAAAGAAATAAATCCCATCTTTTTTCAAGTTTTTTTGTTGGTATTTACGCAGTTATTGACTGAACATTTCGACATAACTGACAACCAACAAGTCTCACGGTTGAAACCAGACTAAACCACAAAATAGATAATAGTACATGTACAGAAAGGACACTCCTTTGATCTTTACGAAAGGCGCTTTTTTTCTCAGCCAAAACATTAAGATTTATGGCTCTCTGACGTCCCCAACGTTGGGGCACCGGCATGTACTTGTAGCGATGAACGTAAATCGCGGAGTGTCCCGCGCCTGACTAAACGCAAAAGAACCGGCCGATGCGATTGGCGGGTGTTAGGTGTACTACGACCCTACAGCACGCGAGCCGAGCGAGCGAAGCGAGCGTGCCGCGGCAGCGGCCGGCGAAGCGCCAGAACCGACTACGGATATTTTTTTCGAATAAAGTTAGGTCTGGAGCTTCGCCGGCCGCAGCCGCGGCACGCTCGATTCGCTCGCTCGGCTCGCACGCTGTAGGGTCGCAGAGTCGCAGACTCGCAGTACACCTAACACTCCTCCTCGCTTCACTCGTCGTCGTATCTACACCGGCCTGCCTTATAGTATAGATTGGTTATGAACGTGGACGTATGGCAGTTACGATACAGGTATGAAGATAAGATAATACCCCGCGTGCCAAGGGAAAACTACTAAGGCCACTGTAGTGTCACAGGAAATTCTTTTTTACTCATGACACTACTGGCAGTGCCAAGCAGTATTGCCTAAGGTAAAAAATGGCCAGAACGGCTTTCGTTTTTTTCAGTTTAATGAAATTAAAAATTTTGTACCTATTTTTTTTCTATTTTTCCATCAAGTCCCAGCACTACTAACGGTGGTATGGTTCAGTCCACCCTACCCCCAGGGGTATGGCTAGGGGGTATGGTGGATCTGACATGACCTTTTTAATAGGGACGGAACCCTGGTTGTGCGTTGTCCGACACGCACTTGGCCGCTTTTTTTAGGACAGGTGAGATGGGACTATTCTTTCGGCTCGGATGACGTCATAATAATGATGGCTGCCGGTTTTGAATTGTATACTTTGAATAAACGTATTGTTTAATTTTCCGTCTGTGTTTTTTTCACTTTCCTCGTATACGATATGAAAAGTAGAGTGTTTAACTCGGGTGAGAGTCACCCATTTCTGACTCGAACCATTGGCGCTCTCACTTCGTTCGAGCACCAAAATATCTCGTCAGGAATGAGTGCCTTTCAGCCCTTGGTTAACAATCTACTATTATTTTAGTTAAAATATTCACTATGAGGTGGTGACAAATGGAATAAAACCACATAATACAGTGAAATGAGGTCAAAATTTGGCAAAATTAAAGAATGACTGTTATCTATCAGGTTATGTAGGTTATAGAGAATAGTTTATTATTATTTATTTATTTATTTACATACACACACCCATCCTTACAGGCTATCCTAATTCGACAGTATGGAATTTGACACAAAACAGAAAAATAAAAACATAGGTGCATTACAAATTACAATAACACAATACATGTAACGTGGCCTTTGTGAATCCGTTCAAAGAACAAAAAAACAAATCTACCTCGACCGCTACCCTGCTCCCTGAGCCAGATATGCAAAAATACCCCAAGAATTATCCTATTTTTCTACGAAACTATGATGTTTCTAGACCTGGGAAAAATATATATCATTCTTAATTATATTATCTTCAATAACACAGCTTTAGATATACGATTCGTAACACTTCGTTCGATACAATTCATTCCCAAAGTAACCTCCAATTCGAATGTTTATTCCAACTTTACTTGTTTTTTTACTACGTGACACTATGAAACAAAACAAGGAACAAAATTAATCATAACCAAAATAATAATTTGACAGCTTCCTAATTTCAATAATTTCAGGCAATAATTTTATAATACAGAAACATCGTAAAATTCAATCGTATAAAGATATCGACTTACGGCCTCCAATGTCTTTCTCCGTCACTCTTTCGAAATGTGACAGTGATCGCTGAGCGGTCGTACCAGACAGACCTGTACTACTTTTTCCAAAAAAATAAAATTAAGATAATTATTAGATTCCAAAAAGCAATGGATCTAACGTAAGTAAAAATTTATATTTACTAAACAGTGAAAAGAGCATTTGGTTAGCTTCATAATTACTAAGAATAAACATTACAATCCTCTTTACGCATATACTTGTGAATTTCACCCGCTAAAGGTAGGCATTGGCAGCGCAATGGTTACAGCGATAGGAATAAAGGCGAAGGGTCCTCGCAGACGAAGTCGCGGGCGGAAGCTAGTATTATATAAAACTTGCCGATTTTTTAAAATGTAAACTGCACCAACTTACTGAAGTTTCATATTTGTTATTATTTACCTAATAATAACTTTCATATTTTTGAAATAAGAGTTGACTTCATTAAAATGAATATTTAATGTATACACTTTGTTTTATTTTATTAACTTTAACGCCATCTATATCAATCACTGTTTTTTTTCGGTCTTTAGTACTACGTTTTAGAAATCAGTGTCCTGTTAGTTAATTTAAGTCGCCACTTCTTACGTGGCGCTGTTGTATCGTCACTTTATCGAGGGGCGGGACGGGTGGCGTGAAGAGGGGCTCGATTTTAGATTTCATTTGGGTAGGGGAGGGGGCCTTAAGGGTCCGAATTGCGCGCGTAAAGGGGGCCTGGCGAAGGAGTTGCGTTTTCGCGCGCGGCTCGGCCAGCAGGCTCGGCCGCCGCCGCCGCCACACATAACGATCCGGTACGCTCAAGCACACCTCCGCCAAGACGCCAGGATTGCTCAACTTGCCTCGCATCAACTTAAATATATATGAAGCCAGCCCCAGTTCCCTTCTAACTTCAAGTTTATTCTATCCTACCATTCCTAACACGAACAATGTAGGATACATTAACGGATAAAAAGGGTATACTCCGTATAATTTTAAATATTTATTTATTGATTTATTTATTGATACATGGAAAACCAACAGCGCAACATATTTCTAGATACCATAATAAAACCATATAGCCAATTACAGGTTTTCACTTATAGAAATAAACTAACAAAGAAATCTGAAGCCAAACTTAAACTTAGCGTACATTACGCACAGTAACCAATCGCGCACTACCTAATACGCGGAATATACAAGAATCAGGTAGTTAATGAATTAGGCTACTATAAACTCTTTAAACCCGAGCCTACACCTGAGTATCACACATGAAGAAACTTATCAGTTTAGATTTTATTGCCTGTATGCTATCACAGAATATGTCTATATCTAATTGATCTACAACTTTGTTTAAACTCCTGCCTGCTCTGCACAAGAAACTATTCATTCTATATTTAGTGGAAACATGGAATATGCTAATAGGACGAAAACGGCGGAAACTTCTTATGGGAGTATTAAAAGAAATCTTAGAAAGTAAATTAGGACAGTCAACATTGCTTCTTATTATATTTAACAAATATAATATATCAGCAATTTCACGACGCTTAGCAAGGGGTATCAAGTGATGCTTTTTACAAAGGGTTAAATAATTAGATGAACTATAATGTGTATGCATTTTGTAGCAAAGAAATTTCATGAATTTGGATTGTAATCGCTCAATTCTGTCAATGTAAATTTTATATTGGGGATTCCAAATCTGAGATGCGTATTCCAACTTGCTTCTCACATAAGCACAATACAAGATTTTCAGCGTCTTAATATGTGTAAAACAAACCGAGCTACGCATTATAAATCCAAGAGTCTTAGAAGCTTTACTTATAATATTATCAACGTGATCATTAAAAATAAGCTTCGAGTCATGAAAAACCCCTAGGTCTCTTATGCTAGTTAGTTGCTGAATACTTTTACCTTTCAATGAATAAGAAGTAGGTATTTTATTTAATTTACGAGAAAAAGTTACGGTAAAACATTTTGAGGGATTTAAATCCAATTTATTCTTAACACAATATCTATCCAGACGGCTTAGATCAGATTGCAGCGCAGTAGAATCTTCAGGTGAAGCAATCTTGGCAAAAATCTTCATATCGTCAGCAAAACTGAGTAACTTAGAAAACCGAAAACAGGTACCTATATCATTCACAAAGACGTTAAAAAGGAGTGGTCCCAACAAAGATCCCTGTGGAACGCCACTTGGTACAGATACCCAGCTTGACATGTAGTTTTTGATCACTACCGACTGGCAGCGATTTTCTATGTAAGACATAAACCACCTCAGAAGATCCCCTCTAATACCCATTGAATAAAGTTTATGTATTAAGACATCATGGTCAATCCTATCAAAAGCCTTACTATAGTCTGTGTAGACTACATCCACCTGGTGGCCAGAATCCATTGTATCCATATATAAACCTAATAAATTTATTTTGAATACGTTCCAACATTTGTCTATATTTCGACTCGTGTGGACTCCAGATGGCCGCACTATCCTCTAGATGACTCCTGACAATTGCTTCGTACAATACACGTATCACCTTGATGTTAGTAAACGCATGAGCCTGAGGTTTTCTTTTAAAATGGAAAATACCGCGCTCCGTAACGTATTTATTAAAATTATCAGAGCCGCATTGCTGGACAAATTGATCGCCCCAACCTTCTGAACAAGCGGGATTCAGTCCCGGACTGTCTACCACCGATCATGCACTAAATCAAGTGATTGAATGCTAAGAACATAACCTCCCCCTCTATCTAGCCTTCGTCGACTACTCGAAGACTTTCGATTGTATAACGAATAATTCCATCTTCACAGCTCTACGAAACCAAGAAATAGCCCCAAACTACATCCACCCTCTAAAAGCGATTTACACAAACAGCACAGCCCGTAAAACTCCTGACTTCTGGTCCGTCATTCAAAGTGCAAGGAGGAGTTAAACAAGGAGGTCCACTATCGCCGAAGCTTTCCACCAGCACATTGGAACACGTATTCCAGAAACTTGCACCGCGCTGGGGAGAAAGGGGGTTTGTTCGTCGGCGAAGGGAGGTTAACTAATCTTCGTTTCGCCGATGATATTGTCCTTTTTTCCTCGACAGCATCCGAGCTACGTCAAATGCTAGATGCTACGACCGCAAGTCTCATGGTTGGGCTGAAGATGAATATGTCCAAGACCAAGGTCATGACCAACAGTATATACAGAAAAAAGGTTAGAGATTAACGGAGACCATGTTGCATATGTCCATGAATACCTTTACCTGGGCCAATTAGTCTCTGTCCATGCGCGACAAGAGAAGGAAGTCGTAAGATGGACTGAAAATCCCTGTAGTCCAGGAAAAATACGGTTTTGAAAAACATTAATTTATAATAGCGATTTTTGTTGATTTCTTTTTAAAATATTATTCTCAGATGCTTTATTCAAGAATCCGAGAAACTTTCCACCCGGAAATAATATGTAGATTTAAATGAAGCATGCGTTATCTTTTTTTGTATGATTTATCTTGAATATTATAGAGCAAATGTAGATGAACCAAAATAAAGACAAAAATATTTTAAAAAAACTTACTTTTCTGAAGCTAACTAATTAAAAAAAAATGATTTGCCGGATTCTGTCGCTGGGTAACAATTTAATTGATAATATATCCGTTACACATAAAAATATGCCGTTATAAATTATTTCCAAAAATGTCATTGTTTCCATACAAGTTGTCAGATCATTGACTGGACTATTTGAGGAGCCATTGATCTATGAAAAATCTGATGGAAGGTGACCTTCCATTGTCACTGAAACGTAGGCATACTTCCAGTTCTCACCTACGGTGCAGAGACCTGACACCGTATAATGGTCGGCCTTATCACATGACAAGTGACAGGATAGAGCATCCGTCACTAGCCGACACCTTTCGATAGAACGAGACGACGCTCTTATCTTGTCACTTATCGCGTAATAAGGCTGACCATTATACGGAATCTGGTCTTTGACACAAGCACAGATAAGTTCAAATTACAAAAATCACAATTACAGGTACCACGGCTCACACACATTTTTAACAAAGACCAAAAAAGAGCAATGGATAGGATAGATTAACCGTAGATTTATTTTATTTATTCTATAAAACATCTTTTACAAATTTTCCTTAAAACTAAAGGTACTTACATATACATATATACTAACTACATAGAATTCATTCGTTAGCTTGTAGTAGTTCAACCCTATTAGAATCCATTCGCTAGTTCGTGATCTATTCCACACTCGCGGTTAAATTACAACTGCACCCTTGTATAATAAACAACTATATTATTTCCTCTCTCAAACTACAGATGCATGTACGATGCAGTTTCTCATATCAGCCATGGAGACCCAAACTACGCAGACGGACGGGGCCTGCGAGCTGACTCCCGAATGCAATCTCCAGATCATGCAGGGCTCCGGCCTCGCCTTCCAGCAGACCAGCCGTCTCCGTGCCGCCACGCTGGCACGACTCTTCGACTGCATGGACGGAGTGGACTTAAACGCACACATCTACAAGCTATGCATACAGATGTACAAGGAAACGAAGTCTCTCGAGGCTTGGGACCATCCTGCTGGAACTAGGACCGTTTTCATGCAACAAAGTATGTCTTATTACTAAACCATACAAAAATGCTTTCATTTCGGTTCTTACATTAGATTTTAGGTACAGTTATTTGTAATCAGTTTTTATGAAACGTTGGTTCTCGTTTAATGAAGTAGTTGAGTGTAATAAAAGCCACGTTACATCAGTTATTGTTCGGTAGAAAATGTAATTTGATGAGCACCTGATGATGAGTTAATATATCATTGCAAAAAACCACTGCAATATTTTTACGATCATCTTGCAACATGTACGTAGTCGCACAAGTGGCGGTGTAGAATATGCAGTCGATTCTCTGTTTAACACTCACCCAAGCCCAAGGAACACAGCGACTTTGGTATATAATATATCTCACATACGATACATAGAGCCAGCTGTACATAGTATCGCTCTAGATATAAACTTTTATGCAGGGATGCAGCATATAGAACACTTATTTACTGGTAGAATGTACCTTCGCTAGTATATCGTATCGCACAAAACTATTCAAGTATCTACATTGATTAACATAACGCTTTCAGTCTTGTATTGTGCCCTTCACGGCTACGGCGAGTTCATCAAGCCGCGCTGGATGAATAAGATCTTGTCCTGGCAGGAGCCGAAGGGGTGCTACTCGGACGAGCGGCGCCCGTTCATGCGGCTTACGGGCTTTGTGACCGCTGCTCCGCCAGCGACCAAAGAACGCACGGTATGGCCTGACCCAAGGGGTGATTTGAGAGAAATTTGAGCTGGGGGTCCGAGGGTACGGCTCGTCACGTATTAAAACGAGTCAAAATGAGCGCGCGCGAAACATAACAATGAAATCATAAATAAATTGGAATGCTTAACGTATAACTCAGGCCCACAAGCTCAAATTTCTATGTAAAGTATTATGTATTTAGGCAACGTTTTTAAAAACATTACACTTCCTATACAACATTTTAGCACCTGTAGCAATGTGGCATGAAAACCATAAATTTCCCTTAATAATGAATCCTGCCCTTACTCATGTCTGTTGTCGAAAAATCATTTTTCGGCCTGTACGTATTCCCATCGAACAAAAAAAAAACGTAATTTGGGACACGTCGTTTTCGTGATGATTCTTACAATAAGAAAAATCATAACGACATTTTCTTATAGTAAATACATTTATTTACGTGTAGAATTCTTTAACCATTAATTTAATTACGTTTCTTAGCGCGTGCGGAAGTCCTTATTTATATTATAACACATACAAAGCGCTCCTTCAATTTATGCCAAATAACGATAGAGACGGCGACACCGCGGACTCCTAACCTCCAGAGGGCCCGAGTGATCTGGCCCTCGCCTCTGTGCTTGCCTTCACCGGCCGGCCAGAGTGGAGTCGCAAGAGCAGAACCTATGCTCCAGGTTGGAAGTGTAAAATGTCATAACGCCCTTGAACGGATTACCGAGATCTGGCGCACCGCAGACTCACCTCTCGACAACCTCACAGCCGCTCAGATGTGTTGCTCCATTGTCGCACTGTGCTTGCGACTGTTTGTGGGGCCCACTTAACGAGTTGGCGAGTCACCGCCTGCCTTTTCACAATTTTGAGACTTATTGTCACGGCAGGTGTCCGCTAGTCTCGTCCCATAACCCATTGTCCAGACCACCCACCACTCAACCCAATAACCCATTACCTTAGTTTCCATCGCAGCACAGTGTTGCACTGCAATAGTCTTTGCACCTGGCGGGGACCATCATCGGGTGTATCATGTTGTGCGCTCGGAGATGGTATCCGCCATGTGTATCCCTCGCTTTATATTATGTTTGTTTTAAAGGGCCTTTGCGCTGTTGGCTTCGGCCCCACGCATGCCTTCCAAAAGTCCGGGACCCCATGAGATATGGAAAAAACATTGACATATCGCACTCCAACAGACAGCTGCAGTGGATACTGGGTAATTCCAGTAGGTACCTACGTAATAGTGAGAACGATATGTTTCCATCCTACTAATCACAGTAATCACAAAATATTCTTCCTTTAAAACGATGTAGGAGGAGTATCGTGTGAAGAAGGCAGCCGAATCAGAAGGTGGCGCATGTAACTCGCTGACGTCCGCAATGGCGCTGGGCTCCATGGTCGTTTACATCAGGGCCTTGCTGGAGACGGACCAGGCGTTCCAGTACGACGTATTGGACTAACAGGAACACTTTATTAAAAAAATAGAGATAATATGCGCGGAAGGAGAACCGTGAAAAGGGTTTGAGGGTACCAGCACAGTAAATTATTAGCTATGGCAGTATCTCAACTAGAGTCTCTTTAAACCTTCTTACACCTGCGTTCAATTGAAAACCAGTTCTACCCGGCACATGTGCGCCACGCGTACAGAAGTAGGTACCGTAGATTACCCCTACTTGCGCATAAGGCTATTGTAGCGACGCGACGCGTTTCTGTGTGAATGCGGCACATCGGGCATTTGTACGTACGGTTCTGTTTTACTGCTTTGAGCTACATCTGCCATGTTAACCAGCACGGCTAAAAAAGAAGTATCTATCTAGGGCGACACGTCGTGCACCCAGAAGAGGTACAACATATCACCGCCCAAAGAATCTGGAATTTCCTAGAGGCAACGGGTCTTAACGGTGAAATCTAATAACAAAAGGGCTGCCACAATAGATCACCTGCTGGTCGAAGCGGCAAACAAAGGCCCAAAAACCAACAATAATAATAACCAGCACGGCTATCATGCCACGGCGCGCGAGCTCTAAATTTTTCTCGCACTATCCGTCTCTTTCTTATGAGAACACTTAGAACCAGAGATATAAATAGTGCGAGAAAAATCGAGAGTATGTCGCGGCCGTCGCATATAGTCGTTGGCAACACTGTCACCTAGTTAGACACTAAAAAGTAAGTCGATAGTGACCGGTGAATCTGACCTGCTTTTTCGCGCTGAAATACACGAATTTACCTGGTGGCATTTTTGTGTTCAAAATCATGTTGTAAACTTATGCATTATAGTTACCCCTTTTAAACATCATTTTAAATTAAAAAACCGATCAAGTGCGAGTCTGACTCGCGCTACGAGGGTTCCGTAGAAACTATCAATTAACTCAAGGTAAAGTAAATGTCTCAATATTTGACACCTTCAAATCAGCCTAATGATTATTTTTTAATTCAATTTCGCTTCGAACACAGAAACGTTGTCATACAAAAATTTGCCATTAGTTGTCAAAGTGAATCATCGGCGAAAAGTTGTTTGGCAAGTGAAATTCGGACATTAAAAAATCGGAGAAAAGGCAGAACCCCAATGGCGCGGTCTGCGGTGGCGGTCAATAGTAAATTTGACAGCTAATGACAAGTTTAAGGCCTGCCACACACTGGCGCGGCCTCTGGTGGCGGACAATAGTAAATTTGACAGCGGCGGACAAGTTTAATATTGACCGCCGCGGGCAGGCCGGTCAGGCCTGCAACACACTGGCGCGGCCTGCGGTGGCGGACAATAGAAAATTTGACAGCGGCGGACAAGTTTACTATTGTCCGCCCCGGCCAGGCCGCGCCAGTCTGTGAGAGGCCATAAGTAGTTCCTTTTGTTGCCACGTCGGTTCTCTTTCCGCTCGGAATCTCACCTACCCTAATAATATATTAAGATTCCGTCAAGCGAATCGTGTCCATGGAAAATAGCGTCGAAAAAAAAAGCATGCTAGTAACACGAAATATATGGCAACGTCTACACGTTGCCATATGTGAACGTGGCTACCCACTCCGTGGTTTTTAAACGTCAAGAATGTTTTGTCAATCAAAACAATATCCTATTTGTTTGCCGAAACTGACGGATAACATGATGTTTAAAAACATCTAAAACATTGGCGCAGCGGACGCGGCTTAATAGGTAGGGTACTTCTAAAGCCTGCAACACACTGGAGCGGCCTGCGCAAATTTGACAGCTAATGACAAGTTTACTTTTGACCGCCGCGGCCAGGCTGCGCCAGTCAGTGAGACGCTTAAGGCCTGCAACACACTGGCGCGGCCTGCGGTGGCGGACAATAATACATTGGACAGCTAATGACAAGTTTACTATTGTACGCCGCTGCCAGGCCGCGCCAGTGTGATGTAGGCCTTACTAATAGCTTAGGTATGTCATAGGTAAAATTGTTGCCATATGCTTAAAGAATTTGCAAAATTTCCAGGGACAGGACTCGCTTGACAGGCTCTAGCTTCTTCTCTTGAAATGGTTCATGCACCTGGGCAATGTGTTGTGCATAAATTGGAAACCATTCATGATTACCTTTTTACATTAGTTATTCGTTATTCGAAATAAAAACAAAAACAAAATCGTTTTTTATTGATACCAAGTCTAGATCTTTATTTTATATTTGTCTTATAGGTATCATACAGTTGGTTATTCGTAGTGTACCTTTATTATTATGATTAAAGCTTAATTTATTCAGTGAATATTTTACATTCCAAGTGTGGTGTTAGTTTTCTTAGTGAGTACAGTTAGGTAGTTGAATGTGATTACATTCTTTTTTTAGACTATAAAAAATAAAAGAAAGTAGTTTATTTTAGTTGTTAGTGTGTGTTTCTACTCGTACACTGATCCCGATTGGGTATCCTCGATTCCTTTCCATGTATCTCTATCTATAGCTTTCTCTGTCCAATTTTTACCAGCTATTTCGGTGATATCATCGGCCCACCGTTTATATGGTCTTCCCCTTGTTCTTTTTCCTTCTGGTCCCATCCATTTAGTAGTTTGTATGGTCCATCTTTTGAATGAATGAATGAATGAATAGTTGAATAGTTTATTTGTGTAAAAAGGGTATAAATTGGTGTTACATTATTGTGCTATTTCCATCCTTATTTTGCCATGATACAAGGTCTTTGTCTTGTAGTCTGGATATATGGACAGACCACTGTCATTTTAGACGTAGAGTTTTTTTCAGAGCGTCCACAATCTTTGTTCTTTTCCTTATTTCCTCATTTCTGACTTTGTGAATTTCTCCTGAGCTTTAACATGCTCCTTTCCATAGCATGTTGACATGAGCTAATTTTATTTTTTACTTTATTAGTGAAAGTCCATGTTTGGCACCCATATGTCTGACTAGGTAGGCCTACACGTGTCCATAATGACTTTTTTTCAGTTTTGGGTGATATGTTCCATTGAAGTACTTCTTTCTGGGTCCAGTATTTTCTCCATGTGCAGTTTATCCTTCGGTCCACTTCTTCTTCATTGCTTTTTAGACTAAATGACATTTGTTTTCCCAGGTAGACATAATAATTTGGTTGCCATCAATTGTTAAAGGATGAGCCTATATATAAACACAAACAAAACCAAAGTCATGACTAATGCTTACAGTCATGACTTTGGTTTTGTTTGTGTTCATATATAGGCCGACTCGCTTGCTCTTGCTTGCCAAGGTTTGCATCATTTGTTCAAGCTTCAGGTTCAGCTTGTTCTTTCAAATAACAATGTCATCTGCAAACCTCAGGTGGCTCAGATGTTTGCCACGTATCCAGAGTCCTTGATCATCCCAGCTGATTGCTTTGAAGATACCTTCTAGCACTGCTATAAATAGTTTTGGAGATAAGGGGTCTCCTTGCCTTACTCCTCTCCTTATTGGTATTTCTTTTCCTGTGCTTTCCAGTCTTACTATTCTTAGTGTACCTATCGTTCACCATATACGTAGTATCGATGGGTTTTTGACAATTCCCCGTACACTTACGAGTACACTGTTAAACCTCTCACAGACTGGCGCGGCCTGGACGCGGCGGTCAATAGTAAACTTGTAATTAGCTGTAAAATTTATTATTGACCGCCACGGCAGGCTTCGCCAGTTTGTGAGAAGCTTAAGGCCTCTCACAGACTGGCGCGGCCTGGCCGCGGCGGACAATAGTAAACTTGTCCGCCGCTGTCAATTTTACTATTGTCCGCCACCGCAGGCCGCGCCAGTGTGTTGCAGGCCTTAGGCCTCTCACAGACTGGCACGGCCTGGCCGCGGCGGACAATAGTAAACTTGTCCGCCGCTGTCAAATTTACTATTGTCTGCCACCGCAATGCCGTGCCAGTGTGTTGTAGGCCTGAAGACGATCGTCGCTGACGTTCGCAATGGCTCTGGGCTCCATGGTCGTTTTCATCACACTTGCTCGAAGAGGGCTTCATAATGCGCAGAATACAGAGCTACAATCGCCTGTGTTACACCCACGGGCATAATGGTTTTTTCTTTAATTGTATATGTCACTCATGCGGCAGTTACAAAGCAAAGAGGTTTTATATCAAATACAATGTCTGAAAACGTATTTATAAATAAATAGTGTTGCCAAATGTCTACAAAAAATCTCAATAAAAAAAGGCTTACGTTCTTGAACGCACGTTTATATACCAAACGTCAAGTAGTAGTGTAAAATAAAAAATCATGCATTTGAGGGTTAAACTAAAAAAAACTACCCCATCCAGCCTCTCGACTCTCTCGAGGCGCCGCCCAGAGGCGCTCGGCACGAGTCTTGGCGATTGGAGGCCGTAGGAGTAGGTAGGTACAGTCATCCACACTCTCGATTTATGCAGTTGCTCGCTACGTACCTCTACTACAAAATGGACGTGATTAAAGTGACGGCGTTAGCTACTTTATGTGCCTACCTGTATTATAATCTCTTGCGTCTATATAACTTAAATAAAAAAGAAAGGCAAAACGGAGAAGGTACTGGATGACATAAATACACCGCAACAGGACAACCCAACAGCAAACACAAACTGAGCGAGCGTGAGAGTGTGGTTGATTACCTCGCCTCACCCCTTCGCGTCCCTTGACTCGCGTCCGAAATTTGTCGTAAATGTGGACACGCTGGACAAAAGCATCAATTATTTTTCAGGCACTTATTATGTCCATAGCTTTAAGTTTTTGATAGGAACCAACTCCTCCGTCGGACATTTTTTTTGGCGGCCATTTTAATTTTCACAGAAGTTGTTTTTCTATTGCTGCTTAATCTTAAAGTAAAATACTTATCTAAGTAGTTGAATTCCTTGACCCCAACTATGTAGGTATATTTAGACACTAAGTTTGTGATTCTACGTTATTTAGAACTCGAGATATTAAAGGTATACGTATTATTGAAAATGACTGCCATAAAATTAAAGATGGCCGACGGAGGAGGTGGTTCCTATCAAAGCTGTGGACCTAACAAGTACCTACATGAAAAAAATGGTGCTTTTGTCCAGCGTGTCCAAATTCTCACCTGAAACTGCCCTACTAAAAAACCGACAACAAGCGGAGCGATTAATAGCGGGGCGAGCCGAGGAAAGCCGAGGGGACAAATCCACCATCAATATTTAAAAGAAGGATCACAAACAGGCTCTTGGATAAATTTTACACAGTTGACGAATATTGAAATTGTAATGCTCGACATTCTCACTCAAACTTCTTTAGACTGTAATTTAAATTTTGATATAGATTTATTAATTGACATGTTACTTTATTTCCAGCTCTATTTCTATTTCTACGCCTATGTGCGGGCTGAATTGCACATGTATACTATCCTTTACTTTGACATGAGCGCACCGTCCACACTCTCGTACTCGCGTTACCTCCTGTAGTCCAGGACTGCACGTTTTGCATATTTGTTAGCTATTGTAGGTAATTAGTTAAGGGCCCCTTCGGGGCCCAACTTAGGAAGATGGGAGGAAAAAAATTAAAAAAAAAGTTACCTCCTGTAGCCTAGTGGAGAGTCTGGATGGGGCATTACTGCTTTGTGCTACATCTTCCATGTTACCAGTACTTAACTAAAAAGTAAGTCGATAGTGGTGAAACGGACCTGCTTTTTCACGCTGAAAAACAGGAATTAACCTGGTGAAATTTTTGTATTTAAAATCGTGTTGTAGCCTTATGCATTATACCCCTTTTCAACATCATTTTAAATTAAAAAACCGCAACGAAACTACACAAAAATAATATAGCACAAAATTAAGGTTGACACTTTTGATATAACATGTCAGGTAAGGCTAAGTTACGTTGCAATCTTGTTGCAATGTAAGGCCTGCAACACATTGGCGCGGCCTGCGGTGGCGGACAATAGAAAATTTAACAGCTAATGACTAGATAACTATTGACCGCCGCGGCCAGGCCGCGCCAGTCTGTGAGAGGCCTTAGGCTGACTATTCTCCGATGTCCGATCTTGCCTACTCTGTAGGATGATTACTTATTCTCAAACCTCTTTGGTGGGACTCAACAAGTAATTAAAATGATTCGAAGAAGTATTGTTTTCAATGTCACTTGGTGTCATTGTAATCAAATTTTAATAATGCTAAGTGCTGCATATAATCCTTAAATAGTCAAACTAAATAAATATTTTGCATATAGGTTAAATATTTACTACATACTCAGAAAATATAATGCTGCGAGTATTCGTGAGGCACATGTGCGCAGCACCCCAAGGGAAAAGACCGCCAATAAGCGTTTATGGTAAGTCTACGTCGAACTAATTTATCAAGGAACCTTTAACAGGGTGAACTGATTCCTAAGAAATAAATGAGGGTTAGCTCACCCTATGCCACGCTAATATCTCAATACCTATGTCAATATTATTATCTCAATTAGGACACATTAGGTACGGAATACATTCTTCGGCTTTCGGGTGATATTTTTTTAACGGTTGTAACTAATAGTAATATATAGCGTAGTAACCTAGTTGGTTAATGCTTATCAATAATAATATTCAGGAATCGAAGGACGCTACGTCACTGCCTTGTACAGCGCTGCTAGCCAAACGGGGCAACTGGACGAAGTGGACAAACATTTGAAGATTCTCGAGAAGGAGCTCTCCAATCCAAAGATGATGGACTTTTTAGAAACCAGTGTGGTATCACGGATCCAAAAAGCTAAAATTTTCCAAGAAGTAGCTAAACAAGTCGGTAGGTGGCATTGCTATATTTTTCTATTAGGCGCCTATTCTTTTTTGAATTTGCAGGTTTTATTCCGTACCTAATAGAAAATTAAACTTGTGCATTAGCAAAGTCGATTTTGCTACTATCCAGACCTATCCTAACCTAACCAGAATTCAAAACAAACCCATCCCGATGTCTTCAAAACAACTCATTTTATTAGTGTTCGGCACGTGTCCGGACTTTTTTTTCTATTACGTACCTACATACTTACTTAATTCGTTACTACTGCAATACAGTACGCATTCAAATATAATTTTTCATTGCTTTTATAACGATTTATGAACGCATTTTATAAACTGGCATTCATAACCAAATTGTGGGTTATATATATAAAATGATTTTAAATATTCAATCAAACGACTAACTTATATCTAAATTAAACACGCATTTAAGAATTAATAAAATATAATTTTTAGGTATGCCCGATACTGCTGCCAACTTTTTAGGTTTGGTCGCTGAAAACGGGCGACTCAAAAAACTAAAACGCATGATAACCATGTTTTTGGCAGTCATGATTGCGCATCACAATAGAGCCCTCTGCGAAGTTATTACGGCTGAGCCCCTCGACGATAGCTCTCGCAAATCCCTTATGGACGCCCTTCAGAAGTTCGTCAAGGGAGACAAGAAGATAGAGCTCACGGAGAAAGTCGATCCTTCCATAATCGGAGGAATGGTAGTGGGTGTTGAGGATAAACACATTGACATGAGCATTGTTAGGAAAATTCAGATGTATACTGACATACTGAAACAATCTGTTTAAGGGTTTGTTCATCGCCATGTCAGTAAAAGAGGTACGGATTTAATTCCCCAAAAAACGATAACTGGATGATTAACTGGTAATACTTAATATACCGCATTTATTCCATGTTTTGGTTGCTATAGGCCACAAATCTTTGGTCGGGCTGTTTGTCAGGGAGTTTGGAATGGTACCTACTTAAAAATATTCCAATAAAGGCTTCTGTTATTTTTAATATTGTAATAATTTATTTAAATAATTATAAAACAACTTTAAAAATAAACGCCCCTATATGGCCAGTTGTACCACATAAAAGTACTGAGCAAATGTTCAGACATTGCACTTATTTCTAAAGATATGATACAGCGCCATATCTGGGAATAATATGCCTGTATCCCGTCGGCGTAATAAGATTCGCATGGTAGCCATGGTTCCGATCCTTTGGGGGACTCCTGCAGGCTGAACCTTCTAGAAGCCGAGAGGTGCTCTGGGCGTGAATCCTAAAGTTTACTCTATTGGAACTGAGGGATCCTGTCATAACTCTTTGAAAGCTGGAAGTCAAGATCCAGAGTTCTTGTTCGCCTTTCACATTGGTAACCATTTTCATGCCACTGGCGAACTGTAGTGTCTCCCTGTCCAAAGCGATTTGGTGGAAGTTGCGGGGAGAGAATTCGCTAGCGGAGTTCCAGCACCATATACTAGGAGGGTCCATTAGGCCGAAAAACAATATGCCGTCTCGGTCCATGGCCTCGGCTGCCGACTGCGAGGTGCGCTCTTCCGGGAAAACCTGAAATGTTATCTTTATCTACCAATTACTTTCGCATTCATGAAACATTACACATCGGCATTTTGTTCAATTAAAGAAACAATTAGTAGATACGATAATTTAGGCCATTGACTCAATGTCTAAAAATAGTTTGTAGTATAATTAGGTGTAGGTATTGTAATTTTTTTCTTAACACTTAACTTTGTTCATATTGTGTGCTCCAAACTTTGTAAGTGTCTGGGTATAGTTACTATGTTATTTAATAGCATTTTCCCATGAATATTAATTTCCTTGAACTGGGAGAACTCTTAATAGCAATAGCTTAATTTATAGGAACTTATAGATAGCGTATCGCTGACCTCAACCAGTACTGGCGTATTTCCCAAAAAAATGAAAATTCTGTACATCGGCGAGAAGCAGTATCTTACTAGAGCTGCTGGTTGTAGGATGATCATGTTGCCAGACGCTAAAAGTTACTAATAGGTACTAACGTTCATTGAGCGGGGGTCGGCGTTGGAGTCTTCAATGAAAGAGTCGTTACGAAGGATACCGGTGCGCACTACGTTTTCGGTGGTGGAGGCGAGGGAATGGAAGTAGAGGTAGCTGTCGCGGCCGTGCCGCCACGGCGACAGCGCCATGCCCAGCACGCCGTCCATCAGGTCAAAGCTTTCACCTGGAAGCAATAAGTTTTATAAGCCTCAGACATTTAAAGTTCGGCTTCGAATCTTCGGTCGTTCTACTACTTTACTAACATTTCTGTTCGTGTATATTTTTTGTCGAAGGTTGTGGTGGCTTTTTTAGGTTGACATGTTCGACGCCAGTCGCTACGACAAAAACGAATGCCTACGCCAATCTTGTCTGATCTCCTTTATGGGTGAATGGCTGCTCACATATCACAATGTTCATCTGTACTGTAACGGTAACAATCTATCGTTGTCATATTGACAACTTGCCGTCGTTAAGGCCTGTATTCACTTTGATTAGTGATTAGTGCGAGTGATTAGTGCAGGTGATAAGTGATTAGGAGAAAATAAGTGTGGACAGCGACTGATTAGTGCAAGTGATTAGTTGGCTGCGTAGTAACGTGAAAGATTAGAAGCGTGTTCTATTTTTTTGCGAGTGGACTGCGAGTAGCCACGTCCCGCACCCCGCCCTTCCCCCTCACTCGCAGCGTGCCTGCCACTAAACAGGTGTGGACAGGCAGTTTAGTGCGCATTAAACTTCTCGGCAGTCGGGTAGCCCCATAGTGGCGACTACCCACAGGCCAGCCACGATCAGCCGATACAGCCTCCGGGTTTTGGCATATAGGGTCCAAAAAAAAAAGGCAGTTTAGTGTTTAGCGTCGGTGCTGGTCGACGGCTAACTGAATTTAGTAAACAGAGCCACTAAACAGGAATTGGACACTACTCGCACTAATCACCTGCACTCGCACTAATCAAAGTGAATACAGGCCTTTACCTAGTGTGCAACAAGCCAACAACCTGGAGGATACCATTGTGAAGTGAGGAGAGGAGGGGTGAAGCTCACTCACAAATGGGATGGAAACACAGCCGAATGGTATGAAGTACACACCTATGTATAAATATATCTAGAGTAACTAGAGAACCGTACCATCGATGGTGAAGGTTCCTCTCGAAGGGAAGGGGAAGAAGAGTTTGTGCGTGACGCGCCAGGAGCGGTCTCGGGCCACATCCACCACCAGTATGCCGAACCCAGTCACGTCTGCCACGTACACGAACGTGTCCGGGCCACAGGCCTCGGAGCCGGACTTGCGGACGTCAACCACCTGGAAAGGATTTGATTATAATTTAATATGAAAATAGAAGCAACGCCGAAGAATGACAATAGGAATATCATCTGCCGCAGCCTTCACGTCCGTGACAAATCAGATACACTGCCAGAGGTCGTTTCATCGTACAATAATGACGTGAGGGCGCATCGTCCATTTGTCGAATTCGGCTTGCCAGTTTTGTAGCAAAGGTTAAAATAGTGTACAAGTAGGCTCCATGAAATCCATCTTCCCAATTTACTACATATCAGAAATGAAAATCTCAACTTACGGGTGTAATGAAGAGGGACGACTGGACGTAATCGGAGGCGTTGACGCGGTGTCGGTAGACCAAGTTGTCGGTGCTCAGGTCGAAAGCCAGCAGTTGCGGCGGGCAGACCTGGTCCTCGCCGATCTTGCCCGCGTCCATCACCCACAGCCGGTTGCATTCGTCGATCTACAACAATCAGTAAAGTAATTCGAGGGAACATTAAGTGCAGTGCCTACACGTTCAAAGTAAACTTGAAGTAGTAAGGAACATGGCTACACGTCGGACGGCCTAGCTAGCACAGAAAATCTAGGTCGGCCGGCATGCGGTCCGGCTGATATCGGCCCGTGTAGCGTTTCCTTTACCGAGTCAAAACTTTCGGAGTGAAAGTTATGCAATCACTCAAAGATCACTTTCGAAGTTGGCGCAATAAAGGGCATTACAAAGCATAAAAAGATGTGGACTGTTGAAAAGCAGGCGGCCTCAGGAACGAATGTGATTCGTTACACATCATTGACATCATCCATGTCTAGTTGTCCACGCTATGCAATGTCGCAACTGAGCGCAATGTTGTCCAAACTAACCTTAATGGTTCAAATCATTCTACCTTAAAAGGTCACGTGGTTCCGTTTATTCTAAGTATTGACTAAAGTAATTAAACAGCAAACTGTGATTACTTGTATGTATTCAGTACAGGTATCAGGACAGGCAAAGTACGCGTAATGATAGTGTGTACTTACATTATTATCACTTATGCTAATGTTCGAACTAATAGGGTTCAAAAATATGTGTCAACCGCAAATACCACGCTAAGTACTTAGAATAACGTGATACTGTCAGCATCATATATGTAGTTAGTCCCAGCCAAAGTAGTCAAATATTTCGGTCTACACGTCTTTATTATTGTAATACATACATACATACATACATACATACATACATATAATCACGCCTCTCTCCCAGAGGGGTAGGCAGAGATAACGGATCTCCATTTGCTACGATCCTGGCAAACCATTCACTCAGTTTCATAATATTTCTCATACGTGCATACGTGCTCGTCGGTTTAGGGTACTTTTGACCTGGCCTTTTGTTAAGATTTCTCCAATTTGATCGGAGAAAGTTCGCCTAGGTCTTCCCCTTCCACCTTGCCCTTCCACTCTTTTTATATACACCTTCGTTAATCTTCTTTCATCCACTCCGAGAGGGCGGGGCGGCACGCGGCGGCTACCGACGCGGTCGGTGGGGATTGTAATCAAATATGAACTAACTGTATCTGCTGTATAGACGGTTCAAATTCCTTTGCATGTAATAGAATGCGCACCGGCCCGACCCGTTCGGTGGGAAACGTACATTTAAGAATAAAGATGTGTTATGATATATTTGGGTACTGTGGCTGCTACTATGTACGACTGAATATAAGAATGTCACTCATTACTCACGGCTACTCTGAAGACCGAGGTCATGCCATCACAGTTCAGACCCTGGTTGTCGTGCCAGCTGTAGTCGGGGTAGGGATAGATGCGCGCGTTTTCATCAACAGTGCCCAGCGTCATTGGCCGCCCCTCGTCAAAGCGAGGGATTGTCACGAATATGCGCGATTGCAAATTGCCTGTTAACAAATTGACGATGTCAGATGAGTTAATTTTAATATTCATTTAATTCAATTTATTTCATGCATAATCAGATTAATTACATTAAGGGCACCTCAAAATGTAGGTAGTAGAGAATGGTAGAGTTTGTAGGTAAGTATTAGTTTATTTATTTATTCGTATGGCATATACAAGAGTCGCTTCAAGGTCAAAAAATACTTAAATTAAACAAAATAAAATGTAACTACAAACAAATATCCAAATTCTTCACCCATTGGGCTACGTTGACATCAGGGGAGAGCAAATTCAGAGAGTCCCCACTGAATTTCCGGTTTGGGCAGTCATTTATTATATGATGGATGGTCTGCGCGGGCGCACCACAGTCGCACGCTGGTGAGTCGCGCCACCCACACTTGTACATGTAATCCCCGCACAGTCCATGCTCAGTGCGAAGCCTATTTAATCGGCACCATTCCCTTCTGGGAGCCGAAAAGCCATACTGCTTTCGGGTTGGGTTATAGTTTAGTGCAGCAGAGTTAGGTAGGTTGGACCGCCATTCGTCTTTCCATTTCTCTTTCAGACTGAACGGTTTCACCATTAGGCTGTGCGCTGTTTGGTAGGGCGGAGGGCGTGAGTTTAACCGGTGGCTCGGGGGATACATGAATTCCTGGTAGACCGGTAGATCTGGGTTGCGAGCTATTTTATGGGCTTCTTTGATTAAGGCCTGCTGTTTTCGTAAGTACGTACGGTAAGGCTACGTTCACACGGAGCAATTTTTCTCGTATACCGTATACGAATATCGTAGTGAGAACAAAATTTGTACGGCAACTTTGAAAATCGTTCACACGGCGTTTACACGGCAAAATCTCGTATTCGAGATATATTTTTTACCGTATACCGTAGGGTCTTGCCACCGGGGATGCGAGATTCTCGAAACGATTTTATCGAATGCTCAGTGGCGCTTGTGTTTAATACGTTGTTTCGTTCACAGTCACACGGGCAATCTGGCGCAGGCAGTTATGTTTGTGATGATATAGTTTATTGTTTTAGTTTTTAAAAACAAATCATTAGCAGAGGCGGCTCGCCCTAAGGAGCGCTGGTGCAGTGAACTCCCATAAATAATTATATCAAAATTATACTCATTAATCTCATTATTAATATAATAATATTACTATTTAAAATCTATCTTAAAATACGACTATACCAATACCAATAAAATAATTACCTTTACACATTACAAGATCATAGGTAGGCGCTATACCCATCATCCTACTGTATAATTTCATAGTTAACTCGCCAAGCGGAGCGCTCACGATTGCGCTCCTATGGAAGAAGACTCAATACATTTCCTAATACGAAATCCAATAAGAGTGAAAGAGAAAGTTCGCCACAGTCCTGCGCGTGAAACAGAAGATTTTCTATGAGAAATTAGCCAAATTCGGAGCGCCGCTCACGCCACGTTGCCGGTTGATTTTGCCGCCCGACCGCGCGACAGTGATTGAGCGCGACGTTGCCACTCCTATATAAACAAACACTGGTCAACTTAAATGCATGCGCGCGAATGCAAATTCGGGTATTTTCCAATTAATAATCATTTAATACGTTTTGAAATAGCCTGTACTTATCAGTTACTACTTGTGATTGTTAAAATGGATAATTATAATGTGGTGTTCATTAAAAAATGTGCAAAAACGTTACAAATTCGGCTTGAATTGAAGGCCAAGGGACAAGGGACCTTGACCTTACAAGAAAAAACTTGAACGACGAAAAACAAAACATTTACGCGTGTGTTTAAATCCGAACAATATGTGAAAACACCGTAGTTGTGTGGTTGTGATGAGAGTAACAAACTATTTTACAGGGTATTCGCAGGGCACTAGATTCCACGTAAGTACCGAAAGTCTATACGCGAGTTCAATGACCGCGTTGACAAAAACAGGCATATTTTACGAAGGTTAACAGATTGTGTAGTATTATGTGGTGCATTTCAAATTGCTTTAAGAGTGCACGATGAGTCTTCGGAATACCTGAATCCCGGAATCTGCTAACGTCATGTATTTTCATTGTTTTATTTCAAGTGAACACCCATACAATTTAGTCACGAGCCGCCTCTGATCATTAGTGACTTGAGATTAACTGTGATTGTAGAATTGATAATATTAGTTTAAATAATGGTTGTAGAAGAAAGCTTTCTGATACGAAAATAACCATTTTGGTGTTATTTTAATTTGGTGTTAATACGTGGCAAGGTGGTGTGCTCCAATCTTGATACTAAATTATCAATGCTGGCTATTGACACACGAAAATAATTGAAGAATACACGTTCATCATTTCTCAGCTGTTAAAAACATGTTGAAATCTTCTTTCTCGATGCAGACCCGTTTTTAATAAAGGATGGACCCAATATTTTCTCGAGCGCCGATGCCTCCTCCTTAAATACCAATATAAAAGTATTGGAATACGAGGATTCATGTCGGCGTGCACTCAACGACTGGCGGTGTGGTGGCTGGCAAATCGTATAGAATAGACGCTGTGTGAACGGCGGCCACGTATACGAGAAGACCGCATACTTACTTACGTGAAAAAACCGAATGGATCTCGCACCGTGTGAACGGCCGTCTCGTATACGGTAAAACCGTATGCGAGAAAATATCGAATCATATAGTCGCCGTGTGAACGTAGCCTAAGTACTAGAAAATCAAGCCTATTTAAGGAATACCATACCCAGTAACTGAAGATATGTAGGCAAGTCCGTTTTCACCCTCTCGATCAAGAATATTTTATTAACAACTGTCATGAATTAATTTCGGTTTTGTTAGCGGACATTTTCAATCATTTGTGTACCTACCCTACCACCTACCAAATAGCGTGAATTGTTAAGTGATGTGCCGGCGAGAACATTCTCGTTCTCGAGAATTCCTTCTCTTGAGAACGTTCTTTGTTTCTCGAGAATGTTCCTTAAATCTACATACATACTTACATTTCTTGTTCCAATTATACGTTCTTTTTTGGTTATTAGTTATTAGTGACGAGTATATGTATTTTCCGTATTTAAACCGAACATATCATTAGAAGAGCTGAATTCTCTGCACTCTCAAGAAATTACCGAGAAGATTCTTGGAAATATTCCTGGTGAGAAGCATCTCGAGAACTTCTCCGCTGCTAAAACTTGGATGCTGGAGGCATTTCCTCGCTGAATGGCAATGCTGATGCGTTGCGCGAGAAAGCCGCCAGCTCTTCGGTCACCAGTTACGTCAGCCAGACGTTTCGCGATTTCCGCACATAACTTTTGCGCACTGGGATCCCATGGACCGAGGGTCTCGACGTCAAAAAGTACAAAGTTGTACTCTTTGCCGAGGCTTCTTTATTTAATACGTTTCAGATTTTCGGCATTTTCCGCCGCTGCACCCGCTTTAGAAGTAGTCCGTTGGAGGTGGGACGGTGCCAGTGTGTCTACACAGGTAGCGTCCCACACAAGCATCCGTCCCAAACTCCACGGACCCAGAGACATTCCATCAGGTCTTTTGCCATCATCTCTGATAATGCCAGGCGGCTCAAGAAGAGCAGGCACATTGATGGTCGCAAGAGACCGGCGGATTATGTCATTTAGTGTCGCATGTCTTGAAAAGCGGCCTGCACTTTTTTGACAACATGGTCCGTGGTGACCCAGTCGGTCCACGGCCGTGCCACAAGGGCATATGTGTGGAGTGCATACTGTGACCCCAAGCCGTAGACCAGTCGCCAGACGAAGGGAGGTCGGATCCAGAAAGGACCGGTATTTGGTGAAGGATGGGCATGCAGCCTCTCTGACTCCGACCGCTAAAAGCCTTGCGCGTTCTGGACCCTGAACTGCGGCCTTCAACTATCCTTTAAAATATTTGTTAAAATTATATTTTTTGTATATGACGTTATTGGTTAAATCTTGGATTAAATAGAGTATTCTAAACATTTACAAAGCAAATATTCTAGTTATTCTCGAGTAGTTTCCCGGGAATGATCTCGACGTCGGGTTCGTTCGTCGGGACTATATCTGTTGGTCTAAAAATTTTTGCCCGATACTTTTTTCGGCACATACTCGTATTCTTTGGTCTAATAAGGTTGCGAGATTCTAGTATTTAAATCTGGTACTAAAACATACGCGATTCCACCCATAAGTCTCAACGGTTCTCCTCTCCGGGTGGTAACCAAATTTAAGTACTTGGGTCACTGGGTCACAGATAGCCTCAAAGATGACGTAGATTTAGAAAGGAAACGCAGAGCGCTGGCGGTTAGAGGTAATATGCTGTCACGCAGGTTTACACGCTGTACACCTGAGGTTAAAATAACGCTGTTTAAAACATACTGCCAGAACTTGTACACGTGTAACCTGTGGAGCAACTACACCAAGAAGACCTTCAGTGCTCTGCGTGTCCAATACAACAACGCCTTCAGGGGGATGTTGGGCCTGCACTGGCGATGCAGCGCATCAGGGATGTTCGCCGAATGGAACACTGACGGCTTCCAAGCCGTGCTGCGCAAGCGTGTGGCGTCCCTGTGGAGCCGCGTGCGGTGCAGTACCAACACTCTCCTGAAGGTGGTTGCAGAAAGGATGGACAGTCCTATTGTCACTCATTGGATGAATATACATGTGAGGTCCAATGAGCACTTCATTTTTTATTAACTTAGATTAAAATTATTATTATTATTATTTATTTTTTTACCTACTAACTTATAAATTGTAATTTGTAATATGTCAAATTTGTACCTACTTATGGATACCCGATGTCCGAAATAAACAATTTCATTCATTCATTCAATAATCTTTGGTCGATTGTTTTTTAACCCTTTGACCGCTTTTACTTTCGTGTCAGAATGTGACGTACACGCCAGCATCTTGACAGCTAAAGAGCGAATATGAAACTTATCTGACAGTAAGAAAATGGTTTTGACACTGTCCGCCATAACTACTTTAAAGGTTATTGGCGTGGTGGGCACGACAGCACTCGACCACTTTAGTGGCTCTCGGCGATCAAAATTGTTTGGCCGAAATTGTGTTGCATATATTTTTTTGGCCGTAAATTGTTTAGTCTAACATTTGTCTGGAATAACATTGTAAAAAATAATAGCTGCAATACCGAAATTGGAGTTAAAAATTAATATTCAGAAATTCATTAACATTTATCGGTAAGCCATTTTTTACAGATTCCTTAAATACTTTTAAATGCTGGCGCTTAAATGACTTATATATTTTTATGCACGCACTGTGTTTAGTGATGAGAGTTTTTAGATGTGATAAACGCATCAAATATTTCAAATCCTTTTTTATCGAACATTATTTAGATAAAATAATTCCTTTAATTGCTCCACAAGCAGGTAGGTACCTTTTAAAATACGTACGTACGTATGCGATAACGTCGGGCGTCCTTTCGGGTATTTCAGGTAATTATTTAAACAAAGTTTAGGTATTTGTGACGTAGATAAAGTCTGTCGTTTGTCTTTCTCTAACTACCTGGTTGAAATATAAGTAGGAAAGAGAAATATTATTTACCAGATTTCCGTGTCCATAATCTCCTCAGTATCATAGATGCTACTAACCGACAGTTCTTTGTTATTGATATACTTTTGAAAAAAGTTAAAAAAAGTAAAGTTTGGGATTATTATAAGACTTACACCGACAATGACCGCTTGTTTTGTGATGCATTAGGTTCATTAAATAACCACTTTACTAAACATTATTTTTTGCCCGGCAAGCCGAAGCGCGTTGATGTCATTCTTAAGTAGATACTCCCAATTCAATTAACCTAGGCAAACAATTAAATTATAACTCAGTTATGATTATGACAACATTTTTATGTAGGTACATATGTATCGGGATTGTAAATATGGTAAGTATGCACAAATTAAACTCGCAATATGCAAATATTCACTAACCCTTCGAGGGATATAATTTGTTTCAGGTCTAAATTAAAGAACAAGTACCTACACTACGGTTTACTTTACTGATACTGACTATTTTGGGACTGGGTCTTTTTGTGTCAGATTGCCCCCTAATATTTATTTATTTAAATCAATCGTACCTCGTCTATGCTGCACGTCGACATCAATAGGCACAGAATTCCCAGGAACGTAGTAGCGATTAGCCATCGCGGCCTGGCGGGCGGCTTCCGAAGGGAACTGGAAGTCAAGCTCGGCCCACTGGCGCACCGTGCGCAAGCCGGCGCGGGGGCCCTGCACCGCCCCGTGGAGCTGCGGCCAGCAGCATGCCAGGCAGTACGACAGGAAAAAGAACCGCTCGATGCCGTACGCCATCTCCAATTTGAACTGGTCTAGGAGTGCGGGATCTGGATAGAAAAAAAAAATAGCGACCTATGAAAGTACGGATGAAAGGTATAAGCTGGACTGAGAGAGTAACAAATGAAGCCGTGTTGAGAATGGTAAAAGAGAACAGATCGATCTTGAACACCATCAGCACTAGAAGGGGGAGAACGATTGGTCATTTGATACGGCGCGACAACATCTTTAAACCTATAATAGAAGGAAAGATAGACGGAAGACCATGACGCAGTTATATAGACCAAATACAAGAAAACGCTGGTGTCGTGTCGTATCAGCAAATCAAAGGGCTGGCGTACGACAGAGAGAAATGGTAAATACTCCACCAGCAAGAGGATAACTCTTAAATTAATGATGATGAAAGTATATTATTATTGGTTTGTGGTGGTTTCATGTGTGCCGCTATTATGGCAGGCTTTTGCGTTGCGTTGCATTTGGTTCCACATTCATTGGGATTTGCCTTATAAAGTTGTTAGTATTACTATTTAATAAACTTAACTAATAACTCGAAAATTAAAAATCAACCAACTTCCATCGATTTGATTTCGATATACTTAATCGAGTGCAAAATGCAATATAAACATAAAAACTCAATTCATTGTTTATGCTTAGAACATTGAGGAAATCCGTCGATTCCTCCTTGATTCTCAAATTCAAACATTTATTTGTGACAAAAATAACACAGATAATAAAATAAACAAATAAGAGAACATAAGCTTTAGGCACATTAGGTTTATTCTATTGTCATATCTCAGGTCTGATAATAATCCCCATTAATCGGGGGATTTAAATCTTGAGAATCTCATTATTTATAGGAAGTTAGCTGAAAATACGCGATATGGTTGCTACTTAAGTGTACTACAACAAAGAAATATTTACTTTTATGTATATGTGTTATTAAAACGGGTAATATTGCTTACTATTTAAAAGTGCGCACAATCAGAAGCAGAAATAGTTACGCTATTAAGGAACTTAGACGGTTAGAGCTTGTGCAGATCATATTGAGCACTTTACCGGCTAAGCTACTTCTGCTGCTGCCTGTGCATGAAATCCATACAAAAGTAGTTTGAACCTCTACTTTCTTCCATAGCACGTCTATCATGATGGCCGCGACATACTCTCGAATTTTTTCGCACTATCCGTCTCTCTCTTATTATAAAACTTAGAATAAGAGGTATAGTGCGGTATGTCGCCGCCGTATCACGATAGACGTGCAGATAGACGCATTACATCGACCACATATAAAGCCTTTCGATTGACATGATTCAACTGCCGTCTAAAGGCCGTCTATTTAGTCCTCCGTTCTTTATAGTAATATAAGTATGACCAATTTACTATAAATTGTTATCGTTAGAATATTACGTTTGAAGATGTCCATCGTTGCAGAACACATTAGTAAACAATTCCATTGTAAGGTTGTGGAAAAATTTGCTTATTATCAACAATCATTCAGGATTTTTTCTCAGTCCTTCAGTACCCAAACGGAGTATAAATATAATTAAACAAACAACGACGAACACGTTCAAATGAAATCAAGTTTGTAATAAGTTATTCGCAATCGATTAGATAATGTCATCAGAAAAATTAGCCTTGCAGCGCCAATTGGTAACAATTAACAATCAATTACCATATTGGCTGAGTAGAGGTCCACAAAACCGGGTTTGTGGATTCTCGAACACCATAGTTGAAGTCACAGTTCACAGTCCTTCACGTCACCACGCCACAATGTAATGTCCTTTACTTTATCAATATTATAATTTTATTTCACACTAAAATTACGCGGACTTGACCATCTAATATATTTTACTTGGGTTAGTCGCGACTACGGCAGTTAGCGCCGTATCTGAAGTAACGGAAATCTCATGAGCCCCAGCTTTATATCGATAAGTCAAACACATACCTTGCATACGTCCGAGTGTAAATATTTAGGTCGTATAAGCATTACAAATTAAATATATTACCGCACGTATGAAAAAAAACAATCAAAAATTTGCTGGGAATTGGATCACATAAGCGCCGAAGGTAAACACTTCTTAGAAACTAGAGCCAGTAGGTGATCGGGTGCAGCATTCGTGGACACCATATATGTTTACCATGTTTTGAATTGAGCCAACTTTACCATATTTAATAGTGTAATTCTCGTTTCAATATTACTCGGGATGAAATATGTTTGAATTAATAATTTTTCTGCGCGTTACATGATTTAAATTTAAATTAAACCGCTTTAGGTAATGATACACTTAAAAATCATGAAGTCGATACCGCGTCGTTAAAAACATGGACAATACCTACTCGTATTGGTCAGCACGGACACCAAACGAAGACTAACTCTCTCTAGTCGAGCTCTTTTTGGCAAGATCATGTGTGTTTTTCCCCTACCTGGCCCAATATTTACTAACGGTCTCAGTTTCTTGTCAAACTTGCTCCTTAAGTATGCAAATTATTCGAACGTATGAGGTAATAGTATTTTTCACAATCGTGTTATAATAGAGAGCTTTTTAGTCAAGTACCGTGTTTAGGCCACGAAGCTTGCTGAGTGGCCTAAGTAAGGTACGAGATTAAAAAGCTTGATTATGACAGTATTGTGAACAATACTTTTTGTACGAGTTCTAAAACTAAATATCATAAGTACTATATTGTCTAGTTCTACTACTATTGTAAAGGGTTTTTGACTTTTCAGGTAGCAAGGTAAGTGTGGCTTCCTCTTCCATATTAGTTATTTCTTGAGGAGTAAAGACGTTTCGTCACTGTCACTACAAATTTTCTCAGTTTTTATTTTAACTGTTTAACTTTAGCTTTGAAAAGAAAAGTTATCACACCACCGGCGTCCGTAATGTTGCAGTGATTGTTTAAATACTAGCCAATCACAAAGCGATTTTTTTTAATGCCCTGGATACAGCAGCAAGTTTAAGTAGATTTTTGACAGATGACGTGACGCCGCTACGTTCCGAAACGCCATAGATTGGCAATTTTGTATCGGATCGAGTCTCCTTAAACAAGGACACATATGTATTATTGAAATACGAAGTTCTATTTTCAATTTTTTTTCCGTTGTCTAGAGCGTATCGAAACAGTTATTTCGGTTGTTTCGGAAGTAACATAGACTATTCAAAGATGAAAAGAGTGACGTTGCAGTATTCTCTATGAAATCTTTATACACAGATTTCAATCGACGAGTACAAAAAAATATTTATTTGGTGGACCTGCGTCCAATACGTGATGCATAGGGCAGTAGCAGTACCTAAACGTGTTTGTAATAAATTTGGGAATCAACAGAATTACGATAGGCAAGGAAACTCTTACGTTATGATACGTTAGGACAATCAAACAGCATCATATCAATAAGTATCTAAGTTATTACAAAATTTACCGATTATTTTTTGAGTGTGAAGCTGCGTTTCTACGTCAAAATATTATGATTTAGGTAGAGCCAACAGTATCCTAGAGTTTTCCCGGTTGTACCCTAATGTGCGATTCTCAGCGAACGGGCCGGGCCGGAGCGCAGCATTCTATTACATGCAAAGGAATTTGAACCGACTATACAGCAGATGCAATTCATATTTGATTACAATGCCCACCGACGCAGTGGATGCATGATGCATTCAAATATGAAATGTAATGACTGCTTATACGGTTCAAATTCCGTTGCATGTAATAGAATGCGCTCCGGGTCGGCCCGTTCGGTGAGAATCGTACATAAAGGCGCCCGGGTTCCACTTTGGCACCTGCGTAATCCCAAGATTTGCCTTTAAAGCGACTGCCATCTGACCTTCCAACTCAAGCGAAAAAAAGAACTTGCTGAGTATAGAAGACCGGTTCCTTCTTATTTTTCCTTCACCAAAAAACTTATGTTAAATATCGAATGATTTCGTAATAGGTATTTTTGAAAAACTCAGTGTGCCTACAAGCCGAGATCTACACGAACCTCGAATTAAAAGTCGCGTGTCTTTCCATTCGTCTACAGTGGTTCTGGTGATTTAAGTAGGTAATAATAGTAGACTAGGGGCTCAAACAGAGATACATAGTGGAGTCCAATTATTGAGCCGGGCCGTACATTAAACGGCACCCAAAAATGACGCAGGATTTTGACCGGAATCTCATTAAACTACCTTAATAGTAAATTGCACGTTGCCTTTCGTGTTGCAAGCAATTAAATTGATTGGTCATAATATAATTAGCCTGAATAATTAGCAATTCCTTTATTTCGGGTATTTATAGTGGAATATTATTATGCGTTATCGTTACGCGTTTGCACCGGTTCATTGATTGTCTTTGAACGAGGTTATTTTGGTATCTGATAAGCTGATAACATACAGTTATTACTATAATATTTAGCAATACGACAAACTATTTAGCAATTACTAAGTTATATTATAAGATTATAACATACACCCTCTTGGATACCAAGTAAAGCAAATAAATAAATCCAATTTATTTCATTTTAAGCTACTAAATGCTCGCATCATCCTGTCCTGCTTTCCGTATTTTCAATCAATCACTTTTTATCCTATCAAGTACTTAAATGCAAAGGAAATGAAAATGCTGATAAAATTCTACACGAATTATCTAGCGTACGTACGACTGTACTAAAGACTTGAAGCAAGGTTTGTATTGGACGTAAGCCTAATCATCACACGTTTCGAGAAGGCTGCACAGCGCCTCTATGCTTTGTTTACCATGTATTACGTAAATAGGTAACTGATTTTCCTGTTCCTAAAACTAATTGATTAGTTACTCTTGACAGGACAATGCCACAGAAACACTTTAGGCAGATATAATTTTAGAACACACGCGTGAAGATCACCACCGCAGAAATATAGATCGAGCACTAGCAACAACAATGGGACCACGACTGAAACAAGAATCCTTTAACGACCGTTTTTCAATGTGAGAAAAACATTTACGAAGAGATTGTGAAAAAATTACTAGGGACACGACTTCCTATGTTGCAGGAAAGATAATGAAGTAGCGATTGCTCGGAAAACCCAGGGAAATTTTAAATACTCAGTTAAGAAGAGGAATTTAAAATTAATACTGCGTATTATATAGCTATATTGTATCTATTTTATGCATCTTTAAATTACAACAATGAAAATGAGTGATGCGCGACTTCGAATGATTGGCCTATTCGGATAATTAGCGATTACAAATGTCAATATTCGAATTGGAAATTAGTAGTATACTAATGCTAATAATCACATGATAACTATTTATTAGTAGTAACCAATCGTTGCTACTAGTACCGAACGACAACCGCCGTAAGCGTGATTATTCTGTCATACTATTAACAATGATGGGCGAGCTATAGTGACGGTGGTTAACTTTTCGGGCTTCCGGAGCGAGTCAGACGTTTTTCGAGTATTTTAGAATGACTAATGAAACTTTTGATTAATTACTACATACGGCGTAAAATTAAATTAAATCTCGGGTTGCACTCCGAGAGTGTCGGCATAAGTGAAAACTTGCGAATTGCTTAAAAAAAACTAGAATAATTTTAATTTCGCAAAAAAACTTAAAAATCCGTGTTTTTAAGCTCAACTCACGTCACGTGAACTCCTACGCTCCTACACCTGTCGCAAGTTTAACAATTTTTCCCCATCCCAAAACGTGTATAGCGCCGCTAAAGAAGTTTTCACTTAAAAAAAACAATCACTGCGTTTACGAATGTTACGTAGCGATACTTGCTATAGTAGTACCTAGTATTCGTTTCGTGCGGGAGCTGACATTTTAGCTACTAATGTCAACTTCAAGTTCGACTGGGGCACATTAGCTACTAATGTTAACGTTATAGTTATTAGCTACTAAAGTCGACTCGGGCGGGCGACCGGGCGTCGATTAGTAGTATTTAATGAGTCGATAATAATCGACTAATCGAATTAGTATCTTCAAAGTCGCGCGTCACTAATGAAAACGGCACTATTCCAGTTACGTGTATGTAGGTACATAATGTGTTTTTTTGTAAAATCACTCGTATAATTGCTGAATACCTAATCTATCGTTTAATTACTTAGTCGCCTCCTATTGGCATACACATGACACATTTGGCAGGACAGGTGGTATTCAGATAAATCGATTTATCAAACTGACATAGGTCAAGTTACAAAACCGGAAAACTGGCATTTTCCCACATGCCTGACACTTGATACACGCATATGTGGTATTGACATGATAACCAGTAAATAAAAAGCAGCCATTCAAAACAGTTATACTATAAACGCCTAATTTTCAAAATTACCATACTTATCACTCGTTTTTAGGGTTCCGTAGTCAAATGGCAAAAAACGGAACCCTTATAGATTCGACATGTCTGTCTGTCTGTCCGTCCGTATGTCACATGCATTTTACTCGAAAACCATATGGTGTATTTGAATAAAATTTTGAGGATAAGTGTATTTTGTGAGTCGCTACATAGTTTTATACTTAAAAAAATACAAAAAAAATACTTTTTTAGGGGTGCACTCCATACATAAAACTGAAAGTCAAAAAATAGTTTTTAATTGCAAGCCCACGTGTGGCACATCAATCGATAGGCCTTTCAAAATAAATATTAGGTTTCTAAGTATTTTTTTTTTGATTAAGTGAATAGAGTCAGAGATAATCGCCCCGAAAGTCACTAAAATTGTGTCTAATTTTTGAACCGTGTATTTTAAAAATATAAAAAAATCATGGACATAGGGCGTATTAAATTCTTTTGCGAAAATTGTTTCGAACAAGATCGGTTCAATGGTTTTCGAGATTTTTCTAAAAAACTGATTTCCTTAAAGAAAAGGTCGTAAGTGCCATAAGATTTCAGTAACGATCCGACCTTTTTAATAGGCACGGAACCCTTGTTGTGCGTGGTCCGACACGCACTTGGCGGCTTTTTATTATGATCTATGCGTGACTTCAGAGGGCCATTGTGGCAAATAATTATAGATGAAAATGTAATTATTGATGAACAATAACAGGAATTAAGCCTCATGACCGCAAGATCACGAACGATTACGATGAGCTGCTGACATTGACCTTGGCTCGTGTTCGGTACCTACTGATCATGACCATGCAAGTTTGATGACCCTGTTTAGCAGTTTGCCTAGTGTAGGTAGGGTTGCCATATGGAAGAATTAAATGTCCTGATATAAATCCGGACATCACCCTAAAAATCCTGACATTTCTTGTAACAGAGATTTGGCGTAGCTTGAACGACGCCCCGGCAGCGCGCTGCGCTCTGCGGTGTACTGTATCCCACAAAAACATAAATGTAAAAAAGGGCCAAGTTCAATACTAAAATTATGCTTGGCTGTGGGCTTCACCGTAAAAAGAATGGAGATCTAAATGAGTGCCGAGTTCTATGCATAATCCAAATATGTATTTATAGGAACAAAATAACATTATGAACAAGTATTAAACTCTTATTTCTTTGCTTTATTGGATACCTACAACAATTGCTGTTATTTAAAAATTTGAGATCTTAAAGTAGGTTAGATTTGACTGAAATGTTTTTGTTGATTGCTTATTTACTACTTTTATTATCCTTTCTTTCATAAAAATTTTGTAATAAATATATCTACTACTTTTTTCTTTTTTTTACGAGGTAATTCCTAAAAATCCGGACACTTGCCAAGTCCGGCCGCAATCCAGCAAAGGGTCAAAAATCCGGACATGTCCGGACAAATCCTGACGTATAGCAACCCTAAGTGTAGGTATACATGCATTTGCTCATAACAATTACACATATACATTTGTGTTGGCAAAAAGTCTGTAAACAAACTCGTTGACTTCGATCAAACTAATCGTGGCGTCAACGGTAAAACTGGATGTTTCTATAATATTACTTATAGGAATAGTTTTGTGTCGGAATGTCTCTTCATAGCCGATAAGTGTACCATTTTTTCAGTACTTGGCTAGCCTTAAGTACCTAAGTAGGACCATATACTGTCACTTGATTATGTACCTACCACATTAAATTAAATCACTTGAATTAAGTATAAAGAAACTTACATTAATGACAGAAGACACACACACGTTATTATATGTGATTAAATTTATATGTACATAGGTGCTTTGTGTACGTCTCGAATGGTTACTATACTAACTATACATTGATTGCGAACCAATTATAAATTATACATACCTACGTGCGGTTTATCGTGACCAGCCAGACAGGTCGTGTCTGGCAATAAAGTAGGACCCTTGAAATCATTAATACCTATGTAATATATAATAAAAAGAAAATACGGTACGGTAATAAATAATAAAAATTGTAGAAAATACGGCTGACCATAGAGCTGGCTACTTCCTCAGCCAACGGATTGGATTTGCAATTCAACGAGGAAATGTGGCCAGCCTTATGGGCACCCTTCCCAGGGGCCGCGACCTCGGAGAGTGTAGGTATAGGTATATATATATATATATATATATATATATATATATATATATATTAAGATTAAGCCTTATCGCTGTAATGTAACGTGGTTTTTTAAAGAAATAAACAGTATTTTTATTTATTTATTATTTATTATATATATATATATATATACCTATACCTACACTCTCCGAGGTGTATATATATATATATACACGTATTTAAGTAGATTTAAATGTTTAGTATTAAGTTTTGTTTGAATACTTATAAATAATTAAAAAGTTACTCCCGGGGATTTCGAGGTTAGACAATCTCGACTGTACTACAGGTCGACACATGTAAAAAGAGCCCTGGCGGCCATACTTTTTATATGGCCGCCAGGGCTCTTTTTACGTGTGTCGACCTGTATAACAGAACCAGTGAGTTTTGAGAACCGTTTTTTTGTTTCTGACATACTAGCCTCTTAATTTCTGTTAGTATCAGATAAACACGTAAAAAAGCAGCTACATGTTTATAATGTATTAAAATGTATGATGGCAAATATCTTGCCGCTATCGATTATGAAGTATAGACACTCTAAATGCAATCTTAACATACGTAGTATCTCTATATAGTTTGTGATCTTAACCGCCCCATACGAATGATCACGAAAATCTGTTTGGTAGATCTTTAATTAAATAGAACATAGTGCATTAAGTACGACAGAATTTTATAGACAATTTTCACAAACGTGTTCTAAATTTATCCCCTTCCAACACTGAATACAACCTTTTGTAGTTGTCTGTACCTGTCTAGATAAATCATTCGGTACTAGGAAAATTTCGACTTTAGGGCATGTCTTAGTTAAGGTTGCCTTTCGTCCGGGTTTTCCCGGATTTGTCCTAGTTTAGAGTTTTAGAGGGCGTCCGGGGAGCGTCCGGGCGGGGTTTCATTTATAGTCCGGGTTTAAAAATTTCAAGTCCAGGGGACCTATTTTTGACTTTCGGGCGCTCGAAAATCAAACAAAAATAATATGTTTTTAGTGTCAAAATGGCGCGGGTACGTACTTTCTACCAATAGAATTGAATACGAGTGGTCAATACCACTCGTTTTTCAATTTTCTATCGCGATTTCAAAATAGCATTTCATAATTTTTGTTAGCTTTCGAGTGAAAGTTCGCTCGAAAGTCAAAAATCGGTCCCATGGTTCGACTCGCGTGCCGCGCCGCCACAAACCCACACTTGCTAGATTGATGGCTCCTTCCCTTACAGTCCAATTGCGACGGTTCGCACTTCGCAGTGACTAAGACTACTTACTACTATCATATTCAAAATTAACTCATAATGTTTGCCACAGTACAAAACCCAAGACCTTAATGAATTCTGTGAGAGCTCTGAGGTCAAATACAAAACAGCTTCTCTATCATTCCAAGATGCATTGGTTAGATCTGTTTCGTTGGTAATACTTGTTTCTCATACACAATTCACACCGTGCATTCAAAAATTTAGATATTAGAACAAAGTAATTTATTATTCAGTTCTTGAAAGCAAAATCTTAGTTGACCTAATTAAAAGAAATGCCTTGCTACTTGCTACCTATTGAATGTTCAGAGTAGGTATCTATTATAAAGAACAAAGATGAAAATGCGAAGTTTATAAAATGCTCTCTGGTAGGTACTCGTAGGTACGAGTACATTGAAGAATGAACAAATCTGTAAATTTTGAATAATTTAAGAATTTATTAATCCTGAATGGAGTGTTATTAAAGACGCTGTTCTTTTTTAACCGACTTCAAAAAAGGAGGAGGTTCTCAATTCGGCTGTATTAAAAAAAATATATTTATTTTCAATGTTTGTTACCTCCGAACTCCGTCATTGATGAGCCGATTCGAAAACATTTTTTTTTGTTCGTATGTACATACTTCCAAGTGGGTCCCATTTATTTCAAAATTCAGTTAGATGATGGGGGATCCATGAAGAATTGAGGAGACTCCTCAATTTTATTAGGCCGCGTGTAGTAATTTTGGTACTTTCTGTTATAGCACTTATAACTCGTGTATTTACATCGGGAATCATAAATTTGGTGGCGAGGAATTGATGATGAAGACCACAGATGACTTATCGAATCTTCAATTATGTAGGTACTTAAAAGTGCAAAAGTACTTCACAGGTTCTGATAAGATTCCGTTGAAATAGGAACTAATGAAGTGCCATTGGTGATGATCTTGAAGTCTTCAAATATTATCGGCCCACATACAGCGATTCGGTTTTTTTTCTATAGTAATCAACGCATTTGCTAAATAGGAAATGTTCTCGTGGCTTAGCGGAGTACTAAATTGAAGTCGGTTAAAACTTCGTTTTTAAAGCAAATTATTATACACAAGAATATAGTTATTGACGACACGAAATGTATAAACGCCTAAACGACAGATTTTAAATCAAAATCAACTTTGATTTCCTATTTGTAAAGCACCAAATCCGAATTTATATTCGGAATTATTGAACATTAAATACAAAAGCTTTTGTCTTATTTTAAGAATAAAAAAATGAGACTTTCTCAAAAATTCGGTTTTAACAGATTTCAAAGATGATTATTGTTTTTTATATGAAAATAATTAAACAGTTGATTTAGGACTAGGTCTAACATAAAAAAATACATTTATTTCAGACAAGGTCCGTCCATTCACATCTGTTAGTAAAAGATTGAAGAACCAACTTAAAAATAAATGAGAGCAGCAGTTTGTTTTATGTTTATTTGACTGAAAAAGGAAAAAAAATAGGCATGGCTGGGATTTCAGGTTTTTCCAAAATAGGAGGCAGGTCGCCAGTTACTGATAGCAAATAAGAAAGTCTCGTATAAATTGGCTTTTGCTATTGAATGTTTCTTCACACAACAATCAATGAAATTGGATTCATTGCTGGAGATCTAGAAAGTTTTTCTACAGTTATTGACCTATGCAAATCGATTCTAAACCCATAAAAAGATTATCGCTTCGTAGCTAATTCATTATGCTTAACGGAGCATTTCGTTGCAAAAAGTGGATTTTCTATCTGTTGTGGTAGGGCTTTCTAAAAAGAGAACGAAGGTATGGAATTTGTGAGATCCGCGTTTGAGTCAATTCTTGCAAAAAATAGCAAGGTCGGCTATAATTAAACTTTCACCGATAATGAATACCCTAAGCAATGATAATCAAATTGTCTTAACAATGAAATATCTAGACCTAAGGGCGGAGTCCTGACACTTAGATACTTCATTAACATTTTGACAAAACAATCTATATTTAAAATACTGTCATTAAGAATGTAACTTGATGGCGTTGTATTGGCGAGGTACATAGTTTGTATGGCGATGAGACCTCGCTTTTATAACGCCATCCTTATAAATTACCAGTTTAGTAGAATGCAGCATATTATTATTCCAGTTAATTCATTCATTAGTTAGCACACTGACTAGGAAAACCTTCGTTTTATCAGTGGGTTGCGTAACGCACTAACCTTGCGCTTGCGGTCCCTTTATAGGTCTTGCTTGGGACGTGAGACATTATCATTGTAACGACCTCACATTCGTTTGCAAAAAATATTTGTAATCATTGAGTTTTCTTTAATAACTTGGAACTAAATTAAAACTTTAATATAAATCCGAAATAATAATGTATATTTAATCATTACTGAAAAGTAAAACATGGACACATATGGTGACCGTTATAAAATGAGTTCTTTAATTAGACTCCAGTGCCTAATATAGTAAAATGACCTTCGTTGTTGTGACCATACTTAAGGGGATGCCTTGATTTGAGTCGTACGCCCCCTAGACAGAGACACGCTGATGCCTTCCGCCCACGAGAAAAAGAGATGTAACACTCTTCGGCCCCAATTTCACCATCGTGACAGGTGCGACAATTGTATCAAAATATGACATATGTGGAATTATTAGTTTCACCACGATGACAGGTGCGACAATTGTCGAAAACAATTGTCACGACTAAACATAGGGAAAAATGTATCAAATATTATAGATAAATTAGCGAGAGCTATTATTATATGTAGTGGTAATTTGTCTGTACAGGCATTTTAAATTTGAATTTTCCGTTTTCTCATACTAGCATAGCATATCAGTATAAAAAGACGTTTGTTATTTATTAAAGTAATAAAGAAGAAGAAGTAATAAGAAAATCTAAATATTTTGTGCTAGTTTTTATTTTAAATACCTATTATTATTTTCATGCTAACGGTAAAGCCACTACATATGCCATTCCACGCTCTCGCTAATTAATCTATAGTGTTTAATTCAAACAACAATAAGTTTTATTTAATTCAAAAATATTATTTAATTTAAAAATAATAATCTAAGTACGCTTTGCCAACTTATTAACTGCCAAACCGCTGCTTCCGTATAGGATCGATATTTTTTTTATTGGCTGAATATAAATGCCTTTGCTCTCTTTTTCATAAAACCAAATTAAAACTATTAAATCAATTCCCGCCATTGAGTAATTTTCTTCGTGAAACTAGCATTTCTTGTGTGCGTGTGTTAGTATCTATTTCAAAAATATTATTGCAATATGGATATGGCAAGAAAGATAATAACTATCTTAAAAATGATTTCCGACAGCAAATCCGTGTTATTTGGTAAATTTGACAACAAATTAACATTCGAAATGAAAGTTAATAAATGGAAGGAAATAGCTCAACGTTTGAATGAAATGGGTGTGTACGACAAGGATTGGAAATATCTAAGAGATACAACTTGGCAAAATTGGAGAAAAGAGGACTATAGTAAGTATTTATCAAGTTTGAATTATTAATTAGTTGCGGTAATATGGATCGATTGGTCTGAAATAAATTAATTTTATTTACACTATTTTAATTTGGCCTACAGTGGCCTAGGATTCCAATTGATTGACTTTACGGCGTTCATTAAAAACACTAGTAATTTTAGCTTTCAATAATCGTAATAATTATTTCTTTTTTAGGAAAAAAGGGATAATCGTAACCAAACAGGATCTGCGGGAGGCAAAAAATGGCAATTTGATGAAACTGATCACATTATAATGAGTATAATAGGGAAGAACACTCCAGTCTTAGAGGGTTTGACTGTTCCAGGATCCTCAGGAACTCGGGCGGCTGAGACTATCATAGTACAAGATACTAGTCAACCTATTCCTCAAAATTCCCAAAATAATACGAATTCAACTAATGTGCACTATAAATCCGTTATAAATTTGAAAAAGGAAAAATTAGAGGCTGAAATATTGTTTCTTAAAGAGAAAACTGAACTTTATAAGAGAAAAAATATAAATTAGATTTAGAATTATTTAAATTAGAGAAAGAATTGAACTTAACGCATTCTTCTTATACAGCACCTTATCACGAGCAAAATTGTGTACAAATAGATATTGTTCAATTAGTCGACATAGAAGAAGAAAACGTTCAACTTACTAGATCAAATACAACTTAAAATTATATAATTTCTTATATAGTCATCACTTTTTTTTTCAAACTTATTTTGTACCTAGGGTTATTGACTATGTATGATGGCGAGCTCTTTTAGTAGAATACTTATTTCTTACTATGTTATAATTACAAAGTACACAATTACGCTGATAATAATATATAATATATCGATTATAATATTCAATTTAGCGGTTTTCAATTCAGCAAGCTGTACAGTCAGCAGCAGAAGTAGCTAAGCGGGCGAGGTGTGCACAATGAACTTGGCACGACCTTATTGCAAGAAAATAAGAGCGTGTGACGGTAATTTTGAACACCTCAGCCGCTTAGGAACTATTGCTGCTGACTGTACCTACCCGTATCTTTTTCATAATATGTACTTTATTAAATTGTAACATACTAATGTAGTCTAAAGGTAATGAAATAAACGCATTTGTATTTATTTTTATAATATGTCCATTAAATATTTCCTTAAGTATACACTTGTATTAATTCCCTTAACACTTCAATCGCCTCAGAGTCAATTGCATAATTATCGTCGTAACCGTTATCTTCATTATCTCTCTCATTGTCACCATTATCAATCGGATTGTGATACGGAATATAATACTGCACTCCTAGGCGTTTTTCTAAGTTGTGAAGGGTGACACATGCTAAAAATATATGGCATGCTTTCAGAGGTTGAACACGGAGATGATTGAGACAGGGGAATTTTTCTTTTAATACTCCTAAAGCGTTTTCAACTAATCTTCGTGTACATTTAAAAGCTCGTAGAAATCGCATAACTGCTTCTGTTATTGGTATTTCAACTGGGATGTTTGGCGTAATGAGCCATTTTTTCATGGCATATGCACTGTCTCCTAACAAAAACGCATTTGGGAACGGCCTCCAATCATTCTCCCACTGCTGAGCCAAATTGAATTACGTAGCACTCTTGCGTCATGAACGGATCCCGGCCATCTAGCACTGGCGTAAAAAAACTCTAAATTTGGCCCACAAACAACCATTGTATTAATCGAATGCCTACCTTTGCGGTCAACGTACATGTACTCATGTTGCTGAGGTGAATCAATGGGTATTAATGATCCATCAACGACTCCTCCAATTCTAGGAATATTTGCAACTTCCCTAAATAAATGCGGGATAGCGTCGGTATTCTCCGGCCAGCGTACTTCAATCCCAAACATTTCGTTTACAATTGCAGTCGTAACTCGTTTGATACACCGATGAATAGCCTTCGGTAGCCTTTGATACTCCATGATTATCTCCGCTAACGTGATATTGAGATCCCGATCCCATCCAATGCAGTGTACAAAGAATTTGTTGGCAAGGCGTCAAAGCTTTGTTTTTTGGCGTTGGATGTTCAATACGTGCACCAATTTTATTTATTAAATACTCTACACTTACTTTACTAAGACGGAATTTTTCCTTAAATGAAAAATCCGTAATATCAAAGGAAAAATTAATTCTGTCTTTATATCTTCTTATATGTGCGAATTCATCAAGATCACTGTTACTATCACTAGCGTCACTACTACTACTCGCATGGAGAGCCATTTTGAACTACGCGTGTAGCAACCACGAAATGCTACAATTGACACGAAAATCCGACACAGCTTCAATCTCATGTCAAGATTCACCGACAATTCTACAAATATGTCGACTAAAAATAATAATTCTCGTTTCAAAATATAATTGTAATACATACAATTGTAGCAAAATGCCTGTCATGTTTGTAAGCATTTGTATGGAAAATATTTCATAAAATTGTAATATGTCACCTGTCGCTTGACAATTGTAGCTCGACATATGTCACTGACAATTGTAGCCGTGGTGAAATTGGGGCCAGATTTTAGATGAGATAAAATACTATACTATAAATTTGATTGTGTCATAAAATAATATATCGTGTGAGTAGGCTGAGTAAAAAAGGAAAATAAGTGCTTACAGACCCAACTTTGGAATTTTTTTCTAGCGAGGAAATTTTAAGCAATCACGTATCGATAAAATCAGATGAAAAATCATAATATAGTCAAGAATCATATATCTGAAAATCAGACCTTATTGTTTCTTAATCTAGTCAGAAATCTAGTTTCAAAGCACGCGATGATTTCCAATGCACCGCCTCAACACAACCAGCTTAATGTTTCCGTAGGGCAACTTTGTTTGCGGCGGATCATATTTATCATCATCATAATCATCATCATCATTATCAACACTAACCTCATCATCATCATCATATCAGCCGAAAGACGTCCAATACTGGTTATAGCCCCTCCCTCTACCTACGCTTAGTTACTACGCATTGCTGTGTCAAGATATTTTTATTGATATTTTTAAAGGCCAAGGATTTAATATTTATGCATTTATTTATTTAATTAATTAAGCTATTTATTAATTGATTAACCAATAAACAAAGATACGACCCTCCCACTTGCTAGCACAAGTTCTTTTTAACGTTTTTTTTCACTTCTCATGCTCAAAAAGTGCGTCATAGTTATTAGGCTTAGCAAGCGGGGCTAAATGTACTACTATGAAAAATATGTAGGTACACATATTTATTATTTAGAAAACATTTTAATTTGACCAATCAAAACAGTTCACCGTATTATCCACCAATCATAAGTCTTTAAAAACATTAACTAATTAACTGCATAAATAATCCCATATAAAATATATAAATATATGTAAGACTAGCTGTACCTGCGACTTCGTTTGCATGTTAATGTAGGAGTTAACGCATTTCTTCTCTTGGAAATAGGACACATGCAGTTCTAATTTTAACCTATCATGTGAAACTTTCAATAAACCTATATATTTTAGTTAAAATGACGTTAAAACCTGTCACTCTGATATTTAAATTATTAAGAAAGGGACAAAACACGTGTTATTTATCAGAGGTATTTTAAGTTTTATGAATAATGCGGTAAAAGTTTAGTAGATGTCTGTGGCAATAGATCTAACAGGTGGGACACACGCTGCAGTATTAAATGTTTATTGATCTTCTTTTCTACATATTATTAACACTGTGTTATGTTATATTATAAAAACGTGATGGATGACTGAAATTATCTTGAGTTCTTGAGTCACTCCGACTCTCAGGTAAAGATGTGTTTAGGAATTAATAATGGATAATCCTTTCGAGTACCCATTGACCGGTAAGTGTTTACGTGGAAAAAAACATCTCTTTTTAATTTGACAACAGACGGCCAATTTATGTTTTCCAAACTATACCTAACCACTAGGTAAGTTCTACAACTATAACGCGAGTCCAAGTTCCTTTCTAATAAAGGAAATTATTACAAGTGTTAAAGCAATATGTTTATTTTTTTAATATTGCAATGTTTCAGATTGCACTATCACATTCTGGCAAATCTTGTGTATGTTCCCGCCCTTGCCAACATAATAATGTGAGTTGCAGGCTTTATGATAAAAGTATTTTCGTGTTTGTTGGCCAATTTCTGTGTCTCTATTGTGGTCTCTATATTGGCTGAATATCAACTTGAAGCCGCCTTAAGGCACAGCCACACTGGCGCGGCCTGCGGTGGCGGACAATATTAAATTTGACAGCGGCGGACAAGTTTACTATTGTCCGCCGCGGCCAGGCCGCGCCAGTGTGATGCAGGCCTAATACTGACGCGCTTCATAATTAATGTTTATAAAAGGCCCGTTCTATACTGATTTCATACATACTGTTTATTGCTGATAAATATAAATACTGACAAACCAGCGCCGCTATCACAAAACGGCGCGCAAGCTCTCTCGATTTTTCTTCAACTATCCGTCTCTCTCTTATCAGATAACTTAGAAAGAGACATATAGTGCGAGAAAAATCGAGAGAGCTCGCGCGCCGTCTTGTGATAGCCGTGCAGTATCGTAACAATTAAATACTCAGCGTGTGATTCAATCTTGCAGAAACTCAAATAGACTTTGGCTGAACGCAAGAACAGCGCTATCGCCATGCCATTAAAAAAAAGGAAGAGAGTCAGACTTTTGACGTTTGACGTTATTTTGTTGAAATTTGTTGATACATTTATTGAAATTACGCCTCAATACGAATTTATCGCATATAAGTTTCCATATCACAATCGATTATTTTTTTACGCTTTCAAATTTAATATGCGTTTTGTGAAGGTCTATCATCACAACACCGGATCGAAATTATTAATATTCGATAGCTATGGCAAGCCCGCCATTTTGACGTCACTGACAGTTGATAGATATGGCGGCTACTATTTCAAGCAGAAGAAATTAATAATTTAATGAGGTCAAATGTTTCCGAAAATGAATTAATCGTCGCAGTCGGATAAAAACTATCCTAAGTCCTAGCTAAAATAATAATGTACTTGTAAAAAAAGTTACATATTTTTCCGTTCATGGGAATCTGAAATCGTCGGGGGACACAGAAATGGTTAGTTTGATACTGGCTAATTCTTTTTTTAATTTAGAGATTTATTATAAGTGAGAGATTACTTACATAGTTATATTTGCAGTGAATGGGACAAAAAACGAAAAACCAAGAATGGAAATGCATTCATAGTTTGTATGTATATAACCTACAAAAAGAAGTCATCATCATCCTCCTAGCGTTATTCCCGGTAATGCCCCTAAAGGAGCCCGGGGTCCGCTTGGACACTTAATACCAAGATTTGTCTTAGGCACTAGTTTTACGAAAGCGACTGCCATCTGACCTGGAAAACTAGACCTTGTTGGGATAATACCACGACCGTTGCTTGATAGCTGCATGCCTGAACCACTAGGCTACCGTAGCTCTAAAGGCTACAAAAAAGTGAGATCACATAAAAAAATATTCCATGTAAAAAAGAAGGCGTCTCGAAAATCTTTCACCGTAAAAAAAAATATTTAAATTAATTTGCTTGCTAAATAAATTAAATTTTGTGACTCGGCTGTGGAAGAGTTTCGAGGATTGGCCTCTATTTTACGTGTATATTTTTTCCGTTAGAAACAAAACAACCCTTATTTTAAACAACTATAACCTCCTCAAGTTCCTACTTCGTTATTCCGAACTTCCTGTATACCTGTGTGTAAAAAAAACTCACATTTTAAAATAATGTTGATAAGGTTGCGTGGTAAGAGTGTGTCCGCCTTCCTCTCCCTCTTCCTCTTCCTCAAAGCCAATCATGGTAGGTCAAAAAATATCGAATGTCAATCACTAAATATGTGTACGTTGTTGGACGTGATACCGAAATGAGGGTCAAGCTGCCTCGTGGTAAGCCAGTACTGTCTAGCTGGTATAAATAGACAGACATTCAGATGTACTCTATGAGTAATGATTGCGCTGATAATCAACAACAACATGTGCACAATATACTTCATCAAGTCAAGATTTTAAAAGGGAAAAAATACTGAAATGACTTTTCCTTAGCATATGTCATTTCCAGCATTTTTGGCTGTTCTACACGATGGACCATCATGCTCCATCATAAAAGACTCAAGTATGCGTTAAAGGGAAATGCACAGTTCCATCGAATTCCACCGTATAACTGCGTCCTGACCTGCGGCCACGATGGCCTTTGGTAAAAAATTATTAAAATAATCATGTACATATTATATACCTACATTAAATCAGGGGTCGGCACCTGGCGGCTCACAAGACCCTTGCTTGTGGACCGCGAGCCTCCCTGGCTGTATTGCTGTACAAAGGTCGTTTAATTCAGAGGGTTGAATCACGTAACGTTTCTAACGCGCGTAAGGAAGACTATAGTCTAAACAATCCCCCTTTTGCGGAAGGGATCGTCGTGCCTTTCCACCCGGTATAGTGTTTTTCCTATAAGTACAAAAAGTGACATTTAGATCTAACTGACGTGCGTACAATACGGTGTTGACCTGCTGAATTTTGAAATTGCCCGATAAAGTCACAAATAATTAAGAAGTGCGGTCCGCGTCTTTTCTGTTAGCTCCTATGTGGCCATTAGTTGCTAAAAGGTTGCTGACCCCCTGCATTAAATATTCGATGAAAATACATGCGGACAAAAAAGCTGCCTCGCCTCGCCTTTTTGAAATAATAAATCCAAGTAACCATGATCCATAACATAATTAACAACAAACCATGTAATCCATGTAACATGATTTTCAACTAACCTCGACCATTACCACCTCATTGTTGATGCGAATTGTACACATTTTTCTGCAGTACTTCGGAATTTTATAAAAAACAAACAGCCTTTAAAAACAATGTTTTGTGTAATATGCGGTGCGTATTCGTTTTAATTTTAATATTATATGACGTGTAAGGGACAGTTTCATTATATACAAAAAACAAAGTACTAATTAACCTTGAACTTCACATAGGCCCAGTATTTATGTTTACGGTTGAAGAGTTATATACCTACCTACTTGGCGTGTTTTTTAGATGTTAATTTTTATTTTAATAGCTAGCAGTGGAGTATTTTAATATGCCAGTTTTTATTTTAATAGATACTACTATCTATAGTATGACTCTACAGTTGAGTATTATTCCCGGAAATTTAAGTAGGTACATACTTAATATGTGTATTTTATTATTAATGGGTAGTCATTTATTACTAACCAAGATATAGCTTAATAACCAAGCATCATATTAACAATCACAAATCACAATTAACAATCATATTAACTACATAGGTACTTACTCATCAAATTTCATTTTCTCACTTCATCGATGTCAAAGTTAGTGAACGATTTGATGAAATGCTTTTGAGAAATAAAGAAGATGGGGTACCTACCTATAAACAATTTTAAACATCTAGTTTTTGTGCAAAATAACACCCCGAAGTCATAATAAGGTAGGTAACTACCTACCTACTCGGAAAATTATAGTAAACCTCTCGTTTATATAATTTGGTACAACCATAAGTTGTAATTACTAAAACAGTTGATATAAAACCTGCCGTTTACAAAAAAGGTTTTACCGGTTTTGCTCATACATTTGATTTGGTAAGTAAATTAATTAAATTCAACATCCTACACTTAAGGCACATCATATTTAATTAGTACTTATTTAAAAACGTACCTTCAAAGGTGTGAAATCGTCCTCAAGATTGAGTTAATATGTCTTCGCAAGTCGCAACAGTTAGCTAGTCAACAAGTGTCCGTGGCAATATTTTTGGCAGCGATGATAATTCCGCGCGTGTCCGGTCGAAGCCCCGCGGTCACACTGCTCGTGAAACACGGCAACATCCTCTTATCAATGTCCATTTAAAGCTCGGTTCGGTCGCATCACTAGCAAATTATGACGTTCAAGGAGGTTATGTCGGTGTCGGACTCGCACCGACTAAAAACCCCCGATGGTACGTAGTTATTATTTTATTCACTACAGGTACAGACCTGCTAAAAGATTGAGAACCATTTATCCATCGGCGGGTAATTCCGAAATAGAAATTTCACACAAACGTGTTTTGGTTATTCTATGACACATATCGTGAATATTATTTTTGGAGGGTAATTACGATAGAAAAATAAATATGTACCTTTTGTTAAAGGTGAATAAAGTCCACTTTTAGCTGTCATTCGAAATTGTCCGTACATAATTCGAAATTACTCTAGTGCAAAAAAACAAGTCTTAAATATATTTTTTTCAAAACTACTACGATATTTATGAAAGATCTCCGAATAGAGCTCTAGGCTAATATACATTCAAGAAGACGAAGTGACATCTGTAGAAGGTATACAATCCACTGATTCTGCCTGGTTCATCGAAATACAAACATTCCATCAATTTGTCCGAAAACCATTCGGAATTACCCGCATGCACCTTACCTATTTTTTTCTTGGGAGAAAAATCCGTTATGGATACTTCCTCGCCACGGGGATAGCGCGGTGGTTATGTCGGACTCGCACCGACTAAAAACCCCCCGATGGTGCGTAGTTATTATTTTATTCACTAACGCTTGTTAATCTGTAGGTATGCGGATGCAAACATTTAGTGATCCAAAGAAGAAGTTATAAATAATGTCATTTATTGGACTCATAAACTTGTACTTGATTTGAACTAGAATTTTACAACTATTGGTTCTAATACTTAGGAAGAAATCGTGCCTCAGCCCTCAGCATAAGATGGTTTGAACTCCGCCAACATTGCAGTAGTATTTTATGCAACTGTTGTTTAAGAAGGGTCCTAAAACGCGAGTGTCGTGGGTTGCGATGCGAGCCTTGGCGGGCACCGTAATTAAAGACGCCACGAGCGTTTTTAGACCATTTATACATCGTTGCATACCAGACTTTTTCTACGATTGTTTTTAAATAAATTGCATTATTTAGGCTTTTTAGGCAGCAAGTTTTCTATTCGTTATTTTGCTACTCACGCAATTTCTTCAGAAGTGCAGTTATGAATTCCTTTGGCCATTTTAAAAGGAATGTACACTTTTGTCTTCACAAACACGAATAAAACCTTAACAGTTGAGGAGTTATAGTTTATCATCTTTTCATTTTCATTTTGAACTGCATTTTGATGGGAAATCAGAAATATGATACCTCTTGTTTATGGTTTATTTTACATTTGTTTGCACTTGCCAGGATATCAACCAAACCGAATCCGGACCCGAACCGAATCTGAACTGTTTATTATTATAAAAAATACCAAGAATTTATAAAACATGTAAATTAACACACAATAGATGATGACTTATTATTATTTTAGTAAATAATTTATAATATACAAATGTTAAATCATAAATAAAAATTTTAATTTGGGTTGCATATGGAGTTGGTACCACTGCAATATAGCGGCCGATTAAAAAAAGTTAGATGATTTGACATCGTGGTAAACAGTGTTTTTATGAAAAATATATGTACCATAAAAGTACACTAAACAGTGCGTTTATGGGCCATAGAGCATAGAGTTTTTCGACAACTTATTATCGGTGTTTTGAGCTAAAGCCAGACAGACTCCCCACACCTATCGACGCGGAATCGGCGTTAGCCGATCAAAAAACTCGTTATGTCCACGCAATAAGAGCGGAAAAGGCGCCGATCGGCTCGGCCGACGCGACGTCCATCGACGGGATAACGTCTTGCTCGTCGTCGCTCGTTATTGCATGGACATAACAAGTTTTTTGATTGGCTAACGCCGATTCCGCGTCGATAGGTGTGGGGAGACCCGTTACAGGAGTTGAAAAAAAAATTAATATCACTGGTAACACCTCATCATCCACTGAGATCACAACCAAGATAGGTGAGATGGTGATTGTAGTTGACAAAAAGATGACTTTAGTGGTCGGAGATCGCTTGTCCCGAAGATTAGATAGAAAATTATTGATTGGAGCTAAATGAACACGATACCTATCAATTGTTGGCGTCCGTGTATTATTTATACTTTATATTTATTAATAGAAGCTTGAGTGTTGTAACAAAATGCGCATTTTAATAAGTTTTTTGCAATCCAAGTTTGCGCCATTATTGTATCATCTCTAAGTATATATAATCCGTTCTAACTGAATCACTGCCAAAACAAAGTAACTAATAGTAAAATGACATTTTGTACTTGCTTGGAACACTTTCTTTACTTAGGTATTTTTTTTACTTGTGACACAAACATGCTTGCGATTTCAAGCAAACACACGCACATATTAATATATTTTCACAAAATAGCGGCGTGCTATAGCAATATGCCGCGGGTATCCGCAAACTGACCGGGGCCAGGGTTCCCGCACAGCCGATCAAGTGCGTCGACATTATCCACAATGACCGGAAGCAGACCTTATGAAACCGCAAAATCCTATTGGTATTTCGTTCGCGATTTATTCCAGGGCAATGACATAGATTGGAGTTTCCACGGGCATAATTGTCTGTGTATTAGTGCAGAATTAAACTTTGTTTGCATTGGGTAACGGCTTAGTGAATTTGATTATTTCTAGGTACTTGTATATTTTGTTTTACTTAAAATTACGGAAATGCACTTAACGTGGGAGTTTAAAACTTGATTTGCTAAATATGAAAGGACTAGCTGTTGCCCGCGACTTCGTCCGCGTAGAACTTGTATCTTAGAAAAATGATTGGTATTAAATTATTGTAGGTGGAACCTTAATTATCGCCGACCCAAACAAAGTTCTACCATCTTATGGGATTATTTCAGAGATAAAAACTATCCTATATCCTTCCAAGGGTGTCAAATTCAGCGTACGGAAAATTTCATCTAAATCTGTTCAGGGATTAAGCGTAAAAGGTAACAGTGAAATGAGTTCATTAGTTTAAATTGCTAAATTTAAATTGAAAACTCCGTTTTTAGAAATATAAATATCTTAAGAATCATCAACAGACATTTCTGCTAATATTGTATTTTTTTTTATAATGTATTAAAGAAAGCTACATTACTGGAAATGTTTGCCTAAATCCGTTCAGTAGTTCACGTTAGTCCGAGCTACCTGTATAGTTATGAAAACCAATCTAACGCTAAAAGACGTAGAACTTTCCATCTCCATCTGCTGTCCCCATTTAACGGTGTTGTTAGAGCATAGGTACATGATTTTGATTATCTAAAATAAACTTTATAAATTAACAAAATAATCCGCAGTTTAAATGAAACATTACCTTCTTTTTGGTTATGGGAACTGGAAGCTGTTCGGTTCTGTAAGGGTCGTGGTTCTAATTTATCCTTGCCTACTTCTCCTTGGCTACTTTAGCAAACGTGGGGAAAACTCGCAAAGGCAGACAAGACTTAAAGGGAAAAACCTGTACCTGAAACCACAATGTCACAAGGATATTTACAAGCGGAACTCATTTAAGAGCGTAGTCGGTCTGCGACAAAATTGAGAAATAGGTATTTGTACAAACTATTGCCGTCGCGTTGCGCCCTTGATCTTTCCCCGTAATGTGCGATAGGGACAAATGCAGCTCAGACCGATTTTCACTACAAAATCTTGACCAGATCGATGCTTTGTATTCCCCTGTTTTCTCCGCCAAACCTGCGCCGATTCAATTATGTTTGGTGTCGAAATTTAGAGGAAGAGCAGATCTATGTTTCTATTATTTTATTTTAACGTAAAATCTTTTCATATTTGTCTGGTAGTCATCTAAATATGACAGTAAAAATGGGGTATTTTTTAGGTTTTCGAAAATTCGTATCTGTTTTGGTAATTATTTTTTGGGAAAAAGTAAATGACAGGGGCATACATACAGTAGACCTAGATTTTATAAAAAAAACGAGTCCTCTAGAGGGATAAACCAGGAAGGAAATAGGGGAATACGTTTGTATGGAAAAATGCTGCTAGGATACCCTCTTAACATGTGTATTGCCATATTCAACCGTCTGCCCGAGGAATTAAAGAAGTTAGAGGGTAACCTGTTCAAATCTAAGTTGAATAGCTGGCTGCTGGATAAATGTTTTTATAGTATAAGATTATTTTTGGAGACATATAAGATTGTTTAATTATAGACCTAAAATTTAATTAACTGTGATTATATGAATTATTTTTTCCTTTTGACATGTAATATAAATGTAAATAATAATATAAGTATAGTGTAAATAATTATGTAAAATTAATTTTAGAGTGTATTGAATATTTGCACGCCTGAACCGGCTTAATACATGACACTATTCGTAATACTATGACATCCACTTGTACTGTATTTTATGCAAATAAATATTTGATTGATTGATTGATTGATTCTCTGCTACCAGTCGGATTATTTATTTTGGCTTACCATATAATTAGTATAAAAGACCTATGAATTCCCTTTCAAAAAATACTTATTCCTCATACATACTTCCAACCCTTTTTAACCTCCTTACAGGATGAATTTCAAGAAATGTTGTAATTAGTTACCTAGTCTTTTAGCGAAGTTCCAGATCCCTTAATTAAAAAATTGTCTTGTTCCCTGTACAAACATCCAACTCATTTTAGCTCATTTTGGGGATGAGTGTTTTTAACCCCCTTATGGAATCCATTTCAAGCAGTCTAAATTATGTTGCCCCCATAGGGGATGAATTTCAAAAAAATCAGTTTTGTGGTCTTTTAAGATAAAGGCTATAAGACCGAAGTTACAAATCTCTTACTATAATATTTTCTTGGTCTCCATCCCTTGACTGCCGTTTTAAACCCTTTAGGGGAGGATTTTTTCCAACACACTGAAAGATCTTTTTTATTCTGATAATAATTGTTTATACAACGTTTTAAGTCTCCAGCTCAATAAAGAGTTTTGCTAATCCAAACCTTGCACCTCCTTTTAACCCCCTTAGGGATAGAATATTCTTAAACGCTGGAAGTACTTTTTTATTTGATAAGTAATCTTTCAACAACGTTTCAAGTATCTTACTAAAAAAAAGCGTTTTCCATACAACCCTTGCCTTTTAACCCCCTTCGGGGTGGAATAGTCTAAAACGCAAAAAGTTCTTTTTTTGTAATCTAATAAGTAATATTTCTACAAAGTTTTAAGTCTCCAGGTCAAAAACCAAGTTTCCCCCATATTCACTCTAAACCCCAATGTCACTCCCTTAGGGGTGGAGTTTTCTAAGTCACTGAAACGACTTTTTCTATATTTGAATAAGTAATTTTTATACAAAATTTTTACTCTACCTAAAAAACAAAGTTTCCCCCATACAAACATGTCACCCTTTTTAAAACCCCTTAGGGGTGGATTTTTCCAAAACGCTTAAATTCTTTTTTTGTACACAAATAAGTAATCTGTCTACAAAGTTTAAAGTTTCTAGCTCAAAAGGAAAAGTTTCCATCATACAAACTTTGCACCCCTATTTAACCCCATTTAGGGTGCAATGTACTAAAACGCTGGAAGTTCTTTTTTTGTATCTTAATAAGTAATCTTTCTAGAAAGTTTCAAGTCTCTAGTTCAAAAAATAATGTTTCCCCCATACAAACTTCGCACCCCTATTTAACCCCCTTAGGTGTAGAATTTTCAAAAAAGCCGAAAGCACTTTTTTTGTTTTATAATAAGTAATCTGTCTACAAAGTTTCAAGTTTCTCTTTCAAAAGGGAAAGTTTCCCTCATACAAACTTTGCACCCTTATTTAACCCCCTTAGGGGTGGAATTTTCTTAAACGCAGAAATTACTTTTTCAACACAATTGCTCGTAACGTACCTCTTATTGTGTCGCTTTTAGGCTCATAATTCATAATCCTGGATATTAAACACGCGTGTTTCATAACATTACAACACTTGTGTGTTATGGTTATATCCCGATGAAGTCACGTTGGCACCTTGCAGCATGATATATGCATGAACATGGTGCATTCTTAAATTAACCGGGTTGTGCAGAATGTATAGCTTTTTTTTTAATTCTCGGCAAATGGATTCTTACTCGACTAAACAAATTAAATCCTTTTTGTTAATTAATTGACTATTTCTTTTTGCATATGATATATAAACGTTTAATTTAGTAAAACTATTCATTTTTAGTAACATTTTACATGAATTAATACAGATAACATTTTGAAACCAAAATATTATTTTATTTTGTATTGGCTGTTTAGAGATTTCTGTGCCCGCACTGCGCAAACTTCACGAAAAAAAAAACTTTTGCGAGCATTATAGGTTATTAAATAAACAAATAAATAAATATTGGGGGACAATCTTATGCCGCGTTTATACGCTTGCGATGGCTTGGCGCGTGAGCAGGACGCAGCTATGTAAACGAATGAGATCGAATTATAGCCTTCTCTCTCTAACGCATAGCTGCGTCCTGCTCACGCGCCAAGCCATCGCAAGCGTATAAACGCGGCATTACACAAATCGACCTAGTCCCAAACTAAGCAAAGCTTGTACTATGGGTGCTAAACGACGATAAACATACTTATATAGATAAATAAATACTTAAACACATAGAAAACATCCATAACTCAGGAACAAATATTCGTGCTCATCACACAAATAAATGCCCTTACCGGGATTCGAACCCAGGACCTCTTGCTTCGTAGGCAGGGTCACTACCAACTAGGCTAAAGCGGTCGGTTAAATCACAAATCTTTGTAATTTGTCTACGCGTGTTTGGTTATTATCAACAATGTTGACTCGTGGTGACTAGAAAAGTGATAAACAGAATGGACGCCACTGGAAATTCTTGGCGATGTGCAATTGTGAGTAAAAAACTTAATGATTTACTTAATGTAAAGAGAATAATTTGGTAGGCCTTTAACATTTTCATCTTATGAAAATGATTTTTTCCTCGCAAAATGTGTTGAAAAACGTCGTATGATACGCGTGAGCTTTGATAATTACATCCTCGGCTTCCTTATCACGCTCACCTGCGGTTCGCGTGAACAATTTCGCCTCTGATGTAATTATCAACATACCTCACTTGTATCACAATGTACTATTACTGTATTTTAATGAGTAATCTTTCTACAAAGTTTCAAGTTCATAGTTCAAAAATTAATGTTTCCCCCATACAAACATTACACCCCTACTTAACCCCCTTAGGGGTAGAATTTTCTTAAACGCTGAAATTACTTATTTTGTATCTTAATAAGTAATCTTTCTACAAAGTTTTAAGTCTCTAGTTCATAATATAAAGTTTCCCCCATACAAACTTTGCACCCCCATTTAACCCCCTTATGGATGGATTTTCCAAAAATTCCATCTTATCGGTTGCCTACGTCATAAAAGGAAGTCCTGGTGTAAATTTCAAGTTTCTAGTCCCAGTAGTTTCGGCTGTGCGTTGATGAGTGAGGCAGTCAGGACAAAGGCATTTATATATATAGATAAGATAACAAGGAGAGGTCACAAAACTGACCGAAGTGTGTCGCGTGTACTGGAGTAGCTTCTGTTTGTTGTATGGTTTATCCTTAATTGTTTTACAACAAAAAACATCGGTAATGGTAGGGTTTAAGTACTTTTCGTCATTATAAGTAAACCAAACTAAATGCTGTAGCGCTACCACGCGTGTTTAGCTTTTCTCATTAGTTGGCAGTAACACATACGATGATCAAATACAAATAAATACTCGTTTCTAATGAGGCGATTTTCCTTTTTCCACTAAGGATTAGTTTTCATCGAAGACCATCTGGCTGTGGCACGTGCGTCATCAACTGTTGCCTGCAATTTACGATAGTTTACAACCAGTTCGCAATGTGTGAGCCAGTATAAGTCTGACTTCTGATTGTGCATAGTTGCTAGGAATCTAGAATCAAATAGTAGTAGCAACTCAGGCGATTTTTTTGTGAATTAATGAATAGACCATTAGTCATGTAGAAATTCCCCAGCGCCCTTAGTTCCCTTATTTCCATCACACCTTGGCAAGAGCCTTGTGAAGATAACCTAGATAAAAAAGCGGCGGATTTTCTAAGATTTTCCTGATCGGAAATACTATGATTGTGTTTTAAATAATCATAATGATATGAGTACCTATTTAGATTCAATTTAGTGTAAGTACTCATAGTGTCTGCGTTGTTACCGTTTGCAAATATCCTTTGACTATTGAAAATGCAATCGCATACAACTAGATATGAATGCTCCTACATCTGGCACGGGCCGTTGCATCTGGTTGGTACCACGGACGGATCGGATTATTTGCACAGCCATTTAATAGGTACTCGGTGAAAAGCTCACATTCGACGGGTTTATCTTGTGAAGATTATGAATTGCTATGGCCACCTTCCGACTTCATTATTAATTATTATTTATTACTTAGATGGGTGATGCCATAATATTATTGTGTGTCACTGAACTTAAGCATGCATTTCATTTGAATCGAATACCGAAAAATGGCAGCAAAATGGTTTGCACATATAGTTATACATATATGTACACAACTTATATATAGTTATACATATATGTACTTACATATTTACTTACGTATAACAGTAGATACAATTATAATAAAAGCTTTTTCTACACATTTGCTCGTAACGTACCTACCTCTTATTATGTCGCTTTTAGGCTAATAATCCTGGGTATTAAACACGCGTGTTTTGTAACATTACGACACTCGTGTGTTATGGTTATATCCCGATTAAGTCACGTTAGTAACTTGCAATAAGACACACGGTTCATTCTTAAATTATCCGGGTTGTACAAAATGTACAGCTTTTTTATTCTCGGCAAATGGATTCTTAGTCAACTAAACAAATTAAATTATTTTTATTAATAAATTGACTATTTCATTTTGGATATGATATAGAAACGTTTAATTCAGTAAAACTATTCACTTTTTATTTTACATGAATTATTATTATTGGCTGTTTAGAGATTTCATCTAAGTAAGTGTAGCTTAACTAACTAACTAACACATGCGCGCGCACTGCGCAAACTTCACGAAAAAAAACCGTTGCGCGCCATTATAGGTTATTTCAAAAATATTTGTAAGCATTGTTAATGCGTGTTTGGTTATTATCAAAAATGTTGACTCGTGGCGACTAGAAAAGTGATAAATAGAATGGACGCCACTGGAAATTCTTGGCGATGTACAATATGTGAGTAAAAACCTGTTGCCACCATTAAGTAAAGAAAATAACTTGGTAGACATTTAAATTTTTCACCTTATGAGAAGGATTTTTTCTTCGCAATGTGTTGAAAAACGTCGTATACAACGCGTGAGCTTTGATAATTACATCCTCGGCTCTCTTATTACGCTTACCTGCGGCTCGCGTACACAATTCCGCTCACCTGCGGCTCGCGTACACAATTCCACCTCTGATGTACTTATCAACATAACTCACTTGTATCACGATGTACTATTAAAATACAAGTTCCTTGTATCATTATCTGATAACCCTTTCAGAACATATGCATTGACGCAAAAAAGCTCTAAATTCCAAATTACTTAATTTGTTAGGTTACTTAGTTACTGCTTGAAACAAAAATTGATCCAGAAAAAGCTCCTTCTGTAGAGCATCAGCGCAATCAGAAGCTGATTGAGTGACAACACCCAAGTTACTATAAGATTTAAACCTTTTTTTAGATCATGCATCAATTAAAGGAACATTAATCTAATTAAAAGAAGATTCTAAAAGAAGGGATTGTGTAATTGGTAACGATTTAAAGAAATTGGTATTTTAACAAAATAAATGTAAGGTCCTTTTTCCTATACCAACGAGATTGTGCCAACAGCAAGCGACGTATGTTTTGGTTTCCCCCAGCTTTATTTAAATAACCCTAAGGTGTAACTAATGCATCGAAGTGGACATTTCAAAAGTGTTTTCAAGAGTTACGATTTACGTAATCTTAGGTACAACACTTACTCGATCGATTGTTGGGGCAACGGGTTTCCCCAAACCACACGGCACGTCAAGTCAAGAAATGCGGGTACGTCGTGCATCACGCACGGGGCTGAACAGATTGGGGTCAATTCGTTGGAAACGGTATAATATTGCGCAAGTACTTCTTATTATCTATTTATGTCCGTGTAGGTACACGTGTTCGGTAAATGCAGTCCATCAGTCCATCACATTTATAAACAAAATAGCTTAGCTGATGCACGCGACTTCGCACTTGTTACCGTTTTAGAAAAATGATTGTGTTTATACTTATCTTCTATATATTATGTAAAAGAAGAAGTCCTGACTGACTGACTCATCAACGCACAGCCGAAACTACTAATGTTAGAGAGTTGATTTTTGCACAGTAGGTTACTTTTATAACGTGGGCTAGGGATAAGACGGGATTTTTGGAAATTCCACCCCTAAGAGGGTTAAATGGGGGTGCAAAGTTGTATGGGGGAAACTTTATTTTATGAACTAGAGACTTGAAAATTTGTAGAAAGATTACTTACTAAGATACGAAAAAGTTATTTCAGCGTTTGAGAAAATTCCACCCCTAAGGGGGTTAAATAGGGGTGCAATGTTTGTATGGGGGAACATTATTTTTTGAACTAGAGACTTGAAACTTTGTAGAAAGATTACTTATCAGAATAAAAAACAGTAATTTCTGCGTTGAAGAAAATTCTACCCTTAAGAGGGATAAATAGGGGTGCAAAGTTTATATGGAGGGAACTTTATTTTTTGAGCTAGAAACTTGAAACTTTGTAGAAAGATTACTTATTAAGATACAAAAAAAAGTAATTTTACCGTTTTAGAAAATTCCACCCTTAAGGCGTTAAATAGGGGTGCAATGTTTGTATGGGGGAAACATTATTTTTTAAACCAAAGACTTGAAACTTTGTAGAAAGATTACTTATTATAAAGCAATTATTTGGCGTATTAGAAAAGTCTACCCCTAAGGGTGTTAAATAGGGCTTCAAAGTGTTGAATAGGGGTGCAAAGTTTGTATGAGAGAAACTTTATTTTCTTAGCTTGAGACTTAAAACTTTGTAGAAAGATTACTTATTTCAAAAACTCCTAAGGGGGTAAAAAAGGTTGCAAGGTTTGTATGGAGGAAACTTTATTTTTTTAGCTAAAGACTTGAAACTTTGTAGAAAGATTTTTAATAAAATTAAAAAATAACTTATTTAGAAAAACTACCCCTACTTAGAAAATTCTACGCCTAACAGGGTTAAATTGTCATCCCTTAAGCAAGCAAAATAAGGGTTTATTATACGTTACGCTATTCGTCAGCAGGTGGCGTTAGTGTAGCAAATGAATTTAATTATTCCTTAAGGGATTTGCCACACTGGACGCGTTCTTCGGTTTGCGGCCAGGTCTCCCGTACAAAATTGTTGATTATTATTGAAAAAGATAGTCTTTATTAACCTGTCTCTATATCTCGATTTCCAGTGCTGAAGATTGTTTTAACAGCCTCACGATACTTAACTTTTTTTCAATCTCACTCATAATAACGAAGATTCCCATTTTCTAACTCCAAATCCATGCGTCGCTCTAAGTTATCTTGCAGAGTTATTTTTGCCAAAGATTAAAGCATCTAACGGAATAAGTATTAAGCATCCTGCAAACAATTCCCGTAATCTAATTGGAAATTTTTCATAAATTCTTTAACAATTGCATATCCGTGTCTGCCACTTTTTAAATTGTAATATGTCTAGACCATTTTAACTAAGAATACATATTTTAATATCTTTGTTATCATCAAAAATCTACGCGGACGAAGTCGCGGGCGGCCGCTTGTATAAACGGAAGATTACTTACCTGATATAAATGATAGTGCAAAGTGCACCCAAAGAGTGCACCTACACCTAGGTATAGTGCGGATCCTTCTTCGAGACCGTAGGTATTCACTTATCTTTGTGCCTAGTAAATAATGCGATTGGGTTTTATTGTTATCTGGTATGAAACGCGATTGTCTTTTTAACCCGCGACGCAAAAAGAGGCGTGTTAAATAAGTTTGACGTGTCTGTGTGTCTGTCCTGTCTGTGGCATCGTAAAATCGTAATGAACCGATTTTAATGCGGTTTTTTGTCCGAAACTTGACGATATCGTGATAGTTCTTTTCTTAAACGTCTTAACCAAAATCTGTTTAGCCGGTGTTGAGATATCAAACTTTGAAATGATTTTTTCGGGGATATTTCAATTTTTTTAAGTTATTTAGTATATTGTTATGTGGCAAAAGCGATCGTCTTTTATTGTTAAGTGTAACCACTTATTGATACTGTAATATAACCGTAGTAAACATCAAAAACAATTCAACCAAACAGCGGCTTTATGTTTACGGAAGGAAGCTCCACATTCAAGGGAGGTCCATTTAAAAAATAGACTACAATAGAGTACAACAATAGAGTCGCTTTTCGAGTATAGTATATTTATTGTGTGTGGCACGTGGCTATTGTGGCTTTGTTGCACCAATGGGTTTTAAGTTAAGATCCGGTCTAGAATAGGAATCCGCACTACAAATATAGAAGTAGAAGTTAAACAAAGCTTTTAAGCATTCTTGAATTATGGGTTACTTACTTATATTTTCTATTTTTGATTGGCGTAAGCGTAATTGATGCTCTTGCTTAAATAGAATTCATAAATAGCCATGTTTCTTGAACCCGTAGCAGGAAAGTAAGCATTATCTCATGTATTTCGAGGTGTTTCCTTGCAAAAGGCACACTTTCGAAATAAAACAATCGTTAAGTCATCGATCAGTACTTTATTATATACAAAAATGGTGATAAAAAGCTGTACATAATTTATAAATAAGTAGAAAATACTAAATAATAGTGTTTTACGTGGTAACTATGTATTTTACGCAAGCATTGATCACTGGCTGCGCTCGCGGCTGGCGGGCAGGTATCGGTGGTAAAACTTACAGTTAATGTTTTTGATATCCGGCATATTTACAAAGATTAAATATGTGTATATTTGAAACTTTACATATGAACCCCATAAGGTGCACAATGAGCTAAAGTTAATTTTGAAAAGCTATTTACGTTGGTAGAAAAGCTTACAAAACTTATACTGTCCAATTTTTGTTATATTAATGGCACAAAATTATTTTATTGTCTGCGCTGTGCAATTTTCATTTCTTATATATATGTAGGTATTTTAGTGTCCTTTCGGCACATGATTATTTTATTTTTATTAACTTAAGTACCTACCTATGCCAAGGTAATATATATAAAAAATTGAAGCAGGTAAATAAGAAAATAAGACAGACTAGCCTCTAGACTAGTGAATTGGTGCGGTATATACCTACACTTTAAAATTCAAGCTTGTCAAAAAAATATTGAACGTCGAGGTAAAAATCCAAAGAAGTAGGGTTTAGATACGAGTACCTAGGTACTTCCTAAATAAACAGAATGACAGAATAAAACTGGAAGTTATTTTAGTGCCTAACAAATATAGGTACACGATGATTCTTAATTCGTAATCAGGAGTAAATTTTTCTAATTCTGCAATTGATACCAAACACGATTAACTCGAAGTTAGTTCTTTTTTTTCTGAATAAAACTGAATAAGGATATCACTTTATAATTCAAAATCATTGTCATCCTAACGGTAGTTTGCAAAATTTGACGTATGTGTGCTTGACGTATCTACTTAACTTCAAGAAATGTAGGGGGACCAAACATTCAGTGGATATTAGTGTTAACATTATCATTAAAGTTATGGTTAACAATGATTTAATTGCATAAGACCTCATCCATTGAAATCAGTTTTGGCTGTTTATCAATATTTTTCGACTCCTGATCACGGATTAAGAATCATCGTGTATATATGTGTATTAATAACTAAGTGGTAACTTATGTCGGTATGGTACTTATTGTGAAATAGTGCTACATAGATAAAGATTGTGGTTTATATTCGAATTTGATGTGTCTAATATAAAAATATGGTTACTGTAGAAATAAATACCTACTGAATTTATTAAAATAATTATCTATTCTAGATATTTTACAGTTGTAAGAGGATTCCTCTTCGTTTTTCGATATTGTTCGTTATAATAAAATCGTAATATTTACATGTATATATTAAGTATGCACACAGCCATACTTTAATTTGAAGATAAACGTCTAAGTATATCGCTATCTTCTTATTTTTACACATTTTGTTACGCATGAGATGCATAGAACTTTGATAGCATTATAATCACCGCTATTATATGACTTAAACACGTATCGAATAGAGCTAGTGTTTCTCTGAAATTGGCGTTGCTGAATTATACTTATAACTATCGCTAAATTCAACGCCATGTACCTAAAGTAGTTACCTTTAAACCTCCAACAAACATAATTTAAAATCTCCTGAAACTGGTGAGGTTGGTGTCTGTATGAATAAAAGGTTCTGTAGTTAATTTTATTTAAAGTGTTCATAAGTTTATCTATATGGAAAAATGAACTTGATTACGACTCGTGTAATCTTTTTACATTTTACATTAATTAGGTAAGTACTTACGCATAAGTTTTCGGAAATTCAAGACATGAAACTCTAACGCTTCCTTTTTCTGCAGCGGAACCATACAAATATAAATAAACATATAAATATAATTTTAGACTAATTTGTGCACAAAAGTGCAACCGGCGAATGAATAATTTCTGTGTAGATTCCTTAATTAATTTTTTGCACTTCTGTCATACAGCAAAACTAGCACGATACCATCTCGCGAACGTAAAACATTTGTCTCTCTGTCTCTAGCAGCGATAACCGGTATCTTGTTAGTGCGTAACACAAGTAATTTAGAATGTTAGTTGTTGGAATGGTGATCAGTGTAGAGTGGCATTGAAGTTCCTCTGCCGACGGGCGGAGCGGCGCAGAACGTGGGGCTGCAAAGACGGGAAGCCCCCTTCCACGACGCGGACAACACGGACATGTATCTGGAAAACAATGTAACGGGTAAAATTAGGGTTTATCTGTATAAGGTGTCCTATCGTAGCGTCTATATTGTGACTTATTTAAAGTAATTAATAACAAAACTGATAAGAGAAGTTTGCTCTATTTAATTGCCTAGTACCATAAATAAATATGTGTTCCATTCGGACAGATAATCTAACTTATATGGTTGTATAACAATTATCACGCCTTGACTTATGAACAGTGACTTAATGACGCGTATAATAAAAACCGTTAACAGTCGTTGCCACAAAAATAACATCGAAATATGAGTATTTTTCTATACCGCACCCTTAACATTATCTCTACTTGTGAAACGGTTACTCTTTAATTATTGGTAAAGTATTTATTATTATTAAAACTGCTGGGTGCGACTTTGCTTGCTATACGACTTTATGTCTCGTCTCCGACACTGCTTTAACTAGAAGGAGGTGGATAAGATTAGTCGTGTGACAAAGAGACGTGGCGGTTATGCTAGCCCTGCTCATGCCCTTTTTCGTGAGACATGTACCTCGTGCTTGTTGACTTGTCTCCTGAAGTATTTGTGGAAGCGCGTGGAGAGCCCCCACACGGCGCCGTTGTCTCGCTCGGCCCACCGCACTTCCGCGCAGAACTGGAGCTTCTCGGGGTCTTGGGCCAGCACTCTGCAATTTTTTTTAATGTTATTGCACAGTAATAAGTTTTTTGCATAGGTACATTTAATGCCATAAGGCGAACTGGTGGAGGACAGACAACCTTTAGGCCAAATAGAGAATAATCATTGCAGGTGCATTGGTGGCCAGAATATTCATTGTAGGTATAACCACTAACACTTCCCAAGCGAAGCTGTGTTTCTTATATAAGTAGTAGGTAATCATTATGTATTAATTATAGCTCATAAAATTCTTCCATTACAGTCATAAAATCTTCATGACAGTAATAAATTGAGTCGCCCGTATCCGCATTCATAAGCCAAGAAGCAAGAATTGACAGCTGTCAGCTGGAGAGTCAACACTAAGCTCGCGCTATTTAATTTAAAACATACGGAAAAGTTGCCTAAATCAAGTAAATAAAACAAACACTTCAAGATAGTTACCTTTGCTGTACGTGACAGTGTTAATTCAATGTTTTAACGTGACTAATCAGTGAAAATGGAAGAGACAGTGTCGAAAACGGCGGTTAGTAGTTTAAACTTTTAAACGAGGTGGATACAGTACAGTGTATATTACAGTGCCCAAAACAGTTCTTTCGTTAACATTGACTATAAACTAAATACCTAATCTAATTAAGTGTGAAAATATCAACGATCGAAATTAACGATCCATACTATACTGGTCAACACTACTGCCATCTATCGTAAGACACCACAATCACGGCAAATTCACGGTCAAGTTCACGACAACGAGAGAAGGAGACAACCCAACACAACGAGCGAGCGAATAGATAAGTGAGACGGATGACTGCAAGCAGCCAAGCGCGTACATAATAAATTGAAAAGTGCGAACGGGATAGCAATTCACAAACCCATCTGCATTACATTACCGCTGCATTACTGATAAGCATTGAGCACCGCCCACTCCCGATGCAACTTGCCGACGGCAATTGAAGAACAAAAGGAAATAGGCCTACGTTTTTATACAATATTTGTTTTCGTAATTATTTGAGGTGTGAAACATTGCTACAATGCCATTTTATGATAACATTACCGTTCGAAAACGCAGGCACCAGCTAAATCTCTCAGATGATATGTTATATTCATCTTCACAAAGTAAATTGAACTCCACACTAAACAGTCTTCCTGACATATCGTCTGAAGAATTATCGTTAGTTAAGGACCTTAAACATCAAGTAGGAGACCTTCAGAACGAGCTGGAGGTCGCCAATGAAGAAATAGCAAAAATAGAAATAGCAACAATAGACGCAAAAATGATGCATCTCAAAAAACAATTGCAATGTACAAAACCGTAACATCTTCGGATATCTTAAAACATAACAATAACACCTCGAAAATACTTTCTAGAGGTCGAATGTCGTCCACTCTTACATACCGAAAAATAAGTCAATTATGCAATCTGAAGTCCTCGAGTACAGAGCGATCTACAAATGTATGTCGGATCCTGGAGAACCTTCGGACCCCCAATACATCGAAGGAAGACTCAATGAAATCGTCAACTCAAGGCGAAGTTGGAAATGACACGATTATCTTCAGTATGGACCGAGAGACTTCTTCATCTACGCCCAAGAATCACCGTGACCGTCCAGCACCTGTCCCGAAGCCCGAACCTTTAGAACCATCCACGAAAAGTCAGCCATCGAAGCCGAAACTTTGAAAAATCAAATCGTAATAGCGAGTAATATTAAGTCAAACAAAATTACTAGTATGATAGGTAAAAGTGATACTGTGGATAAATTTAATTGCTGTCATTTTTTAACACCTGGCGCAGGAATCATGCAAATACTGGGACAAACTGAATGCCAGACAAAAAAATTAACTTTAGCCGACTACTATGTAATTATGATAGGAGAGGAAGATTTCCACGAAAACGAAGAATATGATGAATTGGTAAATTATATATCTGACATTTCATGCCGTATAAGTCACACTAACATCATTGTTATTTGCCCCACATATATATGTGGTAAGCCTATCTACAATTCCAAGGTAGAAAAATTTAATAGTTGCTACGGAACAATGCTAAATTTCATGAAAAACACGTGTCTTTTGACTCGAACTTAGACCTATCATTTGACATGTTCTCGGCAATCACAGGGCGTATCAATAATCTTGGAATGACAAATATTTTATGCCATTTGGGAAATTTTGTTTTGGATAGTACTCGACCTACCAAAGGGCATGAAACAACTGGGCAAAAAATAAGAATGGTCCAAAAGAACTTATCCGACTATTTTCCAAAACATACTGGAGCTTTGAAAAAATCTGGACAAAAATCAAAAACGATTCAGGATTTTTTTCCTATAATTTCATCTACATCTTGCACCAAAATATAGCCGGACTATTGAATAAAGCCGACACGCTGTCGGTATACTTACAGGAATTAGACACAAAAAGCATGTCCATTGATGTATTATGTATCACTGAGCACTTCTTGATAGCGGGCTCGGAAAATCTCGTCACTATACCTAACTTTAAGCTTGTAACAATTTTTTCTAGAGAGCAATGCAGAGGGGGTGCATGTATATTAGTAAAGTCCCACCATGAATATGAAGAATTAACCAACGTAAAAAATGTATCCTTGCAGTATTCAATTGAATGCTGTGCAATTGAATTGTTACAACACGGAATTATTATTATATGTCTATACAGAACGCCCCAATCGAACCTACCGTTGTTTTTCGATAAATTAGATACGATCCTTTGCAAAACATGTGATTACACTAATAATAAAAAGGTAGTATTATGTGGTGATTTTAATTTGAACATTTTAAAGAAAAGTAACAACGCTTTACAATTTGAATATTTGTTACTAAACCACAATCTGAAATTGGAAATTAGGGAACCAACTAGATTAGCTAGTGGCACCTGTCTTGACAATTTTGCACACAATGTTAAAGGCTCCAAAGGAAAAGTTATTGAACTTGGTTTATCGGACCATACGGCTCAAGTATTAAAATGCCCCGTAAAGAAGACCTGTTTCATTAATTGTTGGCGAGTAAAGCAACGAGATTTTAGTTCAGAAAATTTGGCCCTATTTAAGAAATGTATTAGTAGTCTGTCGTTCTCGGATGTATTACAGTGTAATGATGCAAACCTAGCTTATGAATTGTTTATAGATACCTTTACCTGTTTTTACAATTTGTGCTTCCCTTTCAAAATAATAAAACTTAAATCTACAATGAAACCCAAGTGGGTATCTAGAGGGATCAAAATATGTAGCAAGAAGAGAAGAGCTTTACTATGGAAATATCGACTTTGTCCTAATAAAGTTAATAGAAGCGTTCTTAAAGCATATAATACTAGATATAGGAAAATACTAAATCTCACACAGCGCTCACAAAATGACCATTTTATAAAGCAATCGACCAACAAATCAAAAGCTACTTGGCAAGTCATTAATAAAAATAAGCAGCTGTTTCCCAAAGAGCCAATATTAAAGCTTATTAAGAACGGTGAGACAATTACTGATCCGACCCATATAGCCAATGCCTTCAATAATTTTTTTATCGACCAAATTGTAACCAAAAGCATGTGCAATGTAATTTAAAAAGTAACTGTAGCCAATCAATGTATATGACACCTACTGTTCCCCAGGACATAATGAATATAATTAAATCACTCAAAAACACTAATAGTGTTGGATATGATGACATAAATACTAAAGCTGTAAAGCAGATATCGCATGAAATTGCCCATCCCCTTAGTCACATTATTAACATCAGCATTTCAACGGGAGTATATCCAGACAAGCTAAAGCCCGTTGTTGTAAAACCTTTACATAAAAAAGGGGACAAAATGAATGTGTCCAATTATAGACCCATTGCTCTAGCAGCGATATTTTCTAAAGTAGTAGAAAAGGTGATATACGAGGCACTTTACAACTATTTGGAGAAATATCAGTTACTAGTTCCAGAACAGAAAGGGTTTCGTAGAAAAAAATCCATAAATATGGCAATATATGACCTTGTGCAGCCAGTATTAGAAAATTTAGATAAGCGAAATCAAGTGTGTGCCGTATTTATGGATATGACTGAAGCGTTCGATTATGTAAACCATTCCATACTTTTAAGGAAGCTGAATGCATACGGTGTTCGTGGCAATGTTTTAGAGCTGTTGAAATCCTATTTGAGCAATAGAGACCAACTTTCTCAAATATGCATGCACACTAAATATATAAAGGCTTACAGATCTAAAAAGAGGCAAATTATGTATGGCGTGCCACAAGGAAGTGTTCTCGGACCTCTACTATTTATAATCTACATCAACGACCTACCCCAGCACGTAAAACACCCTATGGTATTATTCGCTGATGACAGCACTGTTATTATAAAATGTAATGATATTAATGATTATGAAATGGAAGTTAATAATACTATAAAGGACATAATTGAATGGCTAAATGTGGATAATTTATTAATTAATCTTGACAAAACAAAAGTCATGCACTTTTATCAACGTAAACTGCCTGTTCCAATTATCTGTAACTATAAAGGGACTCTGATTGAATCAGTTTCTGCTACCAAGTTTTTAGGAATAAATGTAGATAACCACCTGTCATGGAACTCGCATACTGAGCAAGTGTGCCTAAAACTGAACCAGTATGCCTATGCTCTATATAAACTGGCAAAGAAAACTAGTCCTGATGCTGTAATAACTGCATACCATGGGTTTGTAGCGTCGACTTTACGCTACGGCATTATATTCTGGGGCAATTCTACAAATAAGGAAGCGGTGTTCAAAGCCCAAAAAAGATGTATCAGAGCAATGCGTGGCCTTAAACAAACAGATAGTTGTGTACCGTATTTCAAGGATTTGAACATTTTGACAATGCCTTCTCTTTACATTTTAGAAATGGTAATGTTCGTAAAAACTAACCCAGCGCTGTTTAAAAAAGCCAATTATACTAGCGAACGTTTGAGGCAAAGATTTAGGGAGGATCTATCCCCAGCTCTTGGCAAAACCGCTTTGATGCACAAAAGTGTATGTTCTCTTGCGATAAGGATTCATAACCAATTACCAATTGAATTTAAACTATTACCAATACCACTTCTGAGACGTAAATTAATAGCCCTGCTTACGAATAAGTGTTATTATTCTGTTCTCGAGTATCTAAATGATGACCTAAATTGTTTATAATTATTTCTGACTAATTATTATTACATGAATGTTTTTGTACGCCAATTGGCAAAGCATAGTGTAACACGAGAAATTGTAACATCTCTGTATTTATGCAGCCATCACCTATGTTTCACAAATAAAACACTTTTGACTTTTTGACTTTTGACTTTTGACTTTTGACTTTGACTTTTGACTTTTGACTTTTTGACTTTTGACTTTTTTTAAGAAATAACTTAAGAATCACTCATGAAATTGAAACAGGGTACAATTTCTTTTTAAGGAACAAAGTGGGCCATGTTTAATAAGGTTCAATAAGGTCTGGTTTTGCTCTGGGTTGGAAGGACAGATGGCAGTCGCTTTCGTAAAACTAGTGCCTATGCCAAATCTTGGGATTAGGTGTCAAAGCGGACCCCGGGCTCCTTTAGGGGCACTACCGGGAATAACGCTAGCAGAATGATGATGAAAGTGGGCCATGTTTTAATTTGTTGGAGGGTGTTTTTTTTGATGTCCCTACGGGTGTACCCTTGTTTTGTCGACAACCTTTTAATCGAATATTATTTCATCGACAACGATTCACGATTCATCGAAATTTTAGTACTAGTAATATTGTTTGGTGTTATTTTATTTCAACTACTATTTATTTAAATTTGTCTTACTACGTAGAAATACTATTCAACGAATGTTACTTAATCGATGATTTGTTTCATATTTCTTCGACATATTATATTACTTTAATACAAAAACAAACAACAACTGATTACAGGAGTATAACTAGATCAGGGCAGCCAGGTAAAGGGAGCTCGGGGGGCGTAGTCACCCGCAGTAAAAAAAAACAACCGTAACAATAGGCATGATGACACATTTTGAAAAACTGTTCTATAATGTTTGGAAACATTTATTATGTACAACGAATAAGATTTTTCAAGAGAATATAACAGTTAAGTAGGAAAAAAATGCATTTTAGTTTTTAAATTTCAAATTGGCGCTAAAACGCTTGTCAGTGTCATTGCGTCCCGAGTGACGTCACGTTTGTATAAACAGAAGGCAGACAGACCTTTGACGTTTGCTACCTAGATCGCTCAATTGCTCATTGAATGAACATAAATTAAAAAGTTTACAAGTCTTGCGCGGCCGTGCGAGCGAGAAAGCGGGACAATGACGTAAGAAGATCTGACAGATAACTTGGTTCTATCCCTATCTTACTATTCGTTCAGTACGTAAGTTTTCTCTGTAAGCTGTGGTAATGGCCGTTATGCCTGCAACACACTGGAGCGGCCTGTAGAAAATTTGACAGCGGCGGACAAGTTTACTATTGTCCGCCGCGGCCAGGCCGCGCCAGTGTGTGGCAGGCCTTATGGGTATTTCTTTATACAAACGTGACGTCATGTGCTCTGATTGGTGTTTAACATATCATGGCGGGCGTCCGTATTTGTCAGTTTAATTTTATCAAAATAAATAATAATCTCTCACTTAATAAAAAATATTATCATTTTTCGAATTCTATGATTAAAATTTCACTAAGAAAAAAACCGTATTTTAGTGATTTTCAATTACTGTCATCATGCCTATTGTATTATAAGTAGGTTAGGTTAGGGTTCACTTGTGTCCCTCAGAGCGGAAATAGGCACCCCGCGAAGCGGGGTGACGTCGACAAGCTGGCGGTTAGGTTAGGTTTAGATTATAGTGGGCCCGGGGAACCTTGATCCCTATGACAGCTGTCATCTTTGTACAATTTATAACCTTAAAACGTGAAATTGTACTGAGATGACAGCTGTCATGAATGCGGAATAAATATTATTACATCTAAAAAAATATGAAATAAAAAAACCCGAAATGAAAAACCATGACATGAATTTGATTGAAGTAAGGAAGCTACAAATTAAAAGACCTCGGTTCAAATTACCTAGTATCCAGTCCTCGACGCAATGACTTGTCGATGAAATGAAAATACTTGAAACGTTGTCTTTGAAATAATATTCGATTAAATGTTTGTCGGCAATTCAATGGTAAACCGTCGCAACGCTTATGAATATACCTACGTGGTAGGTATATAAGATACGTTGCTAAAATTAATTTGTATTTGCAACGAATGCGCAATGTACTATTTACATTGCACATTAGGGTTGTAAAAGACACATTGTCCTGTATCTCAGCTATTTCTGCTCGATCCGAAAGCAAGGGCTACTCTGCCCAATCTGAGGCTTGGGCGATTCTCCGAGCGTTTGAACCGCTCGGTTTTAACGTCATTGTCGTCTCAAGATTATTTCATCAGAGGTAAAACGTACCGCAGAACTTTTAATCAAAAAAGATCTAGTACTGGTATTGGCTAACATCTTCATCAAAAGTAGACTCTGATACTCGTACCTTTTAATAGTATTTGCTGTCTCCGACAATGACGAAAAAAAAAGACGCCTTAAAAACGCTGAATATTCGCCCGCTTACTGTATTACCTCCCGGTATGTCTACATTTTACGTCTTTCCCTGCCACAAAAACTTGGATTTTTCGCACTCGTAGCGTAGCGAAAGCGATCTGTACCTAATTGCCACTTTATAGCTAGGGCTGACGTAAAAATAAATCATGCTAAAGTGAATAGGGAGGATCATACGGAGGATCCTTAAACTGTAGCAAAGCTGACCTATGCGAGTTGCTGATAGGGTTCCAAGCAGCGATGGCCGTCTCGGCGATGGGGCTGAAGAGGATGGTGTCGTCGCGCGGGTCGACAGCGAGGCCGAGCCCCTGCGAGGACTTGCGGCCCACGAGGTTCACGGGCAGGTCGGTGCCCTCGGCCGGGGGACCGGCCGCCAGAACCGCGGTGGACACGCTGAATAGTCTGAAATTTTACAGTTGAAATATTAAGTTTGGAAAAACATCAATAGTGGCCGAGTAGCGAGGATTCATTGGGACCCTTTTATAAGCTTTTATTTAACTTGCCCTGTTAGTATTTATGTACGTTAGTATGGGACAAATGCGAGTTAAATTTAACCCACTTCCCGGTGTCCAATTGAGCTGATTTTTTGGGTATAAGTATAGTTTGGATGACAATTCAATATTATGGTACCATCGAGCTAATCTGATGATGGAGACAGAAGGTGGCCATGGACCCTGTTAGTATGTTAAATTTGGCCCACTTCCCAGTGACCGATTGAGCTGAAATTTTGGGTATAAGTATAGTTTGGATGACAATTCAATATGATGGTACCATCGAGCTGATCTGATGATGGAGACAGAAGGTGGGCATGGGAATTCAGTACTTAACCGACGTAACCCCGTTGAGTTTGGGTTCGTTAGAATCGTCTCAATGAGTAGTTGATGATGGTATACAGAAAAGTACCGTCGGCAATAAAAGCTTGTACCAAAATTGTAATTTTTGACTAAAACTTATTTGAAAGACAGTATCTACCGATACATACTCAAGAACCTAAACTCTAACCTGTCAGTGGCTAATGAATGATAATAGAACACCTGGCTGGCTGGCTGGCTGGGCTGGCGATTGCGCTAGTTGCCGAATCTCAAAAGTAAAGCGTTCGCTGTTATTACAACTCCCATAACACGCTGAATTGCGCTGAATACCTGTCAGTCGCCAACGGCTGGTAATAGAGCAGGCCCTGGGCCGGTGAGTGAGCGAGACCGACGATGCCGTCCATCAGCGTGAACCGCTCGCCGTTGATGTCGTACTCGCCCATGTCGGGGTCGGGGTACATGGAGGCGTGGGTCACGCGCCACGCGTTATCGCGGTGCCCGTCGTATACGATGATACCTGTAACATAGGATTGTGGTAAGATACAAGAGTAAGGGAAGGGTATATATATCGGGTGCGCCATATTTTTATAAGTCCTGTTAGTGTAACTCCGATTTTATTTTTCATACAATTTTACACTAAATACACGTAAAACTCAGTTTTACATCATCATCAGCATCATCAAATCAGCCGTTTTACTTAAATTCATAATTACTCTAGTCATAATTTTTTTAATACTCACAAACTGATTATCATAACATTTTCATCATAAATGTTAAGCCGGGTCCGCTGCGCCGTGTTTTCGATGTTTTTAATTATCTAACATGTTTTTCCAATCAAAACAATACCCTATTTGTTTGCCGAAACTGACAGATGACATGTTAGATGTTTAAAAACATCGAAAACACAGCGCAGCGGACCCGGCTTTACTCATCCGTAGTTTTAGGTATTATAAAATTCTTCCTAATTTAAAAAATCCTGCACATTTACTGTCAGTCGCTTATTTATCGAAGTAAATAAACGTGTTTGTTTTTGTCAAGAGTCACGCGCGAGGCGATGAGGCCACTAGGCTCTAGACGCTAAGCGGGATGTCACACTGCGAAGCTCGTTGTATACGTGTATGTATGCAAGTACCTCACTTTGTATATAAATTCCGTATGGTACGACACACTGCACCGCACCTCCGTCCGGCGATATTTGTAATTTCAATTTCAATACATTGTTTGTTTACATACTCGTAGTTAGCAAATTCTATTGATTTAGATCTTACGTCCCGAGATGCCGGAGATCCGGAATGTGACATCCGCCTTTTTAGCAAACCGCATGTCGGTGCGGGCGGACGTAGCCTAAGGAGTAGGTACGGCGACGACGAGCGAAGCCAGGAGGAGTGATAAAACCGCTTGTATTAACGTCCGTTGTTTTAAACAAACAACAGACCGTTTTTTTGCTGGACTTGCGCTGTTGTATGGCTTATAAGGAATGTGTGCTTGCACCGGACACTTGTCCTGATGTCCTAATTTGGCCGGATGCTTCGCCGCCTCCCCACGGCGCGACGGAGACCGGTCCGGCGACGAAAGAGCGGTCATCCATGTCAGTTTATTGGTGTATGTTGACGCTAACGGACGTACCTATCGCCCATTTTTTGTAAATTTGCTGCCGTCTACTTGCGCTTTTCATTAAAAATGGATGTTGACATTATTAAGTGTCTATCTTTATTCGGAAATTTCATTTCATCCTATTCCAACTCCTCAAAAAACAGTAAAGGCGCCATATTTTCCCTTTCCAATAATATAGGATGCACCCACAATGACCTTTTACGTTTTTCTGTTCCTTTTTGATTCTTTTTAAAGTAGGCCAATACAAGTTTTTTTTTTCGACATTATATATGTATGTCACACAGTGTAATCACTATGAATACGACGACCTGTTCAAAACTGAAGCATAGAAACGGCGCTCGAAGCTATAACATTAATCCGCTATAAGTATTGGATATATACAAGGATATCCGCTTGTTGACGGACAACTGATGTCTACAAGTGGTCTCAGGAAGAACTTCGACCCGCGCGCGAGCTTAGCGAGCCAAGCGAGCGTGCCGCGGCAGCGGCCGGCGACGCGCCAGAACCGACCTATTTAATAATTTCCTTAGCGAAAGCGTTTATACATTACGAAAAAGAAAATTATGAGTTGAAGTGGAGTTGAAGTAGGTATGTTCTGTTCGGGGGGCGTCGTGGTAAGTAATGCTGCATCCCACGACGCTCCCCTTAACGGCAGGTGAGGGTGACGCCGCTGGAGTTTTAGTGGGTAGGCTCCTCCCCTCCCTCCCCCTTGCGCGGAGGGGGTTACGGGAGGAGAGATCCCCACATAACCCCCCACTATGGCCTTCCCCGGGCCGGGGGTATGTGTAATGCATTTCTCCAGCGTCAAAAAAAAAAAAGTTTGTTCTGTTAAATATGTGATCTCTGTTACACTAATTTGTAAGACGTTTATAATGAAAATAAATATATGTCACTCGCTCAAAAGTCGTTTCAGGTCATGGGCCTGCCGCGAGATTAAAAACTAAGAAAATAAATAAATAGAAAATAGCAGAAGTCGCTTCATGTTCTTGGTTGCGATTGTTCGGACCCGTCAGTGGGTCCTAGACCTAGCATTAAAAAAAACGAGTGACGCCTGTCAATGTGACACTCGTCAATAGGGATGAGTGCCACGCGTTGGCACCCGGTCTAGTATTATAAATTATAACCTCACGTTTGGGACAGCACACGGGCTGCATGAGCGGAGTTGGAATAATTGTTAGAATCTATTTGGAAACCTAGTCCTGGGTACAGATAAATTAGTATTTGTCCGCGCTAGGCGCGAGTGTGATATTTGGAGCGAGTTGGCGTCTGCGATGAGAGATTGTACAACGTAGCCGGGCGGGCTGGCGGCAGGCCTCCACGGAGCCTTCGCAGATGTAACTGGTACTCGACATTTGACTTAAGCCTACTTTTGACTGAAGTGCCCGTCTTGAAGCGAAATCGCCGGCACAATCCGTAAGTGTTGAACTTTTAGTAAATTTAAGTGGCTAGGTTTTAGGTAGTAAATTTATGATTATGACCCACGTTTCGTGATCGTGAGGCGTCAAAGACGGCCGAAAGGTCACGTTGTGAACATTGGTACTAACAAAATTATGATGTATGTCCGTTATGAAGGAAACAAAAGCCTATATGCACCCGGGTATAACGGATATGAGCCTGAGGTTCGTAAAGTTATAATCAGTTCCTGAAGGCAAAAAAGAACCCTCACGAGTTGGTTTACATGCATGTACGTGCATCTGCGGGAGGCCATCGCGTGTGGTGTACTGACTTTAGGCCGCAGGGTGTAGTATTTCGGCGGTTCGGGGGCTACCTACCGAATTCTGCACCGGACTTGACGACGCAACGGAGCCACGCTGATTCGTCACCAAAATAGTTCATTTTTTAGGGTTCCGTAGTAAACAAGGAACCCATATAGTTTCGCCATGTCCATCTGTCCGTCCGTCCGTCCGTCCTCGGCTGAGCTATCTCAGTAACTATTACTACTACTACTACTACAATACCTAAAACACAGGAAGTGGTGTTGATAGGCGATACTAACATTAACCTATTAAACGAAAATAGCTCTTCGGCTATAGAATATAAGGACGCCATGTCAGTATACGGATTCCAATGCGCAATCAGTGAGGCAACCCGGGAGGAGGTACGGGCTGGCCGGCTAGTGACGTCGTGCATCGACCATGTGTGGGTGCGCTGCGGCCGCGCTATCAGTGCGCCTACAGCGCACCTACTCACCTGCAAGCTGTCAGACCACTATATGATCGGCCTAAGTATCGACTTAGACAATGTGTGCGATAAACAAAAGCAGAGAGAGAAGGTATGTGTTCTTAATAATAAACTTGTAAAGCAGCAGCTAAGTGAAGTAGATTGGAATGAGGTGCTGTGTTTGAACTGTCCGCTGGAAATGTATGACAAGTTGTGTGAGATTTTCGGTTCGATTTACTCAAAGTGTACAATTTACTGCGTGAAACGTCAAAAGCGTGTAGACCAACCGTGGGTGACCAAAAGCTTAAAAATCATGTTACGACATAGGGACGAATTGTTTAGGAAGTGGAAATCCTCACCCAATAACATGACGTCAAGGTCAGAATATAATAAATTCAGAAATAAGACTAACAAGTGTATAATTATAGCAAAAAATAAGTACAGGAGAAAATGCATAAATTTATGTAAAAATGATTTCAGGAAAATCTGGTGTAATATAAATAGTTGGCTCGGCCGAACAAGTGAAAGTTTGGACTGTGTTATAATGAAGTACCTTGGTAAAACAGACTCTGTTTACGACATATGCACGAACTTTGCAAGGACCTTTACAGAGGAAATTGAGAATATAAAACACAGATGTGACAGGAAATTCCTAGACCGAAACTCGTATGTTAAAAATGCAGATGTATCCTTTCGTTTTCAAAAGATCACAGGTAGTAAAATAATGAAAGTAATCGATCAAATGAGTGAAAGTAAATCGCCTGGTGCGGACAAGATAAGAATCGCAGATCTAAAATTTTTAAAACACCAAATTAGTCCTGTTCTGGCCAAGTTCGTGAATATGTGCGTACTGTCTGGAGAGTACCCAATTAAGTTAAAAATAGCCACTATAAGGCCAATCTATAAGCAAGGTAGCCACCTAGATTATACCAATTACAGGCCGATATCCATTCTGTCCATAATTAATAAAATTGTCGAGAAAATAGTAGTTGAACAAATTAGTTTTTTTTTAGAGGCAAACGGTATTGTTGCGGATGCACAGCATGGGTTCCGGCGCGGCAGAAGCACTGAGACGGCTCTGTCCCGATTCGCAGAGGTTGTAAATAGGTACCTAGATGAAAGAAAACATATTGGCATGTTATTTATATAGTAGTAGTAGTATAACATTATATAGTTTAAAGTTTCGACATATGCATGGAAAGTGCTCTTTTCCGCACTAGTGCGGGAAAGTAGCACCATATGTACTGTTAAACAACATAACGTAATAATTCTTTTTTTTTCTTTGTGATTCTTTATCTTATCGCAAAATTTTCTATTTTGTGTAGGTACTTGTAGCAACTAATAAAGTGCAACTATGTAATCTTTTCTAAATCTTTTTTAAATTAAGTTTTTGCTATAATTTGTATTACATATTGGAAACTATAGGTCTGATCTGTACTTAACTAACAAGTAATAATATAATTTTGTACGACTGTTTGTTTCATAATGAATAAATAAAAAAAATATATATATATATATATTTATTGATTTTAAAAAGGCATTTGACACCTTACACCATGACCTGTTATTACAGTCAATGTCGGAATGTGGAATAAGAGGCCCAGTAAATGCTTTCTTTAAAAACTACCTTAAAGATAGGACTCTGCGGACAGTAGTTCACGGAGTGTCCGGTGAGGAAGCCAGTTGGGTACATTATGCATGTTAACAGTATGAGCAATGTCATACGACACTGTAAAATATACATGTACGCGGATGACACATGCCTACTTTATGCAGGCAAGGACCTCTGTGAAGTAGAAAGAAAAATACAAATCGATTTTGAAAATATTTTGAAGTGGTCCCATGATAACGGCATTATTTTAAATGTAGGCAAAACGAAAGTTATGCACGTTTGCTCACCGTACATGCCCAATCTAGGAACTAAGATATCAATAATTGGTCATACCTACGATTGCCTGCATAATGATAAGGCTGTGTGTGCGTGTGTTGAACTGGAAACGGTCACAGAATATAAATACCTAGGATTGATAGTAGACATTAATTTTAGTTGGAAAAATCACATTACCCACCTTTGTAATAAACTTAGAATAATGTTAGGGAGATTCTACCATCTCAAAAATACAGTCAACAAAAAAACCTTGTTTGTAGTTTACCATGCGTTAGTGGAATCTTTGATTGGTTACGGTCTCAGTGTATATGGGAGGACTTTCCCCTCCTATATCAGCAAAGTTAAGTCATTACAAATAAGATTTTTGAAACAGCTTGTTAGTAAAAAAGTCAGACTTAAATTCAAAAATAATTATGATCAGCTATATGGGTTGTGTAAGGTTCTCCCCGTCCAAGAAAAGTTTAGGTATCTTATAGCCGTGGATCAATATGACTGCAACGACTATAAAATACCTAGACACGTAAACACTAGGTCACTTAGGCTGGATAAGAGGCCGCATTATGCCGAACCAAGAAATTGTAACTATTATGGTGAGAGAACGTTGCAGTATTTAACTCCTCGAATCTTTAATAACTTACCCTTTCTATGTAACGATATTATTAGCAAGACAGCATTTAAAAATAAGCTAAAAAATACACTATTAGAATCATATAGAAACGAAAGCATTTAACCGCATCCTAATGTTAATATGCATGCCCTAGTTAAATAAGTAATCTATAGTAATGATAACATACAACATACTCACACTGTAAATAATTATCTCAGTGATGTAATTTGAGCGCGCCAACAAACTGGCCATTCCAGTTTGGCGCATTTATTGTACTGTGTTTTGTAATTGTTTATATAATAAATTATTAAATAAAAAAATACAAAACTGTTTTTCAGCATGGGTATAGTCAATAAAAACTTAAAAAAAAACCCCTACACCTAAATCGGAGGTGTAATTTTTTTTTGTCGTTAAACCCATGGTTTGGGGGGGGGGGGGGGTATCGTTAGATAGCTCGTTCAAAAATATTATGGGTTTCGTAAAACGAATCACTGATTTGAAAAAAAAAACAAATCAGTGATACGTTTGCAATTTTGTTCGAGTCATGTATCTCCCCCCCCCGCCCCCTGTCGGCTAAATGGCTACTACTGCGGATGTGAAAAAAATCGTGGTAGTAGATACCTACATATAATGAATTTAAAAGGAAAACTATCACGGACAAGTAGGCAGTACCTAGTTACCGAGTAATAGTCGACCAACATAATGTGTACTTGGAAAAGACAATTTTCGTACAAATTCGGCCGACGCAACCGCACCGCACGTCGATGTAACTAAGACAGACATGCAACTACGGACCTTTGGAACGCAAAAGTTTGTTATTAGGAACCATCTGACGAAGCATTTAGACGTCGCCTTAAATACCTTTTATTGGAAAATCCATTATACTCAGTCAAAGAATATACGAGTCTTGACTTGACATAATAAATTATTATTATTATCACCTTTTTAAATTTGTACGAATATGATTTGACATTAAATGTATTGTGTCACGTATTTTCTGGTGCACTAAATATTGTAAAGAATGACGATACCTAGAGGTTGATATATTTGTGTTCTTTTGCTTTTGATTTGTTTTTTCTATTTCCTTGTTAGTGTGTTCTGACATTTGTTGACATTGTTTTAAGGTTCAACGTCACTGGTTCCTGTCGAGCTGTTGCTAACAGATGTCGCGATATATAATTTCGATGGTTGCTCATCGTTTTACGCAAAACCGTGACGAGTACCAACATGTGTTTCAAACTGCGGAAGCCGAAGAGCTTGCTACGTATGAATCGCAATCAATGTGCACCAAACAGTGTTTATTTTTTAAATGTAGTCCGAAAATATGCATAAAAGTGCTTTTCCGTGAATTTACGCAGACTAACGTAGCTAAATGTCACTTCGGAGTCAGTCATTGTCAAACATCTTGCATAAATCAAACTAGAGGGCGCAAAACTAAATCTATAGTATCGCCTCTATTAGGAAATAGTGAAACTAAATGTACTTGTCGCAGGCACTCTAGACTACAATATGAATGAAGCTGACTTTTTTACTCATTACTTAATGTCATGCGGTAGCGCAGTGCGCGTCTCTTTTGCTTAAATCTGTCTGTAACGCCATCCTTGAACCGGGTTCAAATCCCGACGGACATACTTCTTTTTTGTTTTTCTATTTGGATTTCTAAACCAATATGGCCGTCTCAACTAACTAAGATTTACTTATAATGTGCAAAAATATATTTTATAACTTAAACATGTTTATAATTTCTTGATAAGCATGATTGTATCTAGATGATCCACAAAAAAAACCCTACTATATTTATGGCAGACCTATTCTTACATGTTACATACTACATAAATACTATTTTGGATAGGTATATCATTTAAAAGATGTTACGCCTTTCATTTAATTAGAAAATCATGATTCATGAGTAGGTTTACTGTTGAAAAATCAAAGTACGACCTTTATCTATTCTACATATACCCTATTCCATATGAGATTAGACAAATCGTGCGTAAATCTTCAAGTCATTCGCGTCATGAAAACCATAATGATAAACAAAAACATTAACATTGTTCTATTTGAAACACATTAAATAATCGAAATAACGTGTAAGTACAATATTTATAAAGGAAGATAAAAGAGGTATTTTTCCTTACAAAAATCTAACATTGTAAGGAATAAGGTACCTATACTTAGTAAGTATATTAGTACTTTGATTTGTTATATCCATATTCACCCGCAGTTGCGGTACTACATAATTACAATCAGAGAGGCTACGTATTATTCACAAAATGTTTTGTATTCGCCCGTGACTCACGTCTAAAATAATGACCTCAAAGTTGGTAACAATTTTGCGTTACCGGACGGACGAATTTAGTAAGCTTTGTGAATAACAGGCGAGTTTGTATATCAAAACTCTTAGTGGCCAGTCTCTCGAATCTGGACGTAGACCGCGTCAGAAAGAGAGAAATATATCATTTGACAATATGGTACTGTTTTCGATTAACGTCAAAATTCAAAAATCGAATTCAACTTTATCACGCGTTTACGTTTCTATACGTTTATGATGCTTTCACTCATTCATTCCTAATCTTCAATGGTTGGGTTATGGGCATTTGCTTACAAAATTATTGAATGTCTTGTTCAGGTAAATATGAGATAAAACTTATCTGTAGAACCCACGACCGCCGTTTGACAGTCGCATGCCTGAAGCACTATGCTACCGGAACGATTATTGCAAAGTGTTATTTTTTTGTATGTTTGTATGTACGGTATAACCTCCGAAACCACTTATCCGATTATAAAAAATAATTCACTGGTGATGGATGACTGAACTTACTGGGGGGACATAGCCATGCTTAGGCATAGTAAGTATACTTTGGTACATTTTATACGCAAAAAAACGAACTTGGATTTTTAGACAGATTTGACTGTGCACTAAGTTAAATGCAGTTTTTATTCTTTCTAAAATCGGTCTGGGTGACTCCTTAGAGCAAATTTCCGTGTCAGTTTCGGATTGAATGTCACTCTGCATAATCTTCAAATCAGCTCACAAAATTTCCGGAGAATCGGTTGAGAAATAGCTACCTACGACATATAGAGAAGTCTAGAGAGCCGGACATACGAAAGAATATTTATTTATTTATTTAATCTTTATTGAACATAAGAACAACTTATCGTACAAAAGGTGGACTTAAAGCCGTAAGCATTCTCTACCAGTCAACATTTGGGCAAAGCAGACAAATTGTGGGCGGTGCAACTACAGATTTATATCTGTAGTTGCACCGCCCACAATTTGGTTGTGTGTGGTTATACATACATAATAAATAACGACAATAGACAATAAATAAATAAAATACATATAAATACTTTCATTCAATACATATATATACAGACGAAAATAGAGAACAGAAACACTAAGAATTTACGGCTCTGCTAGCAAACAACTTGCATAAAGATCTTTTAAACGCGAATCTGGAAATCTGGAATAATATTGCCTAGCTGAAATGAAAATCTTCGTTCGTCTCGATTGCTCGTTCCAATTAAGTATATGGATATTGTTATCGATTCAGTTTTTAACAATTGGCAAACAATTTTGTTTTTAAAGGTTTACTTACGAGCATAAGCTGATTTCGGTTACGGTTATACCGGTATGGAATCGGTATTCCTTTACAATAGAATATTGTATATTGTAAAGGTTAGCCGCGCCGCCAACGTAACGGTACGGGATCCAGAACCAGAACTGATTTCGGTTACGGTTTTACCGGTATGAAACCTGTATTCTATTACGGTACCGTAATGGCGTAAAGGTTACGCGCGCCGCGCCAACATAACGGTACCGTAACCGTTTGGAAATATCGGTTACCGCTATTAAATTTAAAGGTAACCGAAACCTTTATAATACCGGTTCGAAACCGGTATTATAACGGTTACCGAAAAAAATGAGCGAGCTGGCATCGCCTGCCGATGCCGCCGCGGCCGCCGTCAGGTCAGGTCACGCCGTGCCGCGCCGTTTCATTCATTGTGCGTGTGCTTCACTGCGCAGTGCTTGTGTACTGCGTTAGGTATTTTGTTAGCGATAATCACGTCATGTGATAAAGATAATTTAAAATGGAATCGTTATTATACTTCGTAATAGCGTATATAGCTAGGTATCAAATGTTGTCATCAGAATTTAAAAGATAATAGAATCTTCCGCGGCATGATAAATGCAATGGCGCGGGCCGCGGCGCACAGTGAGGAACGGGGGACGGGGAGCGAGCGGTAGTAGAAGTGGGGGAGGGGGGGGGGGGGGGGGGGGTCCGCGGCATGATAAACGGAATGGCGCGGGCCGCGGCGCACAGTGATCGACGAACGGGGGACGGGATGCGAGCGGTAGTAGAGGCGTGCGGGGGGGGGGTCCGCGGCATGATAAACGGAATGGCGCGGGCCGCAGCGCACAGTGATCGACGAACGGGGGACGGGATGCGAGCGGTAGTAGAGGCGTGCTGGGGAGGGGTGTCCGCGGCATAATAAACGGAATGGCGCGGGCCGCGGCGCACAGTGATCGACGAACGGGGGACGGGATGCGAGCGGTAGTAGAGGCGTGCGGGAGGGGGGGGGTCCGCGGCATGATAAACGGAATGGCGCGGGCCGCGGCGCACAGTGGCCGCGGCGCACAGTGATCGACGAACGGGGGACGGGATGCGAGCGGTAGTAGAGGCGTGCGGGGGGGTCCGCGGCATGATAAACGGAATGGCGCGGGCCGCGGCGCACAGTGATCGACGAACGGGGGACGGGATGCGAGCGGTAGTAAAGGCGTGCGGGGGGGGTCTGCGGCATGATAAACGGAATGGCGCGGGCCGCGGCACACAGTGACGAACGGGGGACGGGAAGCGAGCGGTAGTAGAGGCGGGCGGGGAGGGGGGGGGGGGGGGGGGCGTCGACGCGGGCGCGGGCGAAACGGCAGCGGCATATCATACGCTTCTTTGATGCTCACCGACAACGACACTTGACAGTGCAAACGCGAGCTATTCGATTCGAATTCAATATAAAAATTAAAATCTACAATTTTAAGAAAACGAAAGAACGCCGTGTATACTTTCTTTTCTTTTGATAATGAAGCGAAAACATCATCCTGTTTGGTATCCGGCTGTACATCTGTCATCATAGCTCCGCACTCTCCGAGTCCCCGCCCGCACATTCGCACCTCACGCTATGTTGCTGTGCCAATGTACTGAATGTAATGTTCCTACTGACGATGCGACGATTTCGCGGAAAGAAAGACAAAACGGCAGCGCCGGCGGTTTGGCAACGACGCCAAAATCTAAATATCGGTAACCTTTAAAAATCGATTAAGGTACCGAAAAAAATAAAGGTTACCGTTATATTTCGATAGCGAAATATAAAGGTTCCGCTACCGAAACCGCTATTTCAAAACCGATATGACGTCATATCGGTTATGAATAATACCGGTATTTTTCGGTTATTCAGTCCCTGTCCAGAACCGTGTAGAAATACATATCGGTTACCGGTATTTATTTTTAATTGTACTGAAACTTGTATAATTCCTTTTTCAAACCGGTATAATTATGATACCGTTATTTTTTTCATTTTATTCTCGTCCATGAGATGAGGTCTGTGCCCAGCAGCGGAACGTAATATAAACTGATATATTATTTATTATGCCAATATACATGAAGTCATTATTATAATCGTCAGAAACGAAATAGATATATACCTTCAATATCAGATGATCCTCAATGCTGGTAGTATTGAATTGTGATATTGGACCTCAATACCGGTATTACCGGGGCCTCGATAATAATACCTATGAACATTTGGTTGCACATTATAGTGCGTTTTTTTTAGGATTAGAAATACGCTAAACGAAGAAGAAGTCGTCGTCAACCTTTTCTGCTTGGGATAAATATTGAACAGACATGGTTTGTTACACGATAATTCATTCTTGCTGCAAAGTTCACACATCAACTTGAAAATGTTGAACACCAACGTTTCTCGTTTGATGTTAATGTACTTTGTTTCTGTCTCTTTGCTTTTGTTGAAGGCCATACGTTCGGGAGAGAACGAGTCGGTCTTTTTTGCAAGCCACTTGGGCCTGCCTCTGGTAGCTCCATCGCAGTCCGCACACACACAGCGAAAAATAAAATCTTAATATTAATTAAAAAATAGATACTCGTTTAATAATCTCGTGATCTGAATTCAATAATTTGTTGATTAGCAAGAAAACAAGAAAAAGAACGTGATACGATTGTCAATTTTGACAATTTCGATAAACCTCTTCTTCTTTAGGTTTTTTATTTAAGCAACCTTTCGAGAACTGAATAACGAAATTTTAAATTACAAAGTTAAATAATTAATACATTCAAAATAAATATATTGTTGTAAGTATTATTTAGATATAAATAATAAAAACACTTGTATCATTTTAGGGTCGACAACAATGATCTTAGTCTTTTTTAATGGCGGTTTGAGATACTTTGACAGCTGTATATGTCTTATATAAAAGACCTCGTGCTTTGTGCTTTATCCTTCTTTCTAATGCTAAAAACAATCACACTTACACAAACAATTATAATAGAAACAAAACTTACCCTAATAACAATTACAATGGTAATAAATCTAATAATAGTAATAAATATGTACATGCAATGCAAACTACCACTTCCAAAACACTGTTTTGTCCCCGGTGTCGTAACAATACCCACAATCTACGCCAATGCACGGCGAACAAGGACAAATATTTTAGTAAGAAGTTGGCACCTAAGTTTTTAAAATGTCGAGTTGTACAAAAAAAGTCTCCTTTAGTATATGTACTTGAAGATATGTCCAGAAAAAATATTGGCACCTGGCACATTAAAGATCTAAAACTAATTGGCTTAAATAAATAATTACACATTTATAATATAATAAGACAAATAACAGCATATACTTAGCGTGGTTCAAATATAATCCATCGTTTACTTATTTTATTTTTGTATGGGTAACTATTAAATGAATATATAGTAACCTCTAATAATGACTGGTCGCGTTAGTAACCTTTAGTATGGTAACTATAGCATTTTTTGATTGCGTGAAGTATGGAATTTTGTAACTGATTGAAGAATGAAAGGATTAAATACGAAAATTTTACTTAAAAGTACGGATTTTATTTTTTTAGTATAATAAAATCCTTTTGTAACGCGCGGGGTAATGTAACGTTACATGTTACATGTTTTATTATTACGATTAAAACGCATCTTAAATTGATAAACCTATTCTAAAATAAACACATATTATAAACTTAACTATAGAACTACTTAAAATAAGTATTTACATCCTACACTAACACACATCCTTAAAACATAATAAATAACAACACAATAAAATAATTAAAATAAATAACAAATAAACACATCATGTTTAACACTTGTGCGCGCGATGTTACCGCCGGGCGATAAGGAATGTTCGAGACGGCTCGTGGCTGCATCGCGGTGGCATTACGAGCTACGTTTTGAAAGGGACGATACATGTGCCGGCTGCGTTCACAAACGTTTTCTTTGTGTCCTCGTGCGCGCTGGCAAAATTTATATATTTAAAATAATAAAATTAATGTAATACCTAAGTCCTTCATTAGTTACAAGTGTCATCTCGCACCCCGATAGGGTAAGTGTTGAACAAGTGTTTTAATCCAGCAGTGTTTAGCTTTAAGTTAGTGCTTATTTTAAACCCTAGTGCATCTAAGTGCTAGAATCACCTAATTAATCAACTGTGCTTCAATTACGTTATTGTACGGCGCTTGCGTTTTGATTTCCAATCGTTTAATTGTAAATGTGACCGTAGTAGTGCACGGAACAGTAATAAATAGTTTTATAACGCCGCCGCTAAATAGTGCTTAAATATTTATACACCATCTTGAAACAAGCCAGCTATTAGAGTTCACCGCTTTGCGTAACGTTTTATCCGAATACCTTCTTTTATTTTTCTTAAAATACCGCTAGTCATCCCGCTGCTTATTGTATAATCTTAACTCCGTTCTGATAGTGAACACCTTCACCAACTGCTTACGGCTTCTCCTCGTACCTAGGCGCAAGTCTTCACGGGTTCATTATCAAGCGGAGGAGCCTGGATGAATTTTAACCGTGAACGTTTATTCACAGGGTGCGACTTTTTAGTTTAAAAAGTCGGCCGCGTTTTAGCGCGCCTTCCCTGCGACCTTTTTGTGGGGAAGACCACCACGCAGCTGCCCCGGCGCTCCCGAGCCACTTCACCAGCTCCACTGTCCGCTGCTCCAGTACCCTGGGCCCTAGCAGCCGCCATCGCCGAGGGGAGTACCGAACTACTGCGTAAAACCAGACGGGCTATAGCACCCACGACCTAGTTTTTTTTAATAAATATTATATTTCTTTTATTTGCTGCCGTTCAGAATTATTTTCCACCAATCACCACATCCTGGGGACTGAGCGCGACAAAACGCACTATAAAGTTCACTTTTTCTTGTAAAATAGGCCTGAAATTAAAAGTGTAAACAATACATTTGTGTTTTCACCAAATACATAACACTAAATTGTAACAATTTAATTTACAATTATAATAAGTTTTTTAATAAGTATTCCCAAAATTTTGTTTCATCTCCTGCATTACTTGGATTTACATTATTGGATGTTTTACAGCTTATTTTTTTGTCAAAAAATACATAACTATTGGTATATTACCTAATATAAAATTAAACACTCATCTCTCCACTGCTCCACCACCACCACCACTGCTTTTATCTGTTCAGGGAGTCATTGTGAATTTGGAAACTGTCTATACAATAGAATTAGTGCCCTCCCTGAACCAATAGTAGTAATAGTAAATGCATAATATTTTTTTAACATTCATGTTTACAACCAAAGGTTTAGTAAAGTTTTATGTCAGGTAACGTTTATGTTATCAGTTAACAACCCTAAAAACTATGTTTTTTTGAGAAAAAAAGAACGAACTTACCAGAAAAAAATCAATAAATCATTTTTTTTTCTACATTCCCCATTTACGGTGTTCTACGTTCATTCATAGAAGTTACTCATTCTATTTTACCTTCTAAGAGTTCAAATAGTGCTCCTACCACCAGCATCAATAGAGTGGAAAAGCGATTATTCTTCAGTAGAAAAATTACGTAGGACAGACAATAACTAACAAATAAATTGAACTACACTAGATTATGCGTTCCTTTTTTTTACAAATGCATGACAATTTCATTTTTTTTTAATTAAAAACTAGATTCCACTCACGGTTTCGTCTGCATGAACCCGGGATAAAAAAATTGTCCTATATTTTAATCTAAGCTCCTCCTAAGGCTCAGCATATATTACAAAATGGCACTGGAATTGCCATCGCGTTGGGTTGGAAATAGAGTTGACTTTCGTTTATTTTGAAAAGTGCCCGAAACAAAACAAATTCAACTCTATTCCAGTGCCTCTATGCCTTCGACACAATAAGTCCTATGAGTAGGCCCATGGGCCTTAAGAGGTTAGGCAGGCAAATAGGTAGGTTGCCCAGTTTAGGCGTGATTGAGTTACGAACATCCAAACATCTAAACATTCAAACATTTATACATATAAGCATCTAAACTTTCACATTTACAATACTAGCAGGATAAAAATAATAATAATACCGGTAATGTAGTACTTATTTCGACATTGGTCCTTTTAAATTCTGGTATTAGAATATTGGGAAAATCGGTAGGGGATTCCGGTATTTCGGGATTCCATGATGGTGGTTTGCATTCCCTATATGTAGTATGTTAATAATAACAAAATTAATGAAATATATGGGTTTTCTTCGGGACATAGCTGGCTGTAGCTTTATATTTTATGTCATTTTTTTCGGTACCGTAAATACGGTTTCATAAAAGTTACAAAAGTAACCGATACTTCGACTTCGGCGTGGAGGGCAAGGTCGACCCGCTTCAGAACAAAAAAATATCTAAGTAAATATCGAAATAATACCGGTTTGAAACTGGTATTAAAAAGATATCACTAGGCTTTAAAAAAATACCGGTAATGGATATTTCTAACTGGTTGCGGCACTGTTATGTTGTCGCCTAACCACTTTGCCTAACCACCGGTCGTAACTGGCATCAGTTCCTGCACCGAAGAATGCCTACGAGTGTATAATTCTACCCTCACAACATTGTGAAGAAGAAAAATTGTGACTTAGTTAATTTACATGTTGGGGGTAATCAAATATTCTATTTGAGCAGTCGATTCCTAAATAGGTTGCAGTAGGTATTTTAATGTCAATCGATGTGCAGCCGACAAAAGCGAATGTTTAAATTTATCAGGTACTTACACTCCTAATAATTGTCTGTTATATTTAATCACACACACGTCACATTTTGTCGATCTTTTATACCCATATTTATGCTAAAAGTGGCACTGGAACAAAAGTTTCATGTGCTCTGCCTAACCCTTTTAGGGATAAAGGCGTGATTATATGTATGTATGTATGTATGTATATTTAATGATATATTACGTAACATTCACTCAATCGAAACTTGCTTATAATCTGCAAGTTGGAAATTCAAACGGTTCATTTGATCAACAACACCCTTTTCTTCCCGTGGGTGTCGTAAAAGTCGACTAAGGGAGCAGGGTTGAAGTGTGATGTGGGCGATGGGCTAGCAACCTATCACTACAATATCACATTTTGTCGATATTTTATACCCACATTAATGCTAAAATTGAGGCTGAAACATACGTTTCAGGTGCTCTGCCTACCCCTTTTGGGAATAAAGGCGTGAATGTATTTATGTATGTATGTATGTATGTATGTCATTTGATCAAAACCTATATATGTATACGTTCGGTAGCACAGATTACGTTTCAATATTGGATCTTACTCCTTTCTAATAAGACGCAAAATGTACAGACCCATGCATAATTATCGTTCCGTGGACTTTAGGTAGGTCTATCACGGCTAAAGAGCAAAGCATTGAAATTCATACATTGTTGCTTGAAATTCAGTCTATCAAAAACAAATGACATTGCTCTTACGTCATTACCTAAATGAGCAGCGTAGCAAGATAAAATGAATGCTATCTCATTTACCAAAAACTAAAATGTGTTTGTACGATGGTGTCACCGTCTGGTGAGTATAATTACTACTATTCACTCCGCTATCTAACTAATCTTGTTTGATATTAAAGACATCTAGTGAAGGTTTTGGGCAACGTGCTGTCATGTGACGCGGCCATGTCATTTACACGGACAGTGTCTAACTCACGCACACATACAAGGCTCGGAGTAAAATTTTATGAATTTCAAATGGCTATATTTTGAATATTACTGGTTTTTGCGTGTATTTATTCAAACTGCGGGAGAAGAGGGTCATATATTATCTAAATATCACAATTTCAAGTTCCTGACATCGATAGATTAGACGTCTAGTCCGAACGAAAATTGTATGGAATTCGTCAGTGACGTTGCACCTTAATATTATATTTTATTTTTCTCTGTTTTTGACGATCGTGATAAAAATTCTTATTTTTTTGACATGTATGCAAATCTGTAATGTAATTTTTTATCATGAAATAAATAATCTAATCTAATCTAATCTATTATGTATGGTTATTTGAAAATATGCAGATTTGAACATTATTTTTCTATAGAGTTAATTAGGTAAGAGTAAGTAAGGTCAATTTCACACGATATACGTTCGCGCATACAACCTTTGACAACACGCGCCGAGCAACGTGAACGAAAATGCTAACTGCGATATAAGCGACGAACGAAAAAATGTATCTCGTGGTTTATTTTAGCATACTCGCCAAACTAACAACTTTGAAAGTGATAGTGTTTTAAAGTTAATTTGATATTGGCTATGGGAGACATGTCAATTTTAAAGTTGTGGGCAAGTCACGTAGCAAGTTACAGTGCACGTTTACCCTTGGGCGAGGCATTCACTAATTCCTACTTTCCTACTACACCGCGAAGTAAGTATGTTCTCTTATTTATTTATTTATCTATTCATTTAAATCAGGCGACAAAGGTATTTATTTCTACATACCTTACAGACTACATCTTAGTACTTAACAATACTTACTGCCGCAGAAATTTAGCAAAGGAATTTGTTAACGAATCCATCTGCACATCGGTTTTTGCCTAATTGTAATACGGTAGGTACCTACCTATCAAGAACAGTTAATTACAAGCGCACCATTCTTAAAGTTGTCATTGTTTGCCATTCGCAAATATGCTTTGGCATATTTCACAAGAAATATATGACGTGATACTTAGGCAAGTATGAGTTTAAGGTGAATAACCAGTGACAAACTCAACATATATTTGCAAGGCTTAAAAACGTATTATTTTATGTTAGCTGCCTAATATGACACAATAGAGACACTAAAGATTATACTGATTACGACTAATGATCATTCGGATATCTTTGTATCCTTTCATCTTTACATCATGTAGGTAATTTAATTTGGCCTTAATTGGCAACATGTTACTCTACGCGACTTTATAGATAGATATCGCGAGTGCACCTCCAAATAATGTTCATATCTTATTCGGATGTAACTGCACAGACCAAGAGAAGAACGAACAAACGAAAATAAAACCATCTTACGCTCATGTACTACACAAACTTACCATTTTATCGCGACTTCACACCAGCTAAATTTCAAAATGCACATCATTGCGAAATATTACAGTTTCACTTGGTATCGTTACACGTTTAATTGGGGTTGCCAGCGTCACGTCTATTCGGAGAAAGCATTCCGGTGACACACCGATGAGCTCAGTGTCGTAATGATGCCCTGCTTACTTAAAGTGGTCTAGAGCGAGTGCTTTTACGCACCATTATTTACCTAATTAGTCGCCATTTAACGTAACTTTGAGTAAGAGACTACTCGAGAGGGACTTTTTGACTAGGCTTAAGCTAGTCTGATGTTTATTGTAATTATTTTATTGTATTTTATTAACATGAATAAATATTTATTACAATCAAAATGCACTCTTATCCAGGACCAACCGAAGACTTGCTGCACCTTACACCCGAAGCAGCTGCATGGCTCAACACCCTGAATGTTGACATTTAAATACTGTCTAAATTAATGCCCTGCCCATTTGGCAATCTTATATCGAATTGTTAATTGTGAAACTAAATTGCTTATTCTAAATGTATGCCATATGATTAAATAAACAAACAAAATATTGTATTTATTGTTTTTATCTCTTTTAACAGAGTAGGTAATTAAGGCGCCGTAGGTTCAGCGAAGTTAAGCGAAGAGTGTTTTTGAAACAATATAACGCGTCTGTTTATAATAATATGGTTTAAAAAAAATACGAATAGTAATCTTGAGGCTTTTCTGCAGGGAAATCAGTGTTTAGAAACATGATTAAGCATTTTTCGCTCGATAGAAAAAAATCACGAACATAGGTCTAAAAGGGTCTAAAATACACTTAAAATATTTGTTACAAATTACGAACAAAAGCTAAAAATATTAAAATGGCTTCTAAAAATCGGCAATATCATGTTTGAGGGAAATCAGTGTTTACTTTTTTATTTATTTAAACGGCCAAAAAATTAAAATTAAAAAACATGATTTCCGCGCTTCCGAGCACGCACTTCCATCTCGCTCACGCTTATGCTCAGTGAGAGGGAGAGAAGACCATGAACCTACGGCGCCTTAAGGAAGCGTACTGTGTTAAAAGTAAGATAAGTTTATTTATGATCATCAAGCATTACTTTAGTCGATAACATAACAGATATATATATTGTAGACTAAAAGATAATAATTTATGTCGTTAATTTGGACGTTTGAGAGCAATGCTTAGCTGAGCAACTTTTCAAATCTTGAATTTTTGACGCAATGTTTCTGACGCGCTGCTGTGGGCGGGAGCTCCAATTCGTGCGATAAGGACAACTGCAGCTCGGACTAAAAATCTCACGCAAAAAACTCAAAAATCGAGGTTTCTAATGACTGTTTCCTCCTCTAAAACGCAACCAATCATTATAAAATTTATGGAAATGCAAGAAGAAGAAATAATCTACGCCGCTATGTTTCGATTTTTTTGATATTTGTTGTCATATTTGTATACTGCGCCTTTTTTGGCAGCCAATTCAATTAAGCCGGTTTTGCGATTTTCAAGGCAATGTAGGTATGTTTCTTTAAAATAAAAAAGCAAAAAATAGCGGCATAGATATTGATGATGTTGATCTTATTTGAAAAATTCATTGCTCTATGTTCAAAAACCAGAGAGGAAACAGTCGAGAGCGTTTGTATGGGAAAATCGCAGGTAGGCATTCCTCTTAAGTACAAACATACATTTTTTTAATAGGGACCAACTAATAGCTAGAATGATTAATATTGCGTCCTATAGTTAGCTAACTTTGTTAGAAAACAATCTTAGAGATTGACATATAACATAAATCTGAAATAAAAGATTGAGATCAAGGCAGTGCAATCAAACGTTATCTATTTCGTTACAACAGTCAATAAATCCACAGTTTGATACTCCGAATCAGATAATACTTGGTCGTTAATAGTTTTTGTACTCGTTGGTAAACTACTCGTAAATACTTTAACTATCTCGTAAATACGTAAATACTTTTAATCTTTAGATATCGTGTTGTTGTCATTATCTCACACTGTGTCTATTTGTAAATCTCTTATTGTGTCGCCTTGCCTTCCATTCCTTCACCAAAAGGATTCTGCGGATGACCAGCGCTGGCTGTTAAATCTAGCATCATGCTCAGCCGGGTCCATTTCGTGACACGGTCTAAATATCACGAATGAATGCTTTGAACATGAATGTAAATATTTTTTACGTCACACCTGGCCATAATGCGAGTATTACTGCACGCTGCGCGTACGGGAAAACTCGCATTGTGGCCAGGTGAAGACGTAAAATTTTGTACGCAACACGGGCGGTAATTCGTAAAGCCCCAGAGCGCATATTTATGGCCCTCACCTTCGGTTCGGGCCACAAACACCTGCGATCTGGGGCATTTGCGAATTCACCGCCCTAGTTACGTAATGTACTATTACTTACCTAAGATTCAAAAATAATAGTTTGTCATGTATTAACTTAGCTACCCCGAGCTCCTTCGAGATGCAACCATCTCTGTTATCATCATGTTTGGCTTACCACGTAGTTGTTCATGTTCACGTATTTTATTTGTACTTTACTAGAGCAAGCATGTAGATACGTATATAACAATCACAAATGCAGGTATAACAGCTGGCAAACTTCTTGAGCATTCGATGACGTGGTTGGGGAAAGATTAGGCATCCTACACTTACGTTAAAAAAAGGGACCCCGCTTTAATGGAATTGTTACTTCTTTGTGTAATAATGTGTGTATGTAATGTTTTACTAATTACTAACTAATCGCTTTGGAATGTAATTAAAAGAAAAAATAAATTGCTCAAGTTGTTTGGCGTCTACTGTATAGTAATTAAGATAATCAAAACAGCGCTGTTAAAATGTAGATTTCAGAAATAACTGTATGAAAAACTCGACATTATTTATCGCCTAGTTTCTTAACACCGATACGTTTTTCAATCGGCGTTGATCGCAATCAAAACGATTTGATCGCAGTTCGTGGCCTCACACCTCATATTATTAACTTTTTGTGCCCGTGTTATTGTTACTCGGGCACAGTATATGTGTTTTTATCAGTACTGAGTTCTAATTAAATCATACGGCAAACAGATTAAGATAGGCTGAAAGTAATATTTGAGTCCTTAATCTCCATGGGTAATTGATATCCTGCTTGTCACCTAGTACCTAATAATTAATTCACATAATACTACTCGTATGTATAAAGATTGAAAGTGTCAACGATTGAGACAGTGTCGATCCCTGGGACATTTTACCTCTCTTGGGCAGACTGTTACTTTAAAGGTTACCTTTACAAGGGTCCATATTGGCTGCCATAAAATTCGTTGTCCTATTTTTTTGTAAACTAACGTATCGTAGTCATAATCATCGCTAGTCCTACTCGTAATATCTTCCGTCCTAACTTGTTTGTTCCTATATTTGTGTAACTATCATTGGAAGTCATAATTATCAGTTGTCCTAAATTGTTTCTTCATAATTTCAGTACTAAGAACTTTCTTGGAGTCATAATTTTGTTAGTCATAACAGTTTTCTTCATAACGGACATAAATTATAATTTTGTTAGTCCTAATATCGTAACTAAGACCTCCTAATTTTAAGTCCTAATTTTTTTTCTCTTAATGAATAAGCGCATTCGCTAAGTAAATTAAAAAAATAGGTTCTGGCGCTTCGTCGGCCGCTGCCGCGGCACGCTCGCTTCGCTCGCTCGGCTCGCGCGCGTAGGTTCGCGTTACACCTAACACTCCTCCTCGCTTCGCTCGTCGTCGTACCTACACGGACCTGCCATAGACAGGCGACTTGCTTAGCGTCTAGCTAGAGCCTTGTGGCCTCGCCTCGCGTCTTGTGACAAAATCAAACACGTTTAATTACTTCAATAACGACACGTAACATTTTTGATGAAAAAAGTTATGTAAAACAAATTTAGGATTTAAAAATGTATGACTATTGTCATTATGAATTTAAATAAAACGGACAAGTGAGTGTTATGATGAAAAAAATTATGAAAAGAAATATTAGGATATGAGAAATTTATGATTATTCTCATTATGACTTCGAGTGGTTATGACTTACGATCGTTAGGAATAAGAATTATTAGGGCTAACGATTACTATGGCGTAAAATTTTATGAAGAACATTTTAGGACTTTTGATAATAGGACCTAAAAAAATTAGGTGAACAAAAGCGCCCCCCCTTTTTTACAAGTACCCATGTTCGTAACAAGTGTTCGTAAATATACATACATTTAGGTACAGTCCACAAAAAACGGTTATGTACCGTGTACGGCGTGCCTAAAGAGGCCTTCAATGGAATTTGCTAACTATGTAAAAAAACCGCCACAGTGAAAGATAATTTCAATATGGCGGTTTGTTTACATAGCCACTTTGCATCAAAAAGTTATAAAAAAAATACTGGGAACGTTTCTTGAAGTGTTTTGGTTTTAAAGTGTACCTGCCTGAGGACGTATATAGTTTAAATGTTACTGCTACACATACGTACAAACAGCAACACGCTATTATACCTATTGACCAGTGAGAGTAATAGACCATATCTCGTTGCAATAAGGTTCGCGAACGGTCAGTTCACCGAGTTGTCGATAGACGGGTTTCCGATATACCTACATACTACATATTGTAACTACAGGCAACGTACTGATTCTATTATTACACTATGACTTAAAATTCCGTGACTACCGTAGAATAACTTACGAATTTGATTTGTTTAAATGATATGTTCTGTGATATAGGATCTAATACATAAAGAGTCAAATTGACACGTGTCACCTTGGTCGTATTATATTGAAAATTATATACAAGATATTAGCTTCCGCCCGACACTTCGTCGTTGTGGACCCGGAATAAACCCTATACTATATTTTAATCCAGGCTATAAACTATCTTCGTGCAAAATATCATCCAAATTGTTTGCGCCGTTTAAGAGCGAATGAGCAATAAACATCCAAACATCTAAACATCCACACAACAATTATAATATTAGTAGGAACTAGGATGTGCATTCCAATCAGCTTAATGGATAGCTTGGTAAATCCTGTCTAGAATTCGTTTTGTTCTATTAATAAGTAAGTGTGACAGTTGTTGTTGAATTTGAGTGCTTGAATATGTAAATGTTGTGTTGTCGTGTAAATAAGCGCATTGGTTGATAAGGAAGTGCCTACCTATAATATCTAGTTAACGTGTAACTTAGAAATCCCAACAGATAACTATCAGGCGCCAAGCTGTAGATAGAAATATTAAATTATACAATGCTCGTAACTATAAATATTCGTAATCAGTAATTCAGTACTTACTTATTGAATATGATCAAACTGAGATCAAACTAAAGAGATAGATATTTATGATTCTATATCTATCGTCGAAGCCAGCAGATGTTGCTATTTCAGATAAACAAGTTTATTTTCTGAACATTTAAGTGCAATATTGATGCAACGACCCTTATCTTCATTGCTATAGTTCATTTAATAAAAAATAGATGTTACGACACAGCGAGCGACACAGTTACCCTCATTACTGTGAGAACTTATTACTGGGTATGCTTTGTTACATCACAGAAAACCGTGACAAACTAATCATGTCGTACGGATTGAATTTAATAGCGCACCTACGCGTTGAATGATATCTTAATGGTCCAAGTTAAGATGATATATTGTTTTTGAAACGATACATGTAATCAATCATTAATCCTCACAATTGCAACAATGATGACCAATTTATGCCATATAAGGTAACCTTCACATATTTAAATATTACCTACGTAGTTTTTGTGTAATCGTTGAGTTGGTGAGTTAAATACTTATCGTCGTATTCATAAACGTTTAACAAATCTATTTTAACTGAAATGGCGTTATTATTCGTTGTATCTATCTGTCACTTTGACTTTTGTATTCGTAAGAGAGGGACAAGCCACATTTTATTTAATGGAGGCATTAAAAGCCGTGTAGTTGTAGCTATAATACTATAAACTACGTTCATGAAATATACCGGACGTACAAAAAAATGTTCACAATTAATTAATATATTATGATGATTTCAGCTTACTGAGATGAGGGAATTCTTTCCATAACTGACTGGAACATTATATTGGAGCTGATATAAGCAATGATGTTACCATCGCTGCAGGCGTTCATCTGGATGGTTAGTTATAATATTAGTTCTATTTAATATCCGAGAGGAAGGTGTAACTAACGACGATGCTGCCAAAGTCAAGAGTCCTCGAACATCTTTAGCAATTAGTTAGTTGCTACACATTAGAGACGATGGATTCCTCTACGCAAAATCGTGAGACCCACATACAGGAACACTATATAGGAAATAATGCTCTGAGGTGAGACCATACCTGGCGCAACGGTGTCGCTGATGTAGGCAAAGATGTTGTCGCAGTTGGAGGCCAGGCGGGCGGTGGAGCGGGTCTCGTCCAGCACCAAGTTGGTCAGCAATGAGCTCGGTCGCAGTAGCTCACGAGGGAAGTATACGCTTCGCACCTGCAACCGACACATCAAAGTTTGCTGAATTCATATGTTTTAGCCAATACTGGCCAAAGTTGGGCAAAGGTCCTCCCGCGAGGAAAACCCCGCGCATTTTCGTAAGTGACGGAAAATATGAAGTTAGACGTCATTGAGGCAATTAATTAAGTTGGCATGCGTTCCAAACTACTCACATATTGGAATCCAAATTGATTCAAGAGCCGGTAATGAGTTAATTTAATCAATGCTGTTTGCAATTGCAATTAATTTTAGATGCAGGTCGGGGGTTTTACGTACATGGAACCCAAATACAGTGATAGTTATTCGTGGGTTTTAGATTCATGATCTCGTACGTATTACTTTACGTTACAGCCCGTTCACACAGAGTCTCCGTATTTACGGTCCCCGTTTTAACGGATACAATTTGATACAATTACTGTATACTGAATACTGTGTCATATGTGAAGTCGCTCATACAACTCCGTACGTCATCAATGAAAAAAAACGTATACGATAAAACGGAACAGTAAAACGGAGACCCTGTGTGAACGGGCTGTTAGTGTGTTGTGGGCGACGGGCTAGCAACCTATTACTGCATTATCACGTGTTATCGATATTACCCACATTTATGCTAAAAGTGGCGCTGGAACATACGTTTCATGTGCTCTGCCTACCCCTTTTGGGAATAAAGGCGTGAATGTATGTATGTATGTACTTTACGTTATTAATATTATAAGTAACAGTCCGAAGATGTAATTGTAAGATAAACCACAACGGTTTTCCAATAATAAACCTGCACCTGCTATAATACCCCAAAGCCACTAATCGTCTTTTGTGTGCCCGGAATGCTTGTAATCACGAGTACCGACCGTTGCAATTCGATCCAAGTCGCCACGCCCTGCAGATAATAAGAGAATGACCTCGCGGGCCGTGAGCTGTCGATCGTGGGACGACCGAGTCACCAGCGCTTTCAGTCAACACATTCACATCCGTATTGTAATTAAAAATACTAGTTTTAACCGAAGAGTTTGTTTTTGTAAGGTATTAGGTAGGTAATAATAGCAACACAACAGACACTCCGCTTCCACTCGCTACCGAGTTTAAGGTCATATTTATGGCAGGAATGAAAGGAGATGCGGGCTGTACTGATGTGTGTACATTTTAGAAATAGTTTTCCTTTTGTCTAATTATATTTTAAATTAGCACGCGTGCCATGAACGATTGCGCACAGCAAATGGTTATTTGATTTCAAACCAATACGTCGAGTCAAATAGAACTAGTCAAAACGGAGACGTGATACTTCTATAGACATTGCATTTCCTTATTATATTTTGTTAATATGGTCCGAAGACGAAGTAGTTTTACAAACTTGATTTATACTAAAGTAAGTGCTTTGGACCTACTGAGGTAACTACATATAGGTTAGGTACGATAAATATCCATAGCAAACTAAGTTAAATAATCAATTATGTAGCCGCGCATGCTTCACAGATTATAATAATTATAGATTGTCTGGCACGCCCAGCTCATTCGCTAGCCATATGTAAATAAAATATTAGGTACCTGCACCTACTAATAGGTAATTATTAGGATTAGGCGCCGGCGGCGGCCCGCGTGAGGTTGCGAATGTTGCGATCACCTTCTATATAAATATGCGACCATGGCGTGTCCTGCGCTAGATCCGATTCAATCTGACATAGATGTCATTCATCACACTTTTTATTAATGTGATATATTTTATTAAACAAGCAAGAAGAGGAATACCTTCCTGAGACGGGTGAGACAAGAATACCATTAGATTTACCCCATTCCTTTCAGCATATTGCTGCAGTAAGTCGTGGCGTTAGTTTGCAGATCTAACTTATAACAAAATGCAAACCTTACCTACAAAGAGGAAATTTGAAAAAAAATACGGATGCAGTACGTTTTTAATCAGGAAAGCTACTATCTATTGAGTATCGGTATGTATTAGTTAATTAAGCTATCACAAGGTAGTTCACAAAATGTACATTATTGCACGTCAGGATACAATTATTATGATTATCACTACACTACAAAGCAATGTCAACAAGATTGGAACAATCTTCTCAATTAACCGACCTTAGGTCCTGATATCCTTCAATTGTTCTTCTTGAGGAATCTGTCCAATTGAATAAAGGTCAAGAATTATATTAATCTCATTCAGGTTCTTAAAGAAATGAGGAAATTCGACGTTTCATTCAACGACAAACGCCCACCTAAGCTCAATCCATACTAATATTATGAATGCGAAAGTGTGTCTATCTGTTTGTCTGTCTGTCACCGAACCGATTGATATATGATTTGGTATGGAGATAGTTTGAATCCTTGGGAAATGACATAGGATAGTTTTTATCCCGGAAATCATCCCCTAAGGGGTCTTCAGGTCAAAAGTTTGTATGAACCTAAGATATAAACGAGTTTTACGCGGATGGAGTCGCAGGTAGAAGCTAGTACGGAATAAAACACAATCAAAGAATTTGAATATTAAAATGTTTGGCGGATTTTCACTAACGTACAGTCAGATGCAAAGAATCTCGACCCCTCCTGGATATCATTTTGTAAGTAAGTTTTAAAAGTTCGCACTGATTTTCTATTATCTCGAGATTTATGTAAATGAATCGTAGGTATGTTATGACTTTATTTATTTAATGAGGCTGCTTAGAATAATAACATCTGAAATGTTAATAATTACACGGTTCAAGTTTTCCCGGCGGTGTCGCTTGAATCACTGCCCAAGCGACACCGCCGCGAAAACACTCATCCCGAAGAAGAGCTCCCGAAGAGTTCAAAACATGTCGCCCGTAGTGACATTTAATACGTGAGTTGAACCGTGTAATTATTAGTATTATTTGAAAATGTCTCACGAAACTTTAAATTCGATCTAAAATGTTATCAAAGTAAGAGTTTCACGTAGTTAACTAGCTTCCTTTTAAGTTAAAATTTCGAGTTGTTATATAATGTATAACTCAATTTTATTTTATTCATTATAATCAATTACAATGAATTGTTTTAATTACATAGCAAAAACTGTAATTTCCTTCTAAACTTGACTCTAAATGGCCTGATTAGTTATTTCCTTCAACTTTTGGCAGTTATTCAAGGAGCAGCACCAACAACAAACTGACCTAAGTAGCAATACAGACCACCTATTTCTATATTTTCCAGCTACTTACACAAGCGCATGCGTTAACATTTATAATTAGCTTCAAGACAAATGTGCATGCGAAACTCATATACCTACACACTAATAAAGTTGTTTGAATAATCTAAATTAGAATTAATGAACGCAACCATATTTTAAATTCTATTCAGACATCTCAAGGTAGATCCGAGCAATGAATATTAGCAAAACCATTTCATTGTAATCTAGATGACCAAAGATATTTAAAGGAACATTAAATTATCGTTCATGTCCCTTGTAACAGTTACAATCACGATCTTTCCTTTTCCTGTTCTTGGGCCCACTCTCTTACCAGAAGTGGTTGCAACAATGAATGATTAATCGATAATGGTAACAGGATTCTAACGTCGCAAGTAGTGCCTTTCACCCAGCCTTTGAAGTAAATGCACAGGAAGCCCTTCTAGTCTCTATTCCGGATTATCAGACCTATAGGTACTAAAAGCCATCGAATTCCTCACGCTTACTTACTATGCCCTAATTTATTCAGAATCAAGAGGTCTAACTAAATGCTTTGAATTAAAATCAAATTTTCATTTTTACGCTCACTGGAAACGCACTTGAAATTGTAACGCCAACAAAAAGAGCTATCACAAAAATTTAAATTTGACTTCAATACAAAACGTTCAGTCACATAGATCCCTGTTTTTTTACGGTAAATTTACTGTTGACGTCACACCATTTAACCAAAAGACGTTGCATTGTTTGTAAAGCACTTGAATCTCATAACACTCTTAAACAGATAAAATTATTAACTCCTAGCTATGCCTTTTATGCAATTATGTGAATCACGGTCAAAATTAATCTTAGCACAAAACGGAATGACTTGGTCACGATCTGACCATTCCGCCTTTTTTACCAGCGTGGACCGTGGGTAAGTGATATGGCCCTGTCTTGTTAACGAACCCTGGCAAAGTTAATGAAAACAAAACGTAGAATTTACTAGTACGAGTATCAAACACAGGAAGTAACAAATTATAACCTACAAGAAATTGAATGAAACCATGTTTGTCTATAAAACAGATTAGAGATATAATGCAATACTAAAAGTTAATGACCATTAAATTTGAACTAGGTATGAATGCTATTGTCCGTTGTGCGTAACAATGTGAGTAAAATAAAACGAGTGCGCCGACCTTGACAGTACTAAAATCGCATTTGATCTTGAACGAGATAGAAAGAGGTGCATGAAATGTAGGCTAGCCTACTTTGATAACATCGCATCGTGACCGTAAATTATTACAGCCCCTTACTATAAATAAACGTACCAAGCTGGTAGTCGAAAGAATATATTATTTACACCATAACATTACTGGTAAACTACAGCAATTTCGCGGCTTTCTAAAAACGCCCTTCAATATAACTGGTTCATTGTTCACACGCGTTGCGTAAACTCACCAGGCGGTCGGTAGCCATGTCGAAGATGAGTATCTTGGGGGGGCAGACGCGTCGGAAGTCGTCAAGGCTGGTGACGACGCCCGCGTCTAGGACCCAGAGCCGGTTGCAGCGGTCCGCCCTAATGCGGTACACCGACACCAGCCCGGTGCAGTTGATGTCGCCGCGGCCCGCCGTGTGCCAGGACCAGTCAGGGTACGCCTGTTGAAAAAACATTCGCTTTAGAAGATTCCATCGGTTCCTAATGTGGGGATAAAACAGAGTTTATATTTAAAATAGATTGTCAATATTACCGGCTATCGAAATGGGTGAAATCAGTTTTCCTATTATGATCACGGTAGTAATGGTACGCATAAACTAAAGGTTAGGAACCACTGGATTAAAATGATAAAGGCGGAGTCAGCTCCGTCAGGAAGCACCTCGCTGATTTGAGAAGGAGGGTGGAAAATAATGAAATTATCTTACTTAGTTAACGAAAAAACCGAATATTTTAAATCCGCTCAAGTTGAGTGACAAAAATATGTTTTGTTATGCATGATGTGGCCTTTAGATGTCAGAAAGTATTTCCTTACTGACTGTGGACGAATCAAGACAGTGCACATTTCAACTTATTTAAATAACTTGACTCTAGTTTTACTCATGCAGGTAACTAAAGCGTTTATAAAGGTAAATAGGTGAAAACGCGCGTAAATTGTATTCAGCTGGCGTTAATTAATGATACCAGTTACGAAGGGGCAATGTAGTATGATCAAACATTAGTGGTGGCTTCATCGCCTGATTAATATATGAAGTATTGCAATATATAGTATATAGTATGTACCTATAATAAATGTACCGAATCGTTGTTAAGTCAGGTTTTTATTGCATTTTATTTGTGTACCGACATGCATGCTTAGTTACAGGTTTAGGGATTGAAGACGGTCTAATCAGACAAGTGACTCTTCGGATATTTTTTGTGTTCCCCATTATTGTGATATTTGACAAAAAAGACAAATTAAAACCTCAATCTCATAATGACTGAAATAACAGGCTGTCGTCCCAATCTTTATACCCTGATCCATTTTAGCTGACATAATTTCGACAGTTGAAGCAATTTAACCGCTCCATTGCGTCTCTTTATTGAGCAGTATGCCGACATATAAGTGCAGGCAGTGAAAATCCTAATAATGTGCCTTCTATTGTAATATGTGGATTCGTAGGGTAGCGAGGATAATCCGTGGTGAAGCAATTTCATTGCAATTGCAGCAAAAATGATGAACCTGATGAGGGTGATTAAATGTTAAATTTTCAAACAAATACTTTCGTTCTCCGCTGCCCTTTGTGTAGAGACGTAACAAATGTTTGAAGACGAAGGTCAAGAATGTTTGATGACAACCTGACCTCTATTTTGATAAATGATTACTATAGCTTGACCTCCAGCTTTCATTTTCCTTGTCTTCGCTATCCTTAGGTTTCCTGAAATAGATCGCTCTGCAATTTTGTTGCCTCTATTTGTATGTCATTTATCGAGGTTTACAATAAATGTCTTCATACTTAAGTACTACTTACAATGAATTTCACATCGTTAACAAACTTGTCGTAACGTAGGTATTAGGCCCACAAAAAGGAAATGTGTACAAATTGACTGTCTGGTGTCAGAAAATGATAAGCACTATAAGTCAAATTAGCTACGTCTTTTGCGTGGACGTAATTAGCACTTCGGGCATTACTAGAGCATGACAATTAGTTGCTGGCATTTGCTGGTCAATGGTAAACGCACCTGCACAATCAAGCCTTCGCAGGCAAACCAAGCATTACGAGTAAACCTCCTTAAGACTGGGCTCACACGGTCTTAATTCATGCACTGAATTCAGTATCTGAACCACTTAAGAGGGTTCTCTATTGTATGGGCAAAAATCATTTCCCAAAGTTTCACTTCCCAAAAAATGTTTCCCAAATGATCATTTGGCAAAAAAACACTAGTCAAATTATTGTTTCGCATTATATCACTTGGCAATATCTCCTATGGCAAAATATTACTTCGCAAATTATTGTTTGGCAAAGTTTTGCATGGTCAAGTTTCATTTGGTCAAACGTATTATTTAGCATGAAATTCTTTTTCCAAATGATTGCATGGCATATGATTTACATCCTAATTTTGTAGTGCATACGAAATCTATTTTAGTGAGATTACATCATTTTGCTAAGCGGGTGGTTTGTAAAAAACAATCGTAAATAATTTACAGGTAAGTTTGTTCTTTTGTACTATAGGTACATATGTAACAATATATTATAATCCAAATAAGCAGCATGCATGCAAGCAAGCCCCGAGTCGGTTTCGCCGTTTTCATCGAGAGTCTCCAGCGAATCGACGCCACCCCGCTGCGCGGGGTGTCTATTTCTGGTCTGAGGGACACAAGTGAACCCTAACCTAACCGACCAAAAACAGAGTTCGCTTATGACAAGCCATTTTTTCCACCCTAGTACCTAATGTGCGAAATGAAAATTTGAACAAATGTTTTGTTTGGAAAACAATATTAGCCCGAACAGTGTTTGCTTAATAAACTTTTGTCTTAATAACATTTGACAAAGCAAAATTATGCCAAATGATATTTTGACCAAATGAACAAAATGCGAAACAAAAATGTGCTATTTGTTCGTTTGGGAAATGAAACTACTGCCATAAGTTTTGTGGGAAGTGAAATTTGGCGAAAAATATTTTGCCGAAACAGCAGGATAACACTTAAGAGCAAATAATGGTATACCCTATGGTAGCAATTCTGCATAAAGTGTACCGTTTTATTTGTTCGTGGGAGATTCAGATTATTATCATCATCATCATCATCTATTTAAGAGCTAGGCTCTTGTCGGTGGAGTAACCGCCACTGATTTTTGTCCTCTGCTAGCCTCTTTACGTCTTCACATGACTCAACAGCTACATTCTGTTTTATTTGGCTGGTGTAAGTATGTATGGGTCTTCCTCTTTCTCTCCTTCCTTCGATCTTGCCCTCAAAGATGTTTAAAAAGAAAGCTGTCGTGCCGTATCGGACATCTAGTCCGATCATTTTGCCTCTTCTATTTTTTAGTGTTTTTAGCAAGCATCGGCTCTCTTCTACCATCGTCAAAACCTCTTCGTTTGTCTTTCTTTCTGTCCAGCTTACTCTTTCCATACTCCGCCAGCACCACATTTCGAAGGCTTCGAGCCTTTCTCTGTCCTTTTGCCGATTATGCAAAAGGACAGAGAAATTAATTATTGCATATTATGATACTGTCACTAAATTTCGTTCTGTCTGAAGCAGATCTAAGAAACCTTAGTTTACTTCTAAATTAGCTTCGGGCTTTGTACTAACTTCGCATGGACGCTAGGGCGATTTGCCACCCTAGGTAAGACCGCAGCAAAATAGGCAGGCAGCTACTTATTAAATGTAACCCTGTTGGTGAGTGAGGTCGCCAAGGTGCCTATCGAAAATGCAGCGTCATTCCGATATTTTAGATGGATTTTGTTTAACCTAATTTGGACAAGCAGTAAAAACCTAACCTTAATTTAAATGCAGACTAACACTGAGTTACGTGTATTCGCTCTACGAAGGCTCCATTTAGCACTTTTAATAACAGTTCTTAAAATTACCATTCTTCATAAACTTAATGCACTATAAATAAGACAAGTTGCCGAATGGTCCCAATGTAGTTAGAAGTACACTGGGATCCAGTAATAATACATTATTTATCGTATACAACTCAGCAACAACAAAGGGATATTTGTCCTTCAAAACCGAAAGACGTGATTTCATTAGAAAATATCACCTGTAGCGCAGTTTTCGAACTCGGCATACAAAGCAGCAGTAATAAGGAAAAATAAAACAAAGACTGAATATTTTTAATCCTTACCTATACCTTACTGTAATGTGTCATGCAATGCAGGTGACATTTAATACATTTTATAAATATGCATGTTGTAGATCTAAAATAAAATTCGCACCGTGAGAATCCATTGTGAATTCACAACTCGTAACTGGAATTGACAGGAACACGTAGCTAAACTCTCAGTTCAGTTAGGTAACCCGGATTCTTAACGTCAGAATGAATTATTGAAGATTTATATTATAATATATGAGTAACAATTCGAATAGATAAACTACCTATATGGGTTGTAGATAAGGTTACTGGATCAAATATACTAATGAGTTTCATACGGTGATATTGACACTAGAATCTGTCTTAGTATTATCATACTACTTACTTACTGGAATTAACTACATTACAGTTAATTGCATATGTTAAGATAAAGGGACAGTTGTCGGGCAGGCAGGGTACACAAAGTAGACATGGTGCAATGTGCACCGTATGTTTAGTTTAATGTACCTGTAAATAGCAGGATCCACGTTTTACGTAAGTGTTTCATGCTCAATAATTCAAGGAACGTTATTAATTGTTTTCATCCATGAAAGCGGGTAGATAACCAAATATGAATAATCGGATTAGAGTAATTAAATTCAAATTAACTGCACACGATCCGATCAGCGTAACACAATAGGGCACGATCAGGTGCGTAACTGACAGTTATAATTTATGACCGCAGTCATAACATATCAGTTGGGTGTTTTATTCGCGCTATAAAAGCGCCAATGAAATGACAGTGCAAAAAACAACAAAGAATGCGAACATAACGTGTCAAAATAAGAGGGGAGCGTTGGCACTTGCCTGCAAATAGTTATTCGAACACTATTTAATTGAGAATGCCATGGCCTGACTAGAGAGACCGTTTTGCCAAGGCCACTTCACGAGTCTACCTCACCGGATCCTTTATATAGCTTTTCCGAATAAGTAAACTGTGCAAATTCAACATGCGGGCTCGACTTTAAATATCTTACATAATAGTGAAATCGCGGTCCTGCACCGTTTGTTAGAATAGAGCTTTCACAAGAAACGCGAGCAATTCTACATGAGAATAAGTATACTATTTAACACGATTAAGCTTGTAGAGGGTTGCATGGTTCATCTAGTAAGTGTGTGTAGAAGGCGAACTGCATATGAACATTTCTGCAGCCATGAAGAAAAAAATACGTGAACGACTCAACGTGGCAGTTGTTGTTGTTTCATTTCCTAGGGAGGTACAATGTACTTTACGTCAAATCACATCTCCTTAGAACGTGACCGGTAATTGGGTTAGTAGTTTCCTCACATTCAAATAATGATATATAGTGCATTCATTCTTACTTGTCTTATTTGGTAAACAACATTCTAACCTCAAAATGTATCTTTTTAGACTATAGCAGCTATTTTATCGTTACAATAGCGTTGCTAGACAAAAAAATCGTGAAGTGATGTCCGAAAAGTCGTCTCGGCATGATCTAATACTCACAAAATTGCTATTCTATCCTAAAAAGATGTATTTTGAAGTTAGAATGTTGTTTACCAAATAAGACAAGTAAGGATGAATGCACTATAAGATAGTGTTGCTAGGTGAAATCATCAAATTATTGGAATTAAGTATTGATAAAAATATAAGATAAACCATAACATATGAGACTTGAAAGCTATAAAATATGCTTTTTTATCGTCCAAATGAAAATTACCCTTTCGTATTGCCTTGTTCTGGATACGTCCAGAACGGTTCGAACTTACAACTTAAACTTCAAGGTCATGATTTGATCGATTTTTTTGACATCGGCATACGATAGGTTAAGTTATTAGGTTTTATTTCGTTCTAATAATCAAAATATTGTACCACAACTATCTAACCTGAACCGAATATTTATCGACCAAAACAGCAATTTACTTGATTTTTCATACATTACGAACGAGGCTCCACGTTGTGTGTGACGTCACAATTACTTGTTAATCAGTATCTTAGACAGTTTTCAGTTAACGACGGCAAGGTCTCACTTTGACTCCCATTTTTAACCAACTTCACAAAAAAGTAGGAGGTTCTCAATTTGGTTTTATTATTAACTAACTTCAAAAAAGGGGGTTCCATGTTCCGCTGTGTTGTATTTTTGTTTTTTTTTATGTAAAGTCAGGGTGGCCAACTCCGTCAGCGGGGTATTTCCGTCAAACGGCGTTTGCGGCTATTCTAACAGTACACCCTTGCCGACTCGATCGGTAAATCAGAGAGAACATTTTATACCCGCAGTCAAAAGCAGATGGCGCTGTCTAGCCAGTGAACGGAAAAATCCCGCTTTCAAAATCTAGTTGCGCCCTGAACTCGAACTCGAGTGTAGTATGCTTTTGTGTTTCTTGACGGTGCGATGAAAAAAATTAAGTTTACGGCTTAGTTAGTGTATTTATTATATAGTGCATGTTAAATGGCAGTTTTACTAATTTTCAAATATAATCTGTTGGTGTGAAACTATGGGTGGTGGATAGACTGCTGTCTATCTCGGTCTATCGTATGCCCCGTATGCTGTCCGCCGCGCTGGGCCGTTTGGACGCAGCTATTAGACGGTCAGAGGCGTTTAGTCGTGGTGTCAATATTATGACCTGTATCAACGCAGTTTATTAAAAAAATGTCGCCAAATTGAACAATCTTTTCGCCTTGGTATAATCTTTATTGTCCATCCACACTTTACTTTTACTATTTTCTCGCAGTCGTAGTGAAAAATAGAGTGCTGTACATCTCTGGTCTAAAAACCATATTACCCCTCGGGAAATAGCCATCTCGTGATAATATGGCTTACATTATACCCTTGTCCCAATCTGCTATTAATGATTGTGAATTACCTAGGAAATAAAGTACACCTAATTTTTGAAATGAATTAGGTTTCCTCGTTGGTCGATATTAATATCTAGCTGTATTCTGGTCATAACATAGCAAATATTTTTTTTTAAGAATTGTGATTGGTGGATTACGGTGAACTGATGTGATTGGTCATATTAAAATGTTTAATAAATCTGAAATATGTATACATATTTTCCCTAGGGGCTAAATGTACTACTTTAGCCCCGCGTGCTAATCCTAATAAATATGACGCACTTTTTGAGCATGACAAATGAAAAGTAAATTATTATTTTTAATGTTTCCTTAGACCTAAGTCCTTTACGTACCATTGAGCAAAAATATTTTTATACTTACTGATTTGGAAATGAGTGCCTACATGAACTTATGATGAAGACCATTGAAAGTAACTCCTCAATGATGTCTTAAAACTATGAAAGTACCTACGTCACAGATTCTGATATGGTTCCGTTGAAATAGCAACTAATGAAGTGCCAAAGATGATTCTGAGATCTTTGAGGCATCGACGGAACTCCTCAAATACATTATCGGCCCACATACAACGTTTTGGTTTTCACCCGTAAAAATCACTGCATTTGCTGCAGTTCAAAACTGGAAAGGGAGTGTGGCTTGGCGGAGTACTTACTGAATTGAAGTTAGTTAAAGTTAAAACTTGAAAGTACATAAATTTTCTCTTTAAAATTTTGGTTCGAAAGGCATCGCCAAAAAAAAGAGATAGCTAGCCTAGTAGCTTTACCATGATTTCCCTACAAATCAATTTATTGAAATAAAAGGATAATCATATTTCTTACCTAAGTAAATAATTACGAAAATAACACCGTTTAATTGGAGTAAACCATTATGCTGGCGACATTAAAACTCATGACCTTCCATAAAGCTGAGTTGGACTTAAACACTTTACAAATGACATTTAATGCTACACTGGAATTTTATAATCCTGTTCAAACGTAACAGAAAATTACTAAATTGGCACTTGCACTTCAATAGGAAATCATTTACGCTAACTATATCCTAATACGGACATGGAATTCTAAAATTGACATCTTAGCAACACATAATCAAAGCGGCTAAGGTGCCAGTTTGACCAACGAACTTATTGATCGGTTCCGAAACAAAATGTGCAGTTTCTGTGCAAACCAGTTGAACACAAATGGACCTTAGGTGTGCGTCAGGCTTGTAGGTACGTTGAGCAATCTAGACCTGTCGTAATTCGCCCGTTATAGCGATAACGCTTTGCGCGCCATTGATTTCGCACTGCGACAAATTGATATGCCTTAATAATAGGCACTGTACCTACACGTAAGAATAAGTGTAGTAATTTTGTACGTTCACATGCTGACGCTTAAGGATCATCATTAAACATATAGGTTGCCATTTGTCTGCTAGCTGTTACAATTACAAGGAAGTCATATTTTAAAGAGGATTATGCTACGCAATATTTTACTTTAAAAACAAAGTTTTAACCGACTTTAATTTAGTACTCCACCAAGCCACGAGAACATTTCCACATTTTTTTTTTTCAATTTACCATATGAACTGATTTCCGATGGCAAATGCGTTGATTATTGGAGAAAAAAAAACCGAATCTTGGTATGTGGGCCGATAATATTTGAGGACTTCTGTCGATTCCCCAAGATCATCCCAATCACCAATGGCACTTCATTAGTTCCTATTTCAACGAAATCTTGTCAGAATCTGTGACGTACTTTTGCACTTTTAAGTACATAATTGAGGAATTCCATAAGTCACCTTTGGTCTTCAGCATCAGTTCCACTCCACCAAATTTATGATTTCCGGGTGTAAAATACACTATTTATAATAGAAAATACCAAAATCACTACGCGTGCGTAATATACATTGAAAAAAAAAACAAAAAAAACAACCTCCCCTCCCCTCCTTCTTTTTTTTTGAAGTTGGTTAAAAATATTCACAATTCTTCACCACATTCGATGTTGTTAATACTTAATCCTAATATTTACACAAAAACGTTTCTTTTGATACGCAATTGTACACTAATTCAATTCTATGCAACAACAATTTACCACATTCGTTATTCAGTGCAGAATTGAGGAAAGTCTAAAATGTTATAGTGAAGAATCCCGTTTTTGCAAAAATGCAGATTAGAAGAAACCCTTTTGGGTAATAATCACTGTACCTAAATAAATACAAACGAAACATCAATTAATTGTAAAGTAAAACTAAAACCACCACCGTGAAATTCTCTACGTTTTGGTTAAAACTGCGTAGAAATCAGTTCACCCAAACGCGAGAAAATCGCGGACACGTGCGTTACGTACAAACATACAGGTCAAACTGAGGATCTCCTTTTTTAACTTTTTGAATTTTGTTAGTTTTTTAACTTTTTGAATTCGGTTAAAAAAGGACTTTATATTGCTGTAGTGAAAAATTGCGTTCTTGACGATATGCTTTTGTGAATTTGTTTTTTAATTACTATAGACTAATGCGGCATATTTATTTTATTTTATTCATTTACAAAGGAAAGACGGGACTTACCAGGCCGGTAGATTTTAGATACTTGAATTGGAATTGCTATCATTAAATACTTAGATGCCTACATTCAACTCAAATCTACTTTTTGAGTAAATGTTAACTTAAAAACCTTTAACTAACATCCGAGTAATGTCTCCTTAGGCAAAATAATACGTTTCATTACCTATACGTTGAATGTTTTTTTTAATAAAAACCTATTGATAAACATTTTGTTGCCAAATACGGAACTAAAACACTTTCAAATGTTTAAAATATGAACATTTAAATATTGTCGCAGACTTTTACTTTCTGCAGATTCGTTGTTGTTTTATTTAGTGTCAGTTCGGCCAATAGAATATACTTTATTCTGATAATATCATATGTAAATACAAACGAGTGCATTAATATTTATGTACCTACTTACGTTCCCAAAAGTTCATAATCTCCGACCAACCTTATGCCATTGACAATAAAATCGCATTCACACATTTTGTGATCACTATCTGGCTCATGCATATAAATATTTCCCAACTGCTACAAAATGGTACCCAAAAATTATAATAAAGTTAGACACGAAACAAGTAAAAAAATAATGCCTGTACTTAATCTTAATGAACGAGCGGGCGTAGGGAACGAAGTTCTCCGTCTCAGCTTGGCCAAATTATTTCGTTTAACTGGCGTCTGTCCGGCTGCATTCTTCTCTTCAATTCACGTTTCTCAAACGATTCCCGTGAAATTTTGTGACCGAGTCAATCTCTTCGTCTCGTGTCGATGGTTTCAGACTGCGCGGGACCATAAGGTCGCGTGGCGACGCTGTCTGTCGCGTCTCGAAGGTCTTGCTTGGAGCAGGCGGGGCTGGCGGGGCGATACAACATGTGTTCCCTGTTTGACTAGGTTCAATAATTATGTAATTTTATATGCGATTTTCCCAAAATTAAAATCGTTTTTTTTTTAAAGGCGGTGTCGTGAGTTCAAAAATTACTTTTGCAACGTATAAACTTAAAACTACAAACGCCGGAATAGGTTATCAAACGATTCATGAATAGGTAATCAAAAGATCGCAAGCCATGAATACCAACGAGGTAAGAGGATCCGGCTAACAGCTGTTGAACAGGTAGATGTTGTTAATTCCAATCACTATTAGAAGGCTAATCTTGTTTCCTTTTTGTCCTTAAAAAAACGTAGTTAAAGTAGTACCTTTGTCATCATCCTCTTAGCGTTTCAATTCCGGTTGTACCCTAAAAGAGCAAGGGTCCGCTTTGGCACTCAATCCCGAGATTTGGCATAGAGGTACTAGTTTTACGAAACCCTGATCTTCCAACCTCGAGGGAAAACTAGACCTTATTGCGATTAGTCCGGTTTCCTCGGGATGTTTTGAACCGAAAAGCCACTGTTAAAATATCAAATGATATGTCGTAAATACATGAGTTTTATCAAAAACCCAGTGGTACGAGCCAGGGTTCGAACCCCCGTTAAAGTAGTGAGCGTAAGTCTAGCATATGAAAGAATACTGCATGTTTCTTTAGCAAGTTAAAAATTCCATTAGGTATTGGTAGTCCGACGGATTTTGCATTGCATTATTCACATGACAAGCTGGATGGTAAATATTATTAACATACATACATATAATCACGCCTTTATCCCTAAAAGGGTTAGGCAGAGCACATGAAACTTTTGTTCCAGTGCCACTTTTAGCATAAATATGGGTATAAAAGATCGACAAAATGTGACATTGCAGTGACAGGTTGCTAGCCCATCGCCCACAACACACTTCAACCCTGTTCCCTTAGTCGACTCTTACGACACCCACAGGAGGAAAGGGGGTGGTGCTATTCTAACCCGACACCACACGGGGAATATTATTAAATTATATAATAATGAGATAATCAGGATCTGTTCATTTCAAACAATAGCAGATTACAATAATCATTGTGACTCAGTTCAGTAATACAGCTGCATGGTTATTGTGAGTTATTATGTAATCGACCGGTCTCGTACAGCTCTCACTACGAATTTTCGAGCAGTAATCCATCAATTAAGGCCTAATTTGACCAAATAAGACATAAATATTGATATAAAAACATTGAAGCTTACAATAGGTAGGTACTTGTTTATTGTGACGTAATAGACTTAAGATGAACTGGACAACATCTGGATCACAAAAAATACAGCACAGTGGATAAGAACTAAATATGTATAGCTGAAACTGTAGCCACAAATTATCTATTAATGTTTCTAGGTTTTAAAATTGATTGTACACAGCAGGTGAACCTTATCGATCAGGGTTCTGGATCGAACTCAACCGTCAGGAAAAAGCTGTTCCCTGTCACGTGGATTTGGAATTTCAAGAAAGTAGCCAGAAAGTTAGAATTTAGCTTTCCGTTGCGCATCGTTATAAAGATATAATCTGAGGTCAATAAATTCCGAAGTTGTGGACTAATCTTGGAATAAACTCTATTCTTGTTTGGTAGAATCGGCACTAAGAAAGATATGTAACATTTACCTGAAGAACGGGGCTGACGCCCGGCGGCAGGCTCCTAGGGATCCAGGCGAGCGTAGCAGGAACGCCGGCACGCAACCGCGGGATCCCCAGGTAGATCCTGTCCCATCCAATCTCCAGGCCGGTTGGCACCGTGTTCTCAGGCTGGAACTTCTCCAGCAACATCGGATCGGGTGGGAAGTCAAACTGCATCACGTTCCACTGGCTCACAACTTCCAGCATCGCGCTGGCTGAGCTCAGCCACGCGCATAGCAACAACACGTGGAACCCCATACTTAAAAAAAAAACAAAAGATTATATAAGTTTTTGCGGCAATGACCTGGCCGCGGCTCGCGAGTACTCACGACTGACTTTTACTCATAGTTCAAGGACGCTTCCGACCGGCCGCGAGTTCACGGGACGCTATAATAAATGTACACTAATACCTATTATGAAGAGGAAAAATTGGATGATGTTATGGGATGTATATAGGACAGTTTTTTTTGTATTGAAAAGACTCCGAAACTACTGGACTGATTGATCCCTGATGATTTGAAGGCTACTTTTTACCGCGGGAAAATGCTTCATTCCTACGGGAAAACGGAAAACTAACCGTGCGAAGACGGGCTGGGCATCACTTCCACTCGCCAGTCAGTAGTCTAATTGCAAAACGGTGGAACGCAGTCGGTAAGTTTATTTTTGCATTTGCAGACTTCAAACGTCATTGAAATGACGGCAAGAGGAATTGAGGAAATCAGATAATTGACGAATAATATTTTACGAGTAGGTAAGTATTATTTAATTGATTTTTTTTTAAAGTCAATAGATAAAGAGACCAACAACACGTATACCTAGTGAACAAGTTGGTTTCCGAAAGGTAATACTATACATATATTGCTTCTATATTAGTATTCAAATTAGTTATATGTCTAAATTAGTCATTTAGAATCTCACTTCAATTTCGTAAAATTTTACCAGTAGTATAATTTTAAAACTTAGTTTCTGCTTGATCGTTAACTTCACATATCATATTGGATATCTTAATAGCTTACGTAAAAGTACGACGTGTATTGTTTTAGTGACATGTATCTATAGGTACTCAAAACTCGAATATTAATAGTCATTTTCTAGCGATCAATCACAATACAGTGTTCCAAAATATAGGTAGTTATCTATACTCGCCATAACTTTGGTTATTATATAACTGAAGCAAAACCAGTCGTTTAATATTATATCACAGCTAGGCCTGATGCTTAAAAGTAACAGATATGCTCTATAATAATTAGAAACCGGAAGTACGTTAAATTGATGTCAATTCCGGTTTGTCAAAGGATCTCGTTGTAAGACGATCATTCCTTTAATATTGTTAACGTAAAGTTTGAAGAGGCCGTCGGTGGGTTTGGAGGGTACTTGAAACACTTTTGTTCAATGGCCCAATGTCAGAAATGAAACCGATAGGCAGCCGCCGTCAGAGCCCAATCTCATTTAATATATTTCGCTCGCTGGTTCAGGCACCATAGCTTGGCGCATGTGGAAACGAGCACGCAAGATGAATCGGAAGTAAAAAACAAAGTAGACCTCCAATGTCACACCCAACAAGCAAGTGAAGATTACGTCTATACGCCAAGTTATTTACCAAATGTACGAATGGGATGCTACAAAAAATGGAGTTGGGTCAAGTCGGTTTTTTACAATAAAATAATTATAGTTTTTTACTGACAGTAAGTACCTCTTAATTTATTTTAGAGTACATGGTCCGTCTGTCTTGACAACTGATCAATCTTTTTTATCGATCATAAAAAATACTAAATAAAAAGTATATCCACTGGATATCAACATCGGCAAATGATATTGGCAACTTAACTTAAAGCCTACTGTGATTTCCTGGTCTGGCCTTTTACTATTATTCTTTGGTGATACAACATTCCAGCATCACATTTGAAACTTAGTTCCTGTATGAATAATTGAAACATTCATAACATAGGGCAAAACAATATTTTAAGTATGTATGAACCAAGAGGCAGTGGAGAGAGCATTAGACACAAAACAGTATGCACTAGGCTGCTTCTTCGATGTGGAGGGAGCTTTTGATAAGGCGACCTTTGCGGCGGTAGAAAAGAGTCTAGACAGGGAAGCGATCCATCCGGCAGTAGCGAGGTGGATAGGAAGAATGCTTAAAGGCAGGGACATAACAGCGGAGCTGGGAGGGGTCTCTAAAAGAATAAGTCCAAGAAGGGGATTTCCGCAGGGTGGCTGTTTGTCTCCCCTAATGTGGTGCCTTTTTTTGGACTCACTGGTGAAGAAAGTCAACAGAGGGGGCGTATATATGCAGGCCTATTCTGATGATGGAGTACTACTAGTAAGAGGAACGGTCCTTAACATCATCAGAGATGTAATGAACAGAGGTCTCAGAGAGGTGTTAGGATGGTGCCGAGAGAGAGGTCTGGATCTAAATCCAACTAAAACAAAGCTGGTGTTATTCACCAACAAAAGGAAGAAGGAGAACATGAAACCAATAGAGATACAACAGAAAGAACTGGAGATGGCAAAGGAGGTGAAATATTTAGGAGTGACACTGGACAGCACTCTCAGATATAAGACCCACGTCAAGGAGCAATCGGCGAAGGCCGTTAGAACACTATACCAATGCAAAAGGGCGGTGGGAAGAAGATGGGGACTGAGACCCGAAATGATCTATTGGATCTACAGGGCAATCATTCTACCCAGAGTACTATACGGAGCCGTGGTTTGGTGGCATAGGGCTCGTATAAAAGAATATGAAAAAGAACTAACCAAGGTGCAGAGACTAGCGTGTCTGATGGTGACGGGGGCTATGAGAACGACCCCGACTCAGGCCATGGAAATACTGCTAGGCATGAAGACAATGCGAATTGAAGTGGAGAAGAGGGCCATGGAACAGTGGTACAGGATGAAAGCATGCAAAGAATGGAGAGGAAGCTGTGTGGATAAAAGGCACGCGCTGATACAGGAGGAGGCGCTATCGAAGCTACAAATGCTGATAGCCAATAACGACCTCATAAAGAGGCAGGAGATATTCGATAAAAAGTATAAAATACATATAGGAGAAAGAGACAACTGGAAGGTAGACGTTGAACACCCAATGACGATCTGCTTCACAGATGGATCAAGAAGGAAATCAACCAAGCTAGCGGGAGCGGGCATAGTCATACCCAAACTGCATGAGAAAGTATCTATCCCACTAGGGAGGTACGCCAGCGTTTTCCAGGCAGAGGTGTGTGCAATAATGAGGTGCGCACAGATTATAAAGGAGACAACGCAGCAGACTGGAAGGGTAGTGATCTATACGGACAATCAGGCAGCACTGAAGGCACTAGGAAAGGCAACGGTAACATCCGCCTTGGTAAGAGAATGCAAGAAGGAGCTTAATAAGATAGGAGCATACCCAGGTGTGACAGTGGCATGGGTGCCGGGACATCAGGGGATAGCGGGTAACGAGAGCGCGGACGAACTGGCGAGAGAGGGATCGGGCAGGGAATTTATAGGCCCGGAGCCGGTCCTTCCCTTCTCGGCTCAAGTCACAAAGGGGGTCATAGAAAGGCTAAAAGAACAAGAAGGGGAGAGAGAATGGAGGGAAGCAACTGGATGTAGACAGGCAAAGATGATGATAGGAGGTATGGATCACAGGAGAACCAGGTATCTGCTAAAACTGGGTAAGAATAATCTGAGGATGCTGACAGGTATCATAACTGGTCACAATACCCTGAATAGACATCTGAAGGTAATAGGTATAAGCAGCGACGCTTCCTGCCCACACTGTGGGGAGGAAGAAACTAGTAAGCATGTATTAGCAGAATCCATCATGTACGCGGCACCGCGGTATGATACATTCGGTAAAGATGTGTTAGAGGAGAGGGAATTGAGGGATGTCAGCCTTAAAGATGTCCTTCTGTTCTGCAGGAAAACGAGAAGAATGGAAGAGGTTGTAGTGGGAACGCCGCCGGGACACTAACCTGAGGCTCCAAACCAAGGGAATGGGGCTGAATGAACGCAAAAACCGATCGACAGCCCGCCTGTTTCCGGCCAGGCGTCCCTTCACAACATCATCAACATCATCATGTATGAACCAAACCAATCCCGGTCTTTTAGGTCAGATTCGACTAAACAGGAATATAGTTAGATACTGTTAGGTTAAACGTCAAAATTTTATGGTTTTATATTGGAATAAACTCAATTTTTAGTCAAATGAACACCGAGTAATCTAGAATTAGACAGTTTTACGCGCTCTAAAGATTAAGGGCAATCACAGGTGAGAGCATCTACAAAGTTTGTGACGGGAATATGAGGGTAATGTAATATCTACGCAAGACGACATAAGCATATTATCCCTTCCCTTGCTCAATCATATGCTCACTTTATAAAGGCTTTTAATGTAGGTTGCAAGACAAGTCAGTCTTCTGTCTGAGAAGAATGAGCAATTTTTCTATCAACGCCACCCAAGTTGACTACACATTGAGTAAGCTCAGCTTTGTATTCGACACGCGTAAAGTCATATGGTAGCAATATTGCTAACAATATTAATCAATATTATTATTTTAGATAAACCTGTGATAAGCATAACAGCAAAAAATTTTGCTGCTTAAAGCATTAGGTAATTCCTAATACATTTGTGTATCAGGTTGCCTCATTGTATGTTATAATTTAAGCAAACTTTCAAATGAGTTTTATAACATAAAATGTAAATGGATCAAAGTTTGCCCTGTCGGTATCTTCATTCTTAAATAAGTTAAATAATGAATACAATTTACGACACTAAATAAGGTACCACATCTCTAAACTTAACTGAACCCAAAAGACAATAAGGACTACAATAGTCGTGCATATTGTAGATATTAATTATAAGTATCACTTGGCACCGGGTACCAACTGCAAATTGCAAAATGCCAATAACAAACAGCTTGAAGGCTAACCGCTTACTAGCCCTCTGGGGAAGTTAAATCGAACGGAGAACGAAACAATTTAAAAAAATTGTTTTGGAAATAGGCATGGGCACTTTTACAAGAACTTTGACTGTAGGTATCATTTTGAAAAATAATTAAAAATGTTGTCGAGCGATATTGTCACCATTCGTACTGTGGGGAGATAGAAAAACTCTTAGTAAGTTGTGCAGGTTTAAAACACGATCGATTATAAGAACAGGAGATTATGTTTATTTTTATTCAATTATTTTGAATAGGTACCTATTTTATTGACCTACATACTTAAACATTATAAAAAACCTAAGCGTAGGTTAGGAAATAAAACTTAAACCTAAAGGATTTGGATTTAATTTGATTAGAAGAGAAGTCAACATGACAGTGACAGTGACACATTTTGAGCTACAATGTGTGTCATAATACTGATAACCCGTAGTACCTCGCGTAACTATACACCTACAACACATTTAATAACTTTATATATGTTGTATTAGGACTTTCTGCGTTCTCTGCTCACGTTACGTTTTGGATCGTCTACACGGTTATCTCTCACTTATAATAAATCTCTAAATTAAAAAAGAATCAGCCCGTATCAAACTAAGCATTTTGTGTCACGAATGATCTCAGCTTCCAATTAACGGAAATACGTGAAACTTTTTTTACAAGTACATTATTATTCTAGCTTCCGTTTAGAATAGTTTTAATCCGACTGCGACGATTAATGAATTTTCGGAAACATTTGACGTCATTAAATTATTCATTTCTTCTGCTTGAAATCGTAGCCGCCATATCTGTCAACTGTCAGTGACGTTAAAATGGCGGCCTTGTCTTAACTATCCAACAGTAATAATTTCGATCCGGTGTTGTGATAGACCTTCACAATCCGCAAATTAAATTCTAAAGCATAAAAAGATAATCGATTCTGATATGGAAACTTATATGCGCTAAATTCGCATTAAGGCGTGATTTCAATAAATGTATCAACAAATTTCAACAAAATAACGTCAAACGTCAGAAGATACACTCTGTCTGACTCCCTTCCGTTTTTTTAATGACATGGCATAGCGCTGTCCTCGCGTTCAGCCATGAAGTCTATTTGAGTTTCTGCAAGATTACACGCGGAGTATTTTGTCACGATACGGCGGCACGGCTATCACAAGACGGCGCGCGAGCTCTCTCGATTTTTCTCGCACTATACGTTTCTTTCTAAGTTGTCTTATAAGAGAAAGACTGATAGTTGGAGAAGAATCGAGAGAGCTTGCACGTCGTCTTGTGATAGTCGCATGGCTATCACAAGACGACGTGACTGGTTTGTCACTAAGGTCACTGTGGTGAAGACCGGCATACTTATTTTTTTTTTTACTTTGGAGTGATCTACATAGTTGCATTAATTATTCACCTACGCGTTACCGCTTGTAATCGCATACGATGAAGAATTTCATAAATAATAGTTAAGCATAATATTGAAGTAGTAAAAACAGTTGGTAATGTCTGAATCAAGGGAAGCCTGGCATATGACGGACTTGCCTTGTACATAGTAGACGGGCTTTCAAACTTAACGACATTTTAATGTGATAAATGACGGAACGTATAATTACAAAACTAAGCCAATTTCTGATAATTTAAACACAGAATAAAGATAGCCGGTTCATATATTACTTAGGTAGTTACTTTCTCGTACTAAATCTTGTCATTAAGAGACACCGACACCGTCGCACTAGCACTTCGAGTTTTATACACGTAATGACTTGTTTAGGCGGATTGCTCTGAAGTTCTTTGTCACAGCGCCGACTGTCCTTTTATTTAACGGATGTAAAAGGAGTTTTGTCCCTTTCTTACTAATTTAAATATCAGAGTGACAGATAAAGACAAACTAATATTAACGGCATTTCGGGTAAAATAGGTTTATTCAAAGTTTTACTTGATAGGCTAAATTAGAACTGCATGTGTCATGATGTCCAAGAGAATGCATAGCTAGTATAATACTAAAGTCTTACAATATCGAATAAAATGCATTACGACATATCCGAGATCACAAAGGAAACTTTTAGATAGCGCGAAAACTTTAAAAGTGCACCTTTTGCTTTAATTGATTTAAATTATAGATGCAATTTGGCAAATTAAGTGTATTGAATTAGTGGGATTAAAGGCTATACAAAAAAACGGAATTGCTACATTGTTTATACACCTTAGTATGTATAACAGTCGGCCTTCTCGTATCACCTAAAATTACTCAGGCATTAAACATTGCATTTCCGCACTTGGCCTTTCGCTCGTTGTCTAAAAACCTGTAAATCACACTTTAACTTAAGCCGACTGAAGCTTCTAAATGCCAAACACTGAAAAGGTGACAATACTTTTGTTTGGATTTTTGATTTTTGCACATTCGTCCGTTGTCTTACGCGTAATATAATAATTACTTAACTTAAACTAAACTAACCTATCCAAACATGACCGTCAAATTATAATCTTAAGCGTAAGATTTTATCCTAACGGTTCTTATAAATTTTAAGGTGCCAGGTTTAAATTATAACGTTGCAAAATTTTCGGGACAATAAACGTCCTTCCATAAGTCGCGTGGGTATTTATACCGTGGGTATATCAACTGATATCCGATAAAGTAGCGTTTATGAATCGCAGCATTCCGTATACTTATAACTGGGGCACGCCTTTCATCACATTATTGTAGCTATTTACATAATAGCATCTGGTGGAATCACACGCGACGAGCAAGGTCGTTAAGAGAGAACTGGTCGCGGAGCGCGGATGAGGACCTTTATGCAACATGCGTGCGCCTGCGCACGATGAGACTAAAAAAACATCATCCTTTATAAATTGCAAATTACTCGATATCCTTTTACTAGATATGTTAGTGAGATAGGAAATCATTTTATTTTTGACTCGTTAATTAACGTAATGTAATGTGTGTACATAATTAAGTAGGAGTATTTATTAGCTCCTTCGTTAGAACCTATTCAAATACAAACTATTCAGATTTAGATCTGTAAAACATTTTTTCGGCTTCAGCGACGGGGCAGCTCTACCCAACATGACCACCTAACCCCCCTCTACATACAACTGTTCGTTATTTTTTATATACTTGTTGTACACATTAAAAAAAGACTTTACATGTATCACATACTATGGACATTGTTCTGAAAAATACGAACTATCCTAGTTTAATTTACGGAACTTGTACCTTATAAAAACCAAGTACTTTGTATCAGTTTAACAGGCTGAATGAATAGCGATTACAACTTGGCCTATAATTGTGATAATATATATCTAGTAAAATATAAACCGTTTTCCATAAAGATTAAGTACACTATATAAGTATCGTATAGTAAGTATTTGTATGCATTAAATAGTTACAGTAGTCCAATTATAGCAAGCTTGCGAACATAACTGTACCAAGGTTAAATTAACCAAAATTGGCCTTGCTATGGGTTTATAAAACAATAGTACAATATGTTATCATAGACGAGTACTCTGCTAGTTATATTTGACACTTAAGACATAAGAACAAGTTGTATGAAGTGACAAGTGACATGCTAACACCTTCAGCGCTATCCATCATAATTTGTGCCATATATTTATGTATGTACTTTATCACAGTTGACAGGGCACATTTGTTAACAGTCTCATTAGGGTGTTAGTACCTCTACACCATGTCTGCGCTGCAACACGCCAAAATTAAAGTGTGATATGTTTTTAACCACGCTTCAGACATGTTATATCCTTAATGAACGAGTAGATACCCGATTGAAACCAATGGCCTGCACATCATGATTATGATATTTTTTGCACATCATGATTATGAGATTGAAAAGAAGCGTAACAAGTTTGACAGAAATATCACTAGATTGAAAAACCGCTGACCTACCCACTTCATTAAAGCCAAAATTGGACGAAAACACTGGAGACGAATTTACACGTTCTACTAAATAAAGCAGTCATCGAAATAATAAAGTCTGGAAATTAAAAATCATTTCGGGGTCATATTTAGATAGTGACATGACATGAGAACGACATGGTAAATTGGTAATCACAATTGTTATCCAAAGGCCATGGCAGGATAAGCTAAGTGAATCAGCCCCCAGCGAGTTTTGGCTTGTAATTTTTTTCGATGATGTGGCTTTGTATTGGTAACAAGTATACAAAATTTGATCTTTTTTCAATATTTTTTTTCTAGCCAGCTGATTTTGACGTGCGTCACGTATAATGTGCATATAGTAAAGACAATTATTTGAAATCAATTATTTGATATATTGCCATACAAAAAAGAAAAAAAAACAACAAAAAATCGTCAGCGAAAACTCCAAATTTTTCACAAAAGCTAGCCTCTTTAATAAGTTACAAAATGAATGTATTTGTGTATTTTAGTTCATTTTATCTGTGGTAGAACGAGGTGTTTTTTAATTGAATACTATACATTTTCTATACCCGCTTTAGTGCGAGCGGTACACCCCGAAATTCAGTAAAAAGCTGCAAATAGGTAGTGTTAAAAGCATGAAAATCGGAACAATTGACATTTAGGCCAAACCAGTCAATTTAACCCCACGAAAAAAAAACAAGAAAGGAGAGGAGTTATGACGATCTTTTTTATATAAGAATTTTTTTTTGTTCTGTAAACTATCGTGTGTGGTATCTAATGAAAGGGCAATAATGAAGGGGTCTAAGCCGATTCTAAACATATTGCGTGTAAAGAAAGCTCAAAGTGGATGAACTTATTAATAATTTTGTTACTACTTGATTTTTTTTTAATTTCTTTTATGTTGGCAAGAATTCTTAAAACTTATTTGTTTCCTAGCACTATGGTATTTCTTTATATTTTTTATGATGATTGTTTTTTATACAGTAAAGGTAATTACCTAACTTTTCTGTAAAAACAATACTGATTTAGTCAAATACCGATCAATCACGTGTTTAAAATGTTAAAAATATATTAAAATACGTAAAAAAAATAACTTTTTTCTTAACCTCTGTTTTAATGCTATTATTATGAAACAACCTTTACAAAAAAAGTGGTACTTACTTTTTTGTGTTACATTTGTGTTACGGTATCACAAAAGTGATTGTGTTATAGGTGATAATCTCAACGGCCTTACCTTGTTACCAATACACAGCCACATACCTAATCGAAAAAAATTACAAGCCAAAACTCGCTGGGGGCAGATTCACTTAGCTTATCCTGCCATGGCCTTTAAACTAAGACGATTACAAAATAAGATTCAGCGTCCTTAACTTTCGAGAACAGAATAGATCTTTTGTTTTTCCGTGTCTGTATAACTTGAATATACACATAGCGTATAGTTTCCGTATCATCCGGATGGTAACAACGCCGGAAACAGATTACCGTAACCTCATCAAATCAGCACGTGCTATATTAGCTTGTCAATGAAACCGAAAGTTTACGGCAATTACACTCACACGTTACACGCAAGATGCTAAGCAATATGTTACGCTAGGAGTTTTTTTTAACCGCATGCGTAAACGTTATGGTTATGGCAAAACAGGGGGACATCAACAATCTGCTTGCCCCATATCACAACGTTACGTTATACGTAAGGGTAAACAGTAGGCTAAACAAAGGTTGACCTAATAAAGCCCTGCTTAACATTGATCTTACGGCAAAATAAGCACATGCACACGTTGTTGGGAATTTGGGACTACACAAGGCGGTGCTGGCTCTGCCAAACACGGAGGAGCGCCTGCACACATCCTAACCTATTGTCCATAAACATGGTCTTACTAGGCACTCAGACCAAGAACATATACAGACGGAGCTTTACGAACAGTCTAGTGAAGCCAACCGGTTTTCAACCAAGCCCCATAAGTTTAGCACACGCTAAACAAATTAAATCGCACAAAACTCGAAATAAATGACCTTGACAGCATTGCGACACGTGCTGAAGAGTTTTGTGCAATTTTGTTTGTATATGTGTGCGTGAGCGTGTGCTAAACTTGGAGTAGCTTGGTTTTGTTTGTATGTAGTTTGACTTCACTTGACAGTTCGTAACGCTCCGTCTGTCTTTTTTTCTTGGTCTGAGACTAGGCAAAGATCTACCTAATAGAGAACATTTAATGATTATTAAACTTTTGCAACATCACACGTAAAACTATGAAGTGGACTCGCTTAGGGTGGGATGCATCAAACACATGTTACAGATCGGTGAACAAACATGGCGCCGGCAACTGTATGTAGAGAACCGTCAAGCTTCCCATACAATCAGATTTTAAAGAACCTAACTTACAATTATCAACGGATTGAAAAAACACGCCTTTAGACATATTTTCAATAATAACAGTTCGTGAAAGGGCATTCATCCTGATAACCTGACCTTTACATTTTCAAAAGTTGTTTCGCCCAGATTTTTGTTGCAAAACGCTCTACGAAGGCAAGCCACTTCTTATCAGACAACGAGAAACATAGCCGTATCGATGATGATGATGACGTCCAATCCTTCCTAATTGAACGAGCGAGCGAAGCGAATGAACTTCTCCGTTACAACTTGGGCCAAAATTCTTTCGTATGTCCGGATGGCCGAATCTCCGGCTGAAATTGTGTGAGCAGATGCAGTAATTGTATAGTTTTTTCTTTTTTGAATTGATAAAAAAAACCAGCCAAGTGCGAGTCGGACTCGCGCACGAAGGGTTCCGTGCCATTATCTATAAAAACGACAAAAAAATGCGTTTGTTGTACGGGAGCCCCCCTTGAATATTTATTTTATTTTGTTATTAGTATTTGTTGTTATAGCGGCAACAGAAATAAATAATTTTTGAAAATTTCAACTGTCTAGCTATCGCGGATCTTGAGATACAGCCTGGTGACAGACAGACGGACGGACGGTCAGACAGCGAAGCGTAAGTAGTAGGGTCCCGTTTTAGCCTTTGGGTACGGAACCTTAAAAAGGGTACCGAAAGACAGCTCTCAGAGCCACTAGTATATCTACAGTCAACTGCAAATTCTCCACCTTAGACATGCATTCAAATATGTCATGACGTATTTTATCATTGCAATAAAGAAAGAAGAAGAAAGGTAGAAATAAAATACATATATTTAACGTCACAAATTCAACAATTAAAAAAAGAACAAGCAAAAGAAAACACTTAAATACAAGGACATTGAACAGGGTCCCCCACTCAGCATAAAGCCACGGCAAGACCCGGCAAACTCAGGCGCTCGCTGATTTTCGGTGAGGACCTAACTTAAAACTATTATAAGTGACGACACAAACGCTGAACACTGTATCATATATTTTTATTATCCTTTATATATTCACTATGTACTCAATTACGACTACTTTAGCCATTCGTAATGGTTTGAAGAATTGGTTTTATTTTCGCTTGCTCGGTATGGACTCACAGAAGTTTTAATATTTAAATTTATTCAAGTTCAAGCCATGCGAGAATTATTGCTGACTAGCCTAATCTATCAATTATCTGCACCAACAACAAACAACAACCTGTACAATAATTGAATCCAATTACTCTGGTACCTAGTTTAAGTTGTAATACACTCGTCATATAAAAGACTTCAACGCAGCAATATGTGAAAATGCAAAAATTACAATCACTTAAACAAATGTAATTTGTAAACACACCCGTCATTACTGGAGGCGCTCGGCATGAATAATAGAAGTAACGTAACAGGTACTTTAGATACGATCTAAATACCTACTTCGCTGATGTGATCAGGGGACGCCCTACTTGGAACTTTAACGAGATCTGTCTAGATATATCTTGTTAATGGTTTAGGTGACATATGCTACAGTCATGAGGCGAACCTGAATGCAATGCCTCTTGATTTCATTTATTTGTGCTTGTTAGGTCTAGAGGTCACCCGTGCCTGGTCTACGCTTGAGAGGCAAGTAATTATCAGTCTCAAAACAATCGCCATATCACCTGGCAAGTACAAAATAGACTAATTATGTACGGTCGAGGAAAATGAATGGCACATGTCAACTCTATTTGAATGATGTTAAGGTCCAAAAGTGTTAAACATTCAATTTCCTCGACTGTACTTCACGCTGCCGAAATATGTATGTGAATATTGACATTTGTATTGAAGTTAATTTGAACGTTATTTTGAGCCGAAGTTGTTGTAAGCAGTCTAAAAACGTGGCGTTTTTATTAAGTTTTTATTTAACTTGCACTGTTTGTATGCAACTTAGTTGTCCTTCAAATTTGCAAATCTTTTTCAGCTACTTGCCGGTATCGGATTGAGCTGAAATTTAGCATCCTTACTTATGTAAGTTTAGCAATATCATATCACCACCAAGCAGATTTGATGATGGAGACAGAAAGTGGCCATAGCAACTCCTAAACCACACAAGATAAACCAGCCGTGTTGGAACCGTCTCAATGAGCTGTTATGACTTATGACTGTGCAAAAAGTACAAACGGCAATAAAAACTTGATCGTAGTACTCAACAATAATACAGCAGCGAAAGAAAAAAACCATAGTAGTCTAAGTAACGCCGCAAAATGGGTGTGATTGCCATTATGCGGGGTTGGCGGCAGGGTGCGAAAACGATGCCAGGCAGCCGATTAGTTCGAACAAGTGGGGAAGTACCTCCGCCCCTTGCAGAAGACCACAGCCGTAATAACACTACTACTTGCTCTGTAGTAGTGTTGTGTTCCTGGAGGTGAGCGAGGTCGCCAGAGCTCCCGAGGATGCGTTGTGTTGAGAGCGAGGGAACTTGTTTCTTCAGCTGTCAACACGGCGAATCCTCAAACATATCAAGGGTCAGCAACGGCAACTCCTTTGGAGTAACATGCGTCTATAGGCTGCGGTGTCCGCTTACCATCAGGCGGGTCGTACGCTTGTTTGCCACCGTCGTTGTATAAAAATAAGACATGCGCATACCGGGTTGTAGGCAGCACGTGTTTTGGTAGAGATTTGTAAGAGCTCCCTACCCATTTTGCATTCTTTGGTTTTTACGTACCTACGCTGTATAGTGTAAATATGTCGATTGTAATCTAGTTCACATATAGTACGTGAACTGTACCTATAACCTTACATTAGCTTCTCACACTGCATGACACACCTAACAACCACACGGCCTACCTCATAATTATCCCTCGCGAATTTCAATAGCCCTATGCAATAGACAATATCTTGGAATGCGATGTAGTAAGAAGTAGATAAGTTTTGGAAACAACGGCCCAAGAACAATAGGCGATTCTATGCATGAGAATTGTTTACGGCTAAATTGTTTGTAATACCTTAAGTGTCTGTCACTTTGCCATATTAAGCTTCAAGTAGGTATAAAGTCTAAAATGTGTTTTTGTTTATATAAATTTTATTCTTTTGTAATCTGATGTGTTGTTTATGACACGAATAAATGATTAGATTAACCTAGACCTATCATATTTTATTTAGTGGATATTTAATCAATCTTCAATCGTTTGTGAGTTTGTGCCTATGTGTCGACTCATTTTATTAAAGAAGAAGACATAGAGAAGGTGCATAATCTCAATTCAGAAGTTAAAGAAGTTTTTGTTAGTTGGAGAAAAAAAAAGAACTCACAGGACTTTGCTGAGATACGTTCTATATTATAAAAAAATACATCTTGTTACCTTGTCTAAACAAATGTAGTTATTAACTGTAATCAAATTTAACGTTTTTATACGAATTCTATGAACACCACAATGGCTCGGAGAAAATCATTCACACTTTACGATACCTCGCCTAAGTCAGCAATGGCTGATGGAAACTGAACTTAATAAAGTACCCAACCTAAATATGTGACCTGATGTTGGAATGCTAATTAGGCATCGCAAAACCACCACGACACGACTTGGACACGATCAGTTTGATTGTTGACAACTTGTCTGTTCCTATTGTCACCAAGTCCGTTTGATGATCCCAGTGAATTGATGACAACCTTCAAATTTTATAGGCACGCATGTAGTAATTTCGGCTCCCCTGAAACCGCAATTTTGGTCAATGAAACTGATGATCAAAATCACAGATGACTTATGGAACTCCCCAAAGACATAAAAGTACATCAAACAACATGATTCCGTTAAAGTAGCAACTGGTGTCAATTTTGAGATCCTTGGGAAATTGACGACTTGGATTATCATTAATAATGATCTACGTATTTGATCTCTCTGAAATGTAGAAATTCTCACCTATGTGAAGCTATACCTACCAAATTGTTACGCAAAAGCGCGAAACAGATTATTGCATAATAATATGATGATTTAATAAATTAAGTTCCAACGTATTTATATTTAAGTACCTACCTGGTTCAATATTTTACACGGTTCCCCATCCGCCTTGTTATTAATTAAATCATTATGTATGTATGCTAATACGATAATTTGTGGTCATAATAGAATAGTTAACTAATCGGAAATGCATCTGCCTAACATGAACTATGCATGTTATTATGAATATTACCTATACATGTACAGTCATGTGCAAAATTATGTACCTATCAAATCAATTTAATCCTCTCATAAATATGTACCACAACCTTAATCCGCTGACATAAGAGCGATAGGACTTATTTTATGAGTAAGTTTGCACCAATACTCTTACACATAACTGTAATGTTTAGGTTGTAATTAAAATCGTCAATCTGCCTCCAATAACTTTTCTTCTTCTACTTAATCGTCTGTTACATGATATATCCGATTTTTTCTGATATTTCGCACAATGAAAACGACATAGCATGCTATAATCTACGACAACTTCCTCTCTGGGCTGAGGTATTGTTACCTCATATTAGTAAACTTGTGGCGAGCTATGCTATCAGACAATGAACATTTGTTTACATGGAACGTTGCGTATTCTCCAATTAACAACAGGTTAGTGTTTACAAACAAAGGCTGCCAGTCGGAACTGCTGTCAAATTGTGGTTTGGTCATAATCATAAACAAAAGCCAAAAGGTAGGCCTTTATAAAAAACAATTCTGTGACCTAAAATAGTAGGTTGGAAACTATTTAAAAAAACTTATGGTGAAGTTCCTATAGCAAAGAAAAGTAACATTGGACTGCATTATCTGTATCTAATCTACACTGTACATTATGTTACAACCATATAAATATTTATATAGATGGATATCCTAGAATATAGGTTTTGAATAAGAGATTCCATTTTATCGGTCATCTCTTAATACCTACTATGATATGATATGCTCTTTTATCATTTCTTTGACTTGAATTGAGTTTTTATAGAAAGCATTTGAACCTATTGTTGGATAGGTATACAGTCAGCAGCAGAAGTATGAACCTATTCAATTTACTTCTCTTTGATGAAAAGGAATCCTAAGTTTTGAACCTGTCATTTTTAAACCACCATCCACTTCTGCTCATGATTGTACAAGTTAGTACTACTCAAAATAAAAAAATGAAACACCTAAACTTTTAAATGAAGGAAAATGACTTAGCCAAAGATATGTATTATGTACACAAAACATTTTTTCACGATAGCACTGATTTGAGTAGTTTGCTACATCTCAAGCAACTGTTTTAGACGTTTAGATGAATTTAAAAAAACCAGAGTTGATCTTGAAATTATCGAGGGAACTGGACATCCGCGATAGTAACTACTAACTACAAGAACATAAATAATCACTATTTGGTTTCTTCCCAGTTAGCGTTCACACACACATGCTTGGCCCCCATCATGGTCGGCCTTATCACGCGATTAGTGACAAGCTGACAAGATAGAGCATCCGTCACTGGCTGAGATTTACGCTCTATCTTGTCACTTATCGCGTGCTAAGGCTGACCATTGATACAGGGCCAGGATAGGGCAGGGATAGGAGGAAGAGGCCAGTCGTCCTTCAGAAATACCTCACCGAAAATTTAATGATCGACTTATTATAGCATTGAATAAATTAGGTGCGGAATCCCTAAGGAGCGTTACCTAATCCCAAGAATTGATGGAGGCACTTTTTTTATTCCGACTGACTACGACACAATAACAACAACTGTTTCCAAATTGGTTTACATGAATATAATTCACAGGATTCGCTATTCTTACATCGCTGAAAAGGGATATTAAATGCATTTTGTGAACTATTTGAAGAACAATAATGGAGGCCGTTACTAGCTGAGAGGGCTCTACCGATAGTGCATCAACTGTTGAAAGGTTTATTACAATAGGTACTTGCTTCCGACCGCGACACCGTCTGCGTGGACCGGGGATAAAAACTGTCTTTTATTTATCCATGTTTTTTTTACGAAGATAGTTTATACATCTTCGTAAAAAAATCATTCAATTCAGTTGAGCCGTTTAAGCGTGATTGAGTGTAACAAACATCCAAACTTTTACATGTATTATATTAGTCCTAGGGTGAAGAAAATATAGGAATATTTTTTGTATACTCGTATTGTTAGACATCTTTTTAATATGTTAAGGCTCGGTTATTGAAATAAAAATTATTTAACACCAGTCAACATTTATATTTCTGATCGAATATCACTGCATATATTTCACTGGCGTTTATTTTCTATATTTTCGTTGCTCAAAATCGTATTTAATAATTAATCTTACACCGTGGCCCAATAAAACGTTGACAAAATTAAAAAGTAAAAAAAAAAAAAATGGAACGCGGTTCGAATTCATTTGTTTTTATATTGCGATTTGACACGTTTTTGCCGCCATTTAAAATAGACAGCGTGATTAAAACTATTGGTTATTAAATATTTTTGCCATGTCTTCGCAACGTGGAGCAATAATTTCCCTACACGAGGCTGGAAAACGACAGTGTGAGATAGTTAGATCACTCGGTGTCAGTCGTCAACTTGTGTCTAAGACTATTATTATTAGACCACCCAGGAAGAGGAAAAAAGAGGACTGTGAGGACTCCCAGGCTCCGAAACGTTATCAAAAAACGACTTGATCGTAATCCACGGACCAAAGTCCGAAAAATGGCTCGAGACCTGGGTATAAGCCGTTCGACGATGCAACGTATTGTCGCACATGACCTCAATTTGAAGGCGTACAAACTGCGTAAGGCACAACTTCTTGAAGATAAAGATAAAAAGTTCGCCTCGAGAGATGTCGTCTAATTAAGAAGCGTGCCGCGGCTGAGAAATGGAATCACATCTTTTTTTCAAATGAAAAACTGTTTTCTATTGAACAGGCTCATAATCACCAAAATGATAGAATGTATTATCCTAGTCGTCCTGGATCAATTGCAGTGATTCCTCACCGACAAAAGCCGGAATCCGTTATGGTTTGGGGTGGGATTTGCTCTACAGGCAAAACACCCCTTATTTTTATAGAAAAAGGTGTCAAAATAAATCAAGAAATATATAAAAGAGATATTCTTGAAGCCGTAGTTCTTCCTTGGAGTCAACAACATTTTGGTAACCAACCGTGGATACGAGCCCTATGGGATGGGGCAAGACTCTGCCCCATCCCATAGGGCTCGTAGTGTGCAGCAGTGGTGTAGGGACTATTTTCCCGGATTTATAAGCTCCAAAGAATGGCCACCCTACTCGCCTGACCTAAACCCAATGGATTATAGTTTATGGTCAATCCTAGAGTCAAGAGCCTGTGCGTCCAAGCACAAAAATATAGATGCTCTAAAAGCAACACTTACGAAGGAGTGGGAAAAAATTACCTCGGAAGAGCTGCGGCATATCGTCGATAATTTTACCAAACGTTTGCGTCTGTGTATCAGTGCAAAAGGAGGATATTTTGAAGACAGTAATTTTTTTTTTTATTTCAAGATATTGAATTTTACTATTTAATGTTATTTTATGAATTTGGTGTAAGTAATAAAATAATATTCTTATAATTCTATGTCAACGTTTTTCTGGGCCACCCTGTAATTAGTAATATTATTAAACTCTGTGATTTAGTATATAAAGTTCACTTATATAACGTTTAACTAGATTAGCGTATTAAGTAACAGATAAGATTAAGCTAATACCTGTTAAAGACGAGCACGCGGTACGATCAGCGGCAAGATTGATCCAATATCGAATACCGCGCGTAACCGTGCGCGCAACAACTAGCGTACCACCACGGCGCAAGCAAACTACTGGAAGAACAAACACTCAGCGCGACACAGAATACTCGCCCCCCCCTTTAAAAGTAAAAGTGATCGATCCCGGAGGCGTGCCTCCAACAACAACCGTGACTCGATTATTACGCTAAACGCTGTCTTATTATCAAGGTGCGAAGTGCGTGGCCCCAATATTTACATACCTCACGAGTTTCTTAGTCCGGAACTTTTCTATGTCTCAAGGTCGGCTTTTTATTTTGACAAGCCTAGGACACCCTTTACTGTCTAGCAATAGTAATACATAATACATAAATAAGTAATGTAGGTCAGTTATAATTATGGTCGTAGCGCAAATTGGACTAGGTGCTCTGAAATCAAAATTGAGCAATTTTGAATGTCGAATTCGAAGATCGATAATTATTTTTACCTACTGGCCCCTATTTCACCAACTTGACAATTGTCACCTGACAATGACAATTTTTCGTACATTGCTGGTTCCACAAGTAATCTAGCAACCACCTTCTAGAACAATCAATGTATGGCGAATTGTAAGTGTCAGGTGACAATAAAATTGTTTAGTTGGTGAAATAGGGGCCTGGGGGGTTACTACAACGTCCCATTGCAATTCAATTTAGGTTTGATCTGTCATTTTGTGACAGTTTTTCTATGTAACTGACAGCTTTCGATTCAGTTTAGGTCCTAAAATGAATCGCGTTAACAGATCGTGGTAAGGCCCCTGGTCCGTGCTGATAGATAGTTATAATATGTGCAGAAAATGCTCTCAATCAACATCGGCCGTATTTACCTAAATGGACACGCATATAGTTAGTGTAATTAATAAGCATTTAGGTAGTGTAATTAATCATGATAGCATTTTCTGCACGTATTAAAAGTTTCAATCCGCATGGCTAAATTAAAGGCATGACATCTGACCTTCCAAACCAGAGGGCAAACTAGACCTCAGATGGAATTCGCTTTCGTAAAACAAGTGCCTGTGCCAAAACATGGGATTAGGTGCTAAAGCGAACCCAGGGCTCCAGGGCACAATCGGGAATAACGTTAGGAGGATGATGATGGATAAATTTGAGGCATGCCGTAGGGACCCCGTTAAAACACAGGTTTATTTTAGAAAAGTTATTTACGATAAGAGTGTCGAAAATAGGAAATTTGCAACGAGTGGTGATAAATTAAAACACGACCGAAGGGAACGGCTCTAAGTTTCGACATATCCACGAAAAGTGCTCTTTTCCGCACTAGTGCGGGAAAGTAGCACCATATTATGTACTTTATTGTTCGCACCACTTTACTTATAAAATCCGGCTCAGAATCATATAGGTATCCATAGTTTCTCACTCACATTTCAATGAGTTAGAATAGAATAAATTTATTTTGGAATAACAACAGGAATATACATCAATCACATAAGGCTTAAGTAAATCTAGAAAAGAAATCTAGTGTTGCTTTAAAAAAACCAGCCAAGTGCGAGTCGGACTCGCGCACGGAGGGTTCCGTACCGTTATCTATAAAACCGGCAAAAAAATCACGCTTGTTGTATGGGAGCCCCCCTTTAATAAGTATTTTATTTTGTTTTCAGTATTTGTTGTTATAGCGGCAACAGAAATACATCATCTGTGAAAATTTCAACTGTCTAGCTATCGCGGTTCTTGAGATACAGCCTGGTGACAGACAGATGGACGGACGGACAGACGGACGGACAGACAGCGTGGTAATAGGCTGGTAATAGGGTCACGTTTTTACCCTTTGGGTACGGAACCCTAAAAAGGAGTCCACTCAAGCATGAGTCCAGAGTCTCGACTTCTCGACTCGAGACACAGAGTGCACCGAGGCTGATTTTCAGTGAATCCGATATAGGTACTAAAACTAACTCATTAACCTATTTGAGAGTATAATATTAAACTGATACATACGGTATGCAAAGATAATGTTTGCGCTTTCTTATTTCTATGTCTAATGAATATCTGATTAACTACAGCATAAAAGGCCTATGTAACTCTAATCATCAAGCTAAGTAGTTACTTACAGAAAGAAAGAAAGATACATATTTATTTGTTGTGATAACATGACAAGTGTTTTTTACAATTGAAATGCACCAAAATGGATGCCACTCAGCATGTGCCACTAAGCAGTAGGTACATGCTAAAGGCGCTGGTTTTCAGGGCACCCCGAGAGAGATACTGATACAGACGATACAGATCTTAAAATATTACTTAAAATTATAACTTAAACGTAACAGAACTTAATGAATGAGAAAGAAAAATAATTATTGCCATTGATCGTTTAACCAAATCAATAACTCAATCATGGTCTCACGGTAACTACTTAATACCTAACCGAGAGTAGGCTTAGCAGCACAATTAAGTAAACACAAGTTTGTTGCAATCTACCTAGTCAAAGATTATTGAGAAAAAGGGAAGATTGCTAACTCCATACATTGCTACAAGGCACGCGTAAATCTTATTATCGTCGCCGGTACCTCGTAGTTCATCTTATTATTTAAGATGGCGTTGTTTGTCAGTCTACACTTGTGCCATCTATTGAGTTAGCGGTGAAGCACGCTGTTGAGTAGTCACCTCTAACATAAGATTTAAAATTTCGGATCGCGGGGCTATTTGATTTTGGTGGAGTGGTTCAGGTGTTTGATTCACAAGTCTGAGTACTCCGGTTCGCGTCCCAACTCCTGTAACCTGTTTTTGTATTTTTTCTTGCCACGTGACACGTCGCAGCATCGGTTATGCTGGCCCCCGCTGCCCGTGACGCGTAAATTAAATTATAGCGTAGATAAGTACCTACTTTTCCGCGAGGCCATCACAAAACAATTGACGCTGCGACGGTTGCGTTGCGTGTCGTGGCGAGAAAAATCTACTTATCTTTTTAATTTCTACAGTGCGAGTGAGACAGTCGATTTTGATGATGAGTCGCGCGTGGGCGCGACGCGACTTTCTAGCTAGTTGTGCTAGAATTAAGTACAGCCAGTGAATAGTAATGTTATCTATCTATAGATCTACCTAAATAAAACAAAGTCGTGTTAGATATTACATCATTTAATCCCAGAGCCGCTGGACCAATTTTAAAGATGTTTGATGGTTTGGATTTGTCTCCGCTCCGAATAGCAGATTAGGTAACTATTAAAACATGGAATCATAATTATAACAAAATTATACTCATTAATTAATATCGTTATCAATGTACTATTTAAAATCTATCGTCAAATCTACTCTACCAATACCAATCAAATTTACGCCCTATAATATACCCATAATGCCATGCGTGTACAATACAACGACGCGTTCAGGATACTGTTGCGGCTGCCGCGACACTGCAGTGCGTCCGGCATGTTTGCGGACGCGCACGTAGACGGTTTCCATGCGACGCTCCGCAAACGCTGTGCCGCGACGCTGCGCAGGGTGCGCGCCAGCCGCCACAGTCTCTTGGCCGTTGTGGCGCAGAGATGGGACAGTGCCCTCATCAGGCACTGGACCACTCAACATTTAAGCTTAGGTACTAACATTATTATTTAAATAAATCTGTAACACTAACACCTTATGGACTCGTATGAAATAAATGTTTTTTTTTTTTTTTTTTTTTTATATAATCCCATACACGGAGAGCTAACGATTCCGCTCCCATGAAACAAGATGCAGTACCTGTGTATAGATATACATTGCCTAATACGAAATTCAATAAGAGTGAAAGAGACATTTCGCTATAGTCCTACGCGTAAAACAAAAGATTTTCTATGAAATAATAGCAAAATTCGGAGCATCGCTCACGCAATGTTGCCGGTTCATTGTACCTGCTGCGTGACAGCGTTTGCGCGCGACGTTGCCACTCCAGGTCGACACACGTAAAATGAGCTCTGCGCGCCATTTTAAATGTATAGCCGCCAGAGGTCTTTTTACGTGTGTCGACCTGTAATAGTACATTACGTAACTAGGAGGTGAATTCGTAAATGCCCCAGATCGCAGGTGTTTGTGGCCCGAACCGAAGGTGAGGACCATAAATATGCGCTCTGGGGCTTTACGTGGCTTTACGAATTACCGCCCGTGTTGCGTACAAAATTTCACGTCTTCACCTGGCCACAATGCGAGTTTTCCCGTACGCGCAGCGTGCAGTAAAACTCGCATTATGCCCAGGTGTGACGTAAACAAACTTTATCTCATCATGCATTTGCCCGCGAATGCAAATTCGGGTATTTTCTAATAAATAATCATTTAATACGTGTTGAAATAACCTTTACTTATCAGTTATTGCCTGTGAGGGATAAAATGGGCAATTGTAATGTGGCGTTCATTTAAAAGTGTGAAAACACGTCATTCCGCGTAAGTACAAAAAGTCTATACGCGAGTTCAATGACCGTGTTGACGAAAACAGACATATTTTACGAACACCTGTTAAAGTAGCTTTAAAAATGCCGCGCGCGAGCCGCAGAGCTAACGTGATTGGCTGGTTGCCTGCAGCGGGGCACACCGCTGCGGCGCTGCCACGAAAACCGAATCTCGAAGTTCGGATATCTCCGTCTCTAACGCGCTTATGTTTTATGGTACTCGAAAGACAGAGGTAGAGATATACGAACTTCGTGATTTGATTTTCGTTGTAGCGCTGCTGGCCGCCCAGTCGCCGCGTAGGAACTATAGGTACAACATAAGTACCTAATAGGTACCGCCCGAATCTCAGCGATTCGCGACATGATCTAACGCGTCTAAGATCTATTAGTTGTTGATATCAGTTAAATTTTAATATACTCGTTGTGAAACAAATTATGAGAATATTATATTTTTTTATTTATTTATCAATGAGTGACACTGGCAAGTGTGGGATGAAGATACCTATGCAATTTAACTTTATCGGGCGTGTAGATTGTATTGTAATAGAGCAAAATTCGTTAAAATAGTACCTAAACTAGAGGGATTTATACCCTTACTTATTATTTGATTTTTATTATGCCCAATATTACATGTAAGATAATATACAGGGTGAAAGAATCTATGGGCCCTGAAGGGAAACCCTTCAGACAGCTCATTGTCTCGCTCTCATTTAAATTTACTTTACCTAGCCTTAGCCCTAATTACATGATGAATGAGGTAACCTAATTGCAATCACTCAAATTTATTGTCCGAATATCTTTTGTCCAAAGAATTTTCGTATTTTTATAAGTTCTCTGAATATACAATTCATTACTTTTTAGGGTTCCGTAGCCAAATGGAAAAAAACGGAACCCTTATGGATTCGTCATGTCTGTCTGTCTGTCTGTCTGTCCGTCCATCCGTATGTCACAGGCATTTTACTCGAAAACTATTAGATGTATTTCAATAATATTTTGAGGATAAGTGTATATTGTTAGCCGCTACATAGTTTTGTAATTAAATTACTCTAAAAAATCATATACATAGGGCTTATTAAATTCTTTCAGTGAAAATTGATTTGAACAAGATCGGTTCAAAGGTTTTCGAGATATTTAAAACAAACTGCCTTCCTTAAACAAAATAACGTAAGTGCTTTAAGATTTCAGTAACGATACGACCTTTTTAATAGGCACGGAATCCATCATTGTGCGTGGTCCGACACGCACTTGGCCGATTTTTCCATTTATAGTGTAAATTATTTAAACTGAGCTCATGAATGGCCATTGCCCTGAGCTCATGAATGGCCTTTGATGCGGTCGACACATGCAAATACAATGAACATTTTATTTGGCGCTAAGCTTTTTCTTGCAAAAAATGGGACGCGTCCGACCACAGTCGTATTGTTAGACTTGAATGCTATTGTTCTGAAAATAAGAAGTCATTGATCTTCTGCCGCAAACAAAGGCTATTCATGAGTTCAGTACAATGGCCATTCATGAGCTCAGTTTAAATAATTTAAACTATACCATTTGATGTTATTCAAATGTTTCAGTTGTCCGAGTTTTACCGCTACGATCATTAGAGCTTTGGGTTGTTACAACTTTTGTTTCCCAGGCAATTTTTTACTTATCCAGCATTACTTTCCGCATTTCATTCGTTTAGTCAAATGATCATTTTGAGTGAAATTCAAAGTAGTCTTACGGAGACAAGCAGGTCGGTGCAGGTACGACGACGAGCGAAGCGAGGAAGAGTGTTAGGTGAACTGCGACCCTACAGCGCGTGAGCCGAGAGAGCGAGCCTAGCGAGCGTGCCACGGCAGCGGCCGGCGAAGCGCCAGAACCACAATTTAATTACATACAGTTGGGCAACGAATGTACTTGCGCAGAGCAACTGTGGGGGCTGTCGCGGGGAAGCGGGCGGCGCGGGCCGCCGCCACAAACGCGCACAGTTTGTGTTGTATAACTTTCAAGGCAGGCGCGTGGCGCGTAGCTACATGTTTGAGTTGAGTGAGCGGTGGCGGCGAATGATGTTACGAGTATTAGGTACAATGGCGCGCACTGTTCCGTGTACGGATGTACCTCAACAACAACATTAAATAAGGATTTAAGATTTCATAGATAGATCGTGATGACAGGTAAGTTTGTATACCTTATTTCGTTAATTACGTAGGTACCTAACTGCAACCTATGTTGGAAATAATAATTATAGTCTGGTACCTATGTCGGTTCGATAATGAATTAATGAAATTGCGATGGCACAGCGTTGAATTGCTGTGGAAACCGTATTTAACCGTATATAGTTGTGGATCGCGCTCCGGGTACGGCCTTTTTTTTATATAGGTGTAACGTGGTTTTATTCTCTTTGGGTATAGCTACAGCCTATAGAGTTAATAATATTATAGCGAGTTATGTATCTGTTCACATTTTTTTTATTAATCAGTGGCTATGGAATGTTCATATAAAAGAGCATCTTAAGCGCGAACTTGGAACTTAAGTGTGGTTTGTTCATAGTTCTAACCCTTGTTGCTATCGTTATTTTAATAGGACGTCAACTTTATACATAAATACATACATTTACGACTTTATTCCCAAAAGGGGGTAGGCAGAGCACATGAAACTTATGTTCCAGTGCCACTTTTAGCATAAATGTGGGTATAAAATATGATATTGCAGTGATAGGTTGCTAGACCATCGCCCACAACACACTTCAAGCCTGGTCCCTTAGTCGACTTTTACGACACCCTCGGGAAGAAAGGTGGTGGTGAAATTCTAACCCGACACCACGCGGGATGTCGGGGGGTCAACTATATACAACTCTCACAAACAATTGGGGTACTTATGATCCTTATGTTTATACTTCGTAACGTTTCAAGTACCTACCTATTACAACGTCGCGTGAGCTGTAGGTAGGCATTAACTTTTATATTATTTTTTATTCGGACAGGCTGGGACCGTAGGCCATACTGCCTCGTCTCCAGTAAATATAATTTCATTTGGTCAAATCCAGTAATTACGTCTATTAAACCTACCGCGCGATATTTAAGTAGTTATTTATTAATGAAACAGTTTAATTATATTCAGCGTGAATGTAAATCTTTATAAGAAAATCTCACATAAACATCTGGTTGTGCAATGCATGTTAATAAATCATTTCATAATAACAACGTTTATTTTATGTATTTTCCATTTTGTGACAACCCTGGCACATCCGCACGGGACAGCGTAAGTACTTACACGAGAGGCGGCGTCACCCGACATCAAAGGCGTTTCACTACTGTAGGGAATATATCGTTATACTGTGACAAAATGTTGTAATTATTTAGTTCCGTATTAAGGATACTCAATACTCAATACTCAATCATTTATTGCATTCCGCAATATTAGTTTACAGGGAGTTGGATAACATCTATCCAATAAACATTTAGCCTTTAAAATAAAATTAGGTCTAAGGTGAAAAGCTTACGTGAACTGGACGTATCGTTATCCTTTATATTGATCCTATCGGTTAGTAAAAAAAATGTGTAGTAAATATGTACCTATTTTTACTGCTTTAGTTTGTTCGATTCTCGGTAAAAGTATGTTTATTTATTGGTTACTTGTCACTAAACTTTTTTGTCAATTACTATTCGACAAACTTCGTTTGCCTTTTTTTTACGTTTGACCGACAGTGACACGACACAAACTACAGTGGTCCGGTGGTCCTGAGTGTAAACTGAGCTAACCTAAATCAGTGGCGCTGAGTTTTTAGACGGGGGGTAGGCAGAAAATTTTAAAGGTAGGTATTATTTATTATCTTACCTAAAATTTCCTTCTTCCTTTAATCACCGAACGAAAGAAACATTCAACATGACTACATTCTATATTCTGCTTATATTGGAATCCATAACGTTTTTTGTCCTATTTTCGTAATCCATCCATACCGCTGTCTGCCATAACGATAATTTATCCTAACGTTTTTGAGAGCCAAGGACCCTATTTATGATTCGCCTGATAAATTTTGGACGAAATTTGATTGTTCCCTAATATTATCTGTCATAATAATATTATACTTTTTTATTATAATATGGATGTAAATGTTTAAAAATATTCTTTTTATTGTTGAAGAGTTTCGAAACTTGGGCTATTTAGGTATACGAGTTTACGGGTGCATTGTAATTACCCACCCTTACCCATTTCTAGCCGTGCCTCTTTCTTTTGCTTGATTTGGCGGGGGCACTACCATACCCCCAAAGAGACTGTCTAGTCGCCTGACAGATGAAGCAAATTTTTAATTTTCGAATGTATTCATTGTGATTGTAACTAATTAAACAATATCACAGATTTGAGTAGGGTAGGCATTCTCTTTCTGCCTTGATGTAGTGCAAGCCACTGATGTTAAGGATTTACGGTGGTTTTCTTTCAGGGCCCATAGATTTTTCCACCCTGTATAGTTTAATGTGAGCTTAGTAGTATTTTAGCGGAGTTATCTTTCTTACCCATGCCAAAAATAAAGTACCTAAGTAACTACTTTCGTTACTACAATCATTTGTAGATAGATCTCGTACTACAAACTACTTATTCTGCTAAACGGACACTAAACTTTTTTAAGTAGGAAATCATCTGTTAAATTTGTTGTCAGTGTTTTATAATGATGACATTTTATCATCATTATAAAACTGAGACATCAAACATAGAAATTTACTTAATTCTTGACATGTTTTTGCTAAAATTATTATTATTATTATTATATATCGAGCCCATTATGTCCCACTGCTGAGCAAAGGCCTCCCCCCTCTATTTCCAATCATCGCGGTCTTGAGCAATGTCTGGCCAGTCTTTTAAAATGGAGTCCAAGTTGTCACGCCATGGCCGACGAGGTCTACCGCGTCTCCGTTTTGAGTTTTGCGGCTTCCTTTTGCTAAAATATGTATATTTAATTAATCGCTTCCCGCTCACGCCATTATTACACCGTGAATAGTCGCATTTTCCTACTAGCACATCGTCCAAGACGATATACATATTACAAATAATCTGCGTAGGTAACGTAGGTACTTATCTATCTAATTCGCGTCTTGGGGCACAGAAAGCGCGACCTTCAATGCGAACTCGGCAAAGCACTCATTGCGTGCCGCCGCTGCGAACGAATGTGGTCGTTAACACACGGGGAAAGAGTTCAACTTCAATTGTAGAATTAAACAGGACTATTCAAATGTGTATTATTCTTTACATAAACCTTTTTTCTGTAGGATTCATGTACTACTTTAATAATCTATATAGTTAAATTAAATTTATACACTATTTGGTTCTATAAATATTTTTATCATAGTTAATTGGAGTAAATGTATTTATATGCAATTCTAAACAAAAATCAATACGATTTTTAGGAAAATAGGTACATCAATTACTTTTATGAGAATCAAATCAAAGTACTACTTATTACAATTTAAAAAAAAGTCATGGTTGCAAATTCTATAGCTTACAGAACTACTTGGTAGTGTATAAATAGATATCTTTACATAAAATTTGAGAAGAAACGTATTCGATTACGTGGTTATGTTATGTTGGAGACTTTGATCGATAATCGAATGAGCGAGTGAAGCGAACGAAGTTCTATGCTTGCTTCTGAAAATCGTTCGTCTATCAGGGGTCTGTCCCGCTGTATCCTCTATAGGTTGCATTTCTCAACCGATTCTCATGATTTTTTTTGTTAACTATATAGATTTTATGTACACTAGTAGGTACCTGACGAAGAGACGTGAGACTGTGTAAACAGGGCATTCTATTGACGTGATACGGCATCATGCGGTCTAGCGACTGTTATAATTCCATACTCCACAATTCCATACTAATACTATAAATGCAAAAGTGTGTCTGTTGCCTCTTCACGCTTAAATCGCTAAACCGTACAAGATTGGTATGGAGATAATTTGAACCCCGGAGGAAGACATAAGATAGCTTTTATCTCGGAAATCATCCCCGTGGAAGGACTCGCGGGTATAAGCTAGTACTTAATACATTTATTATAAGTGTAAATAAAAAGGTAAATATGTGTGTACTTATAATTCGCAAATATAAAAACGCACAAATAATCAAACAAAAAATATATATAACAAACGAGATTTTACTTTTATGTATATTTTTGATTATTAAAGTAGAAAAAATGTAGGAATATTTTACTAATAATTCAAATTAAAAAATATAATGTGTGTGTGACTGTTTAGCAATTTCAAGTTTAAGTATACTTTTTTAAATAGCAGGGCAATTTCGATAACTATAAGCGTTTTTAAAATATGCGCCATCTAGCGGACTGCAATACACGTGCGTAGCCATTCAGCTAAGAAAATCTTGCGATCAATCAATGGAACTAGTGACTGACTTAAAATTGCTTTGTTTTGATTTTGCTATTTCCGAGTTATTTTGTTACAAAGGTGTATTTTATGCCTTCTTATTAATTAATATGATGATTTAGGACACTAAAATGCAATATTTTCACGGGTTCATCGAACCTTTTTTCATTGAGAGCCTAGTAGCGCCATCTCGAAATGCTTTCTGAACTACGACGACGTTTCCAAAGAGATAGCGATCTAGGCTTCTCAATTATCTCTGACCTAGTTCACAGCGACACGATAATTTACGTAGCGCTAGGCCACTCCATCACCGATGCAATTTACAACCCGTCTCACACCTATATTCTCCCTGGTATAACTAGATCCCGAGATTCGTAACGACTATAGCTAATCGGAGGTCAGACTACACTGGTTCTTTAGTGAATTGTTGGTATTCGTTGTAAATATTTAGATGCCATTCCCAAGCGTGTACTTGCGATTATTTGAGTTGGCCGAATGGCATCGAAGTAGTCAATTCAAAAAGCAGCTATATCGTCCAGCTAGAAGATTCCAATTCCAATGGCAGTTTTATAAAATGTCGGCCACGTTAAATATTCACAACCATACAATGATCGGTTTTTGTCCTCGCTTGTATAATGGCGCTGGGACCCGCGGAGAGGAAACGTGAGCCGAGCCCCGATGTCGGAAGAGCTCGTGTTCCTGAAACAATCAGACCGAAACGGTACTCCGATCCTTTATTTCGTACACATTACTAACCGACTCATGTATTGATATTATGTTACATAAGTTGAGGCCATAAGCCTCATCTGAGATTGTTAAAACAAAATATTATTACACATACTTATTACACAAAAAAAAGTTCTTTCAACTAGATTTATGAAATTTGATGTAACTTGATCAGAAAATTTAAACGGCCAATGTACCTACGCCGTGTCCCACGTATTTTAATGTAAATTTCATCGTTTGACTTTTTTTTTGCGATAACAAAACACTGGGTTTGTTTGGTTTGAGATACGCTAAGGGAAACTACCTGACGTAGAAATAGGAGCCATCGGAACTGTCTAATTAGGAAAAACTGTAAATTTCCCTAACATTTAGTAGGTCACTGTATAAGTATTATTTTAGTCATCATATTGTAAAAATTACGAATGATTTAAGTAATCGATAATATCGATATATGCAAGCATTAATGAAAATATTACTACCTAAATGTAGGTACTATCGGCTGCATAAATGCATGGACACCTTACGGTCTACTTTCGTTTGGATCATTTGACATACAGCTCTCGCATAGTTGCACGTCGTTCACAAAGCGTGAACTAGATGGCGTTGCTGTTGATACACCTTTGGATATAGAATAATATAACGAAATGCACTATTAAGTGACACTTGTAATCATCAGAAGTGTTCTCTTACGGGTATAATTATTAACAAGTCTAGCAAATGCTAATACACAGGAACTGTATTTGAGTGTGACAACTATAGTATGTGTATGCTTTATTCCAATGCAATCGATAAGTATCGGTAGCCTAGTGGTTAAGCACATTAACTCAATTAACTCTGCGCTTTGACGAACCAAAGATCGATTCCCAGCCGGGGTATGGCAAAGGTAGCTTTTTCCTTTTTTTTTAATACATTTCTTGAAATTGTAAATAACAGTGAATGATAGTCTTTAAATAAAAATGTTATTCAGTTTTTAAGGATTAAAACGTTTTTAAATGTTTTAATTATCTTTATTCAGTTAACTACAGTAGATATCTAATTGTTAACGCAGTTTTATAGTTAGCAATTTCCTACCATTTTATTGAGCTTTAAGGCTTAAGTTTCATTTCCGAAAATCGGAAAAAGATTGAAGCCTTACCCCAATACATATTAAACTATTGACAATTATTAACTAAAGGCCGGGTTAAAAATTAAAATCATAACATTCATAATTCAAGTCAGCCGAACGCTTGTATAGTGTGGCGTGGCGTGTGATTGATATTTGCAATAATGACAATAATGTTATTCGGGCTGACATGGTTACTTACGTTACAACATCATAATAACATTTGTCAATAATTATGTTATTATTTATTTATTTATTTATTTATGTTGTTTAAGTAATAATAATTCACCATCACTTTTTTAATAGTCCAAAAAAGAATACAATCGGCAGTTTAATAATAACAGCTAAGGTCTACTTACTTTGGTAATTTGTTTATTTTGTTAGAAAACATTTGTTTTGTTAACCCGGCCTTTCATTACCTTAATAAATAAATCTTAATTTACGGCTTCAGCTAGTATTTAGTGTAACCTCCTCTTTGGTCGATAACAGTTTGCAAGCGGGAACGCATGGATTCAATGAGTCTTTTACATAAACTAGAACCACGAATACTTTCCCATATTTTTATACAATGTGCCTCTAACGCTTCTGGGCTTCGTTCATTGTGATTTTCCCAGCGTTGCACAATAACACCCCACAAATTTTCAATAGGGTTCAGATCCGGCGATCTAGCAGGCCAAGAAACTACTTGCAAGTTATCTTTATAACGGTCAAACCACTCCCGCACATTACGCGAACGATGTATAGGGCAATTATCTTGCACAAAAGATATCACAGGTAATTCTTCTTCTGGATACACATTTCGGACGGTAGGTAACATAGTTTCCTCCAGGACATTCATGTAATCCACGCTGTTTGCGCGACTCGGCATCCTCACTAGTTCACCCGGACCGGCTGCACTCATCTAGCCCCACATATTGACACTTATACGACCAGATTCCATGTTCGGCACTACGTGACCACTATCATACCGCGTATTATTGCGACGCCATAAACTCAAACGTCCGTGTTGACTCGATTTAAAACACTTTTCGTCACTAAATATAACATTACTCCAGTCATCATTTAAATGCCTTAGGGCAAATTGTAATCGTGCTGCTTTATGTGCTTCTGTAAGCAACGGCTTGACGGCATGCCTGCGATAGTGCAAACCCTCGTCATGAAGCACACGACGAACAGTGTCTACACTAGTATGGAATAAACCAGCGTAGTGACTTGTTGGTATAAACCCATTTTCTTCGTACTCGGTCACCATCGCTGCACGCTGCGCGGTATCAATGAGACGAGGTCTACCCATTCTTTGCCGGTGTAGCAAAGATCCTTCCTCTTGGAATCGCCGTACCCATAAAGCAACCGTTTTTCGCTGCAACAATGACAGTTAATAAATAGGTATAATAAGAGAATAGTTACCACGGCGTCTATTAAAACAATAAAAAAAAACTACTTACGTTTACACCGGTTTCACTAGCAATTTCTGAGAAATTGTGGCCTTCGTTACATAAGGCTATTATTTGCGCCCTTTTAACAAGATCAATATTAGATCGAGAACTCATCATTAAATGTATAAATACGGAGGAAAAGATGAAAAACGCAAGTGAAATAGGGAATCGAATTAGAAACGGCTGACGAACGAACACGCAGTGAATCTTTGTTATAAAAAAATATGGTAGTTTCATATAATCTATATCTACCCTCTTTAGTTATTATACGAATCCTAGTCGTAATGAATATAAATATTTGAGCATTTAAATTAACTGATAGTGAATTTGAACCATGCTGTCAATTAACCCGGTGGCCCAGTGGTGAACTATACAGGTCATTATCAACTTAGGTTCAAATCCGCTCCCAACCATGATGTTGGGAAAAAGTGTTTTTGGAATTATCTTTGGAATATTTACTCGTTGTGCAGAAACACAAGGATACAAAAGAATAAATAAACAAAGCCAGCGAACAAACAAAAATCGGAAATGTATTCCAATTACGTCGTATAAATCCGCCATTATCATAAATGCTATTGGCAAGATTACTGAATAATAATGTTACCCAAGAAAATACAAAAAACTATGACGAGAACAAAATAGATCATGTGCCTTTTTATTTATTTTTTTGTTAACAACGCCATCTAGTTAAATCTTGCAAATCCTCTGAGGTCTCCATTGACATCTATAATGCTATTCACCATCGCGCCACATAGATGGCGTAGGATTCGGTCGCCAAGCCAAACTATTTCTGCATTGACCATGCACTTATGCTGCCTGCTGTACCTACAAGGTGTTCTAAAATATGCGGGGACCCTATACAAAACTCCTGAGCCATGGAGCGCAGCATATTAGGCGTCAAATTATTGGATCGTATCCGGAACACCACGCTGCGCTCCAAGACTCAAATAGTCGACGTAGCTCGGAAAGCGGCTAAGTTGAAGTGGGACTGGACTGGGCACGTCTGCCGCATGCCGAGTGAACTGTGGGCCAAAGCCACCACTGACTGGCAACCCAATAGTTCAAAACGGAAACGCGGCAGACCTCGCCGGCGATGGCGGGACGAGCTAGACTCGTTCTCAAAAGATTGGCCACAAGAAGCTCAGGATCGAGAACACTGGAAACGGAGGGGGAGGCCTTTGCCCAGCAGTGGGACACTACAGGCTCCCAATAATAATAATAAATAATAACAATGTCCGAATATTTTGAGCATAGTGTCTGACCGTGATAGTTTTTAAAGTAACTACGAGTCAATTCCTACCTACAATAAATTCACACACATAGAAACACGAGTTTGCACAAACCAGTAGAATTCCCAAAACGAATATCAAAGCCAACATTACTTGGCAACATGAGGCGCAAGGACTAGAAAGTTGAATTCGACCAAAAACAACATTACTAATTGTATTTTTATCGTCAAACTGAACTTGATAAGAGCTAAGACGAGATTTTTATGACGAACCTCCTCCGTTTTTTTCGTAGGTTGAAAAACAAAGTTTAAACTGACTTCAAGTCAGTATTCAGTGTTAGAGAGGTACATGAAAATTTCCAATTTCCCTTCCACTTTACCCTATGATCTGCTTTGCGAGAACGCGTTGTTTAAAAAAAACATGTCGCTATTTGTGGGCCGATAATATTTGAGGAGTTCCGTCGATTCCTTAATGATATAAGATGACACTTCATTAGTTGTTGCTTCAGCGAAATTATATCAGAAACTTAGATGTATGTACTTTACATCATTGAGGAGTTCCATAAGTGGTCTTCTGTGGTCTTCATCGGATGTTCCACTTCTCCAAACGAGCGGTTTCCGAGTCTAAATACACGGCTTATAATAGAAAAATACCGAAATCACTACCTGCGTGCCTTTAAAATTTGAGGTTAGCCTCAATTCCCCTGGGATCCCATCATCCGATCCTGATGACTTGGTGACAGTGGGACTACCTCAGGGGGTAGGTCTGTGCCCCTAGTGAAAAGGGGTATATATGTCTGATTTTGACCAAATTGAGTTATATATACCAAAAAAAAAATTAAAAAAATATTGCGTTGATTGGTGTAAACGGATCTAAGTTATCTTGTAGATTAATATAGTTACGGCACAGAATAGATTGACGTGATTCAAAATTCTTCTGGAGGTAGAATTTTTTAATTTTTTCTAGTCAAAACTATGAAAAACCGTGCCTTTTTTTCATTTTATTCCGTAAAATTTCGATACAACTCAAAAGAACTATTAATATTAACTCTTTTTAAATCCAAATAGACTTGACTCTAATAATGTGAAAATTGGTACAAGTCGATAATTTTGTACTTAAATCGAAAATGTGTATCCCATTATGTCATTCATAGTTATGAATTAGACAGCAACACTTTAATTGGGAAGTTTATTTAAGAAACTAACACAAAAAGAGTTAATATTGTAATGGATGCCATTTTTCACTTATGTAAAAAGTAAGTACGTGAAAAGAGGGACTACTTTAGTTATATCTCATGAAAGCGGGTACAAGTCAATTATTTTGTTAACCGTTAATTTTATACAATATCCAACAATACAACATAAGAGAGCATTTTTTATACTTGTACTTTATTTAAAGTTATATTTCATTTTTAACCATTATGGCACAGTGTGCTGTAAAAACATTCTCCTTTTGTTTTTTCGCTCTCCTGTAAAGTAGTAATTTTCAACTTGTATCGTTTTCCACTAGGGGCACAGAGGTATACTCTTTCGAATAAAAAAATAATTTTGAAAGTCGGTCCACAGTTGACAGAGAAATTGAGTAACACAAAAAAAATACATCGAGTACAGTAGAACACAGACTCCATTTTTAAAGGCGGTAAAATTTTGCCTTCCGATCTTTTGGAAAGTGGTAAGGTATTCCTATAAAAAAATAGAGGCGTAATCTGAAGTGCAGTAAACAGTATCTATTGACTAAACATAAATTATCATAAAAACTTACTAAGTATACCCACTCCGCGTTGATATTAATATTATTAGGACACCATGTAGGTACGCTTTATGCAGTGCAATTATTCCAAGTATATTAGCGCTTAGTGTTAATTTTTGGAATTCACATATATGCCAAAGTTTATATCAATACAGTCACAACCTCCGAATCTAACACAACAATGTATAAACTTCTGATTGGTTTACCATTTTTATGGTATATTCTTGCACATCCTAATAATGTAGCATGGTATGGTGGGCCCATGCATTTGGAGTGTGAACACGCTTTGAACCTTTTGACCGGCAGTGGTCAGTATGTAAAGGAAAATGTAATTGCAACAAAAGCAGTGTCATACAATGACGATGTGTACGTAATGACGCCCAGGTACGTGATCTAGTTTGCTTGTTAACACTGTTGGGAGCCGCAACAGGGCCCTGAGGACATTATTGTATTGCACTCTCAGTGCATTGTACGCTCGTTGCGTAAAACTGACCCATAGACTGCTCGTGTAGAAACTTTGGCAGTAGGCTCTAAAAAGAGATAATTTTACAGGCACACTACAACGAGCAAATCTATGAGCCAGCATATTGCCTCTCACGGACAGTGACCTGCGCTCACGTTCGATGTCCTTATCATCCCTAAGCTCCTCGGTTAACACATGTCCCAAATATTTGAACTGTGACACCCGCTTTATTGGTAGATCGTTTAAAAGAAGTGGTGGTACGTAATCTGGCAGCTTATTTTTACCTTTGAAAATCATAAACTCACTCTTTTTAACATAATACCTCAAGCCATGTGTCTCAGCATACCCACTACATACATTTATCAATTTTTGGAGCCCATAAAATGACGGACTGAGCAGCACCATATCGTCCGCGTAACTTATGTTATTTACGCTAACATTATCCATACGACATCCGACATGCATGCTACTCAGTTCGCCTAGCAGCTGATTGACATATAAGTTGAACAAGCGTGGTGATGATAACCCCCCCTGTCTCACACCACATTTAAGTGAGTACTCGTACTCTATTTACCGTTAGCTTTTCGGTGAAGGAAAACATGGTGAGGAAACCGGTCTAATCCCAATAAGGTCTAGTTTTCCCTCTGGGTTGGAAGGTCAGATGGCAGTCGATTTCGTAAAACTAGTGCCTATGCCAAATCTTGGGATTAGGTTTCAAAGCGGACCCTGAGCTCCTTTAGGGGCACAACCGGGAATAACGCTAAGAGAATGATGATGAAGGAAAATCCTTTATAGCGGAGGTATCAACTCCGCGCCACGCCGGGTATAGGGCGGAGGTTATATCGGACTCGCACCGACTAAAAACCCCCCGATGGATTTCGGACAGCTCTGGGATCTCCTACGGAACGCACCAGTGCCGCCCTAGCGTATCGCCTCTGTGGGTCCTGCCTTTTTTTTAACGATTGCAGCCCCTAACTGAACCGTGTACCACCCCGAGGACCCCTTTTAGTCGCCTAATACTATACAGGCACGAGCCGAATTCTAATTCCCGGGCGCGTTAATGTTTAACCTGATAGTTGTTGATAGGGCTAGGGAGTCCTGCAGATGGTGATCCTAACTGTAGCCTTTACTGTTGCTAGGTTTAACTAAGTATGAATGGCTACTTTGTTAAATAAAACAGCGGCAATAGTAGGTAGGAGAGTTTTAGTACAATAGGGTCCCGTTTATACCCTTTGCGAACGGAACCATAAAAATATTAGTACCTACTAAAAACAGTGAAATCCTATAAGAACATTTTGACATAAAACTTGGTGCAGCAACACGAGCTAGCTGTAGCTCCCGGAGCCGCCGCACTTTGCGCCCGGCGCGAGCGCAGGGCGGCAAGCGCGCCTGGAATGTTCTGACTCGCCAGCAACTAGGTACCTATGCAAATTACATTACCGACCTGTAAATTTACCGCCGAGTCTAATATAGACGACTGAGCGTAGCGATTCCGGACAGTAATACGAGGCAGACAATCCTGCATTCTGCAGTGTCAGTGCTTTTCCCAAAGTTACAATACCTGCCGGCGAGATGGGGACGGCCGCGCGGGCGGGCCCCGGCGCGGGCGGGCGGCGAACTCGCCGGCAATATCCAAACACAACGGCAACTTCCTATACAAATCTCAGTACCGTCCTGTAAATTTTATTTTCGTGATTATAAGGTATATATTCCCGAGCATGATTATCATACTAAACACCCCAACTTTTAATTAAACGAGAAGCGAAACGATTGACCTCAACAAGGTATACAAACGGATAAGCTACTTAAGTGTAATTTTGTAACCATGCAATGTATAAAATGTGCCTAGGTAGAGATATATTACAACCTAGGTACTGTAGGTATTAACTTCTTAAGTACTATTTTATTTGCATCTTGTGTCACCTATCGCGGAACAAATCAAGTCACTGAATTAATAATGTGACTTTGAATTGCATCTAGTCTAGATTGGCAGGTAATAAATTATGATACAGGTCTACATAAGTATTGTAATTCTAGGTCTAAGTAATTGTAGGCGTAGGTACGTAAGCTATAATAACCACTGTCAAGCAATATTTTGTGTGTTGGTTCTGTAGTAATTATTTTCCTGGGTGCACGATCCTATCTGCTGGATGCACGGATCCGTCGGTCAATCTGGCATAGGTGCACTCGTCTCATTTCGCATTCCAATTAGATTTCAATGTATTCAACTTAGCTACAATGCGCTTGCGCGCCAAACTTTCATGTCAGAACGAGCATGAAGCATAAATTCCTCAACCTGGGAATAACCAAGTGTTTTAGGCCCAACTTAAAAAGATAGGAGGAAAAAAAATTTTTAGGCCGATCAACATTATGCGATACGACAGGCACCCCATGTCCGGTCATAATGATGCCAGGCACCATTAGGTATTAGGAAAAGGACGTGCCTTCAATCGATAACATTTCAATTCCAATTGTAAGAATTGCCATAGTAACAGCTTAAATGACATAATAGCCATTTAAAAAGAACCCTAACAAAGCTATAGTGCTTACACAATAGTGCAATAATGTTTTAGTCTAGTCTAGACACGTTCTACTTATAGATTTCAGCTTAATTAAGAACATGTTTTAGACTACCTATAGACTATTGACACACGTTCTCCTACATTGATTATTCAAAGGTCATCCAAAAATAGAATAGAGTATCCAAACCACTCAATTGATGTAGGGTAAGTACTACATCAATTGAGTGGTTTGGATAGCAACTAACATTGTTGCATAAAGCGCTGATCTAACTAGGTACCTAGGTAATACAGTCGCCAACAGATAATCGGAGTGGCCAAAGTGCTCACATATATCTGAACACGTCTCTATTGTCGTGTTTAGATCTTTGTGAGCACTTTGGCCACTCCGATATATCTGATGGCAACTGTAGGTACTAAGAGATAATCGGGACTCAACAGTTACTGAATGAATACGATGATCCGGAGTTGCATAAAAGGGAAATGAAACCATGTCATTTATAATAGGAACAAAAGCATAGGTAAGTAGGTACTTCATACCAAATATTCTCGATTATCTATAGGTCCTTAGGTATTTTGTATGTTGGATCACGGTTTGGGCGGGATAAGAAGGTACTTATTGGAATATACATTGCTGGAATAGACTGACATTTATTTTCTGGTCTGTGTTAGAGTCTACTCGTAGAATGATATTTGACTGTTATTATTATTTCTTTTAGCTATAGTACATTGTTGTAAAGGCTAGAAAATAGGCAATAGATGGACGAGTGGGTTCGAGGTCCGAGCCGCTAGGTGAGGACCTCGAAGGAGACGAGTCCATCTATTGCACTTTTGGCCGAGACATTACATAGTGCTTTTCACGCCTACTGCGAGGAAATTGCAAATTAATTATAATTGTAAGTAAGTCAAAATTGGGAGCTAGGACTGAGCGAATCGATGTTCAAACTGACCAACCATAACATTGTTGGTCAGTTTGAACTCATAGTTGGCCAGTTCATACGATGTCCAACTAATCCAACCTTTGAAGCCTGTTTTCTGACCATCTTTTGCCACATTTCCGAGCAGTGGCGTGAAAATTAGAATTTTATCAATGTTATTTATATACATTAATCCAATTTAGTGTACCTAATAATGAAGCATGCGATGAAATAATGTTTATATTTACTATTAGATGACTAATAGGTATGCTATCGAGTGTCTATAGACAGGGATAAAATTACATTTTACAATCACTGACCTAAGTTTTCATGTTATGCCTGGCCGCGACATACCTATTCTCGATTTTTCTCGTAATATATCTCTTGTTCTAAGTGTTCTAATAAGAAAGACACGGATGATGGTGCGAGAAAAATCGACACCTTGAAATGATTAATTGGGACACCCTGTATAGGCGCGGCGCATAGCCAATATATTGTCGCCTATAAGGTACCTAAAACCTTAGACCATGTATAAACTTGGGCAAGGGGGTCAACGGGGTCACCAGTCTTTATGGTGGGGGCACAGCACTTCGCTGTGTACCGAGAGAAGGCGACGAGTATGCCCAAAACGAGCCCGCAGGGGCAAAGTGCGATGGGGACTCTAGTGCGTTCAACCGGAGATCAAATACAAATACTTTATTGATAACACCACGTTACATGTCAGGTTTTTATAGCTAGGTATAGGTAATATAATTGACTGAAAATCCCACAAAATACAGGTGGCAAAGACTACCCAGTATTTTGGCTAGCAGCGGTGTTTTACTTTATTTTCATTTGTATAATTTCCTAATACGACAGAATGAAGCACGGAGTGTTAGCCACAGTGTGGTTGCTGACGGCAGGGCGGCAGGGCCCCGCGCTTGAGCCCTTCCCGGGGTTGCCCGCGCACGCCATGGCCGACTGCGGCAGCATACAGAACGCCGTCGATCTACATCTAGATTATATCGTAAGTTATACCTACGAAAGAAGAGCGGAGTGCTAACCACGGTGTGGCTGCTGGCGGCAGGGCGGCAGGGCCCCGCGCTTGAGCACTTCCCGGGGCTGTCAGCGCACGCCATGGCCGACTGCGGTAGCATACAGAACGCCGTCGATCTCCATCTAGATTATATCGTAAGTAAGTTACCTACACCTACGAAAGAAGAGCGGAGTGCTAGCCACGGTGTGGCTGCTGGCGTCAGGGCGGCAAGGCCCCGCGCTTAAGCCCTTGCCGGGGCTGCCAGCGCACGCCATGGCTGACTGCGGTAGCATACAGAACGCCGTCGACCTCCATCTAGATTATATCGTAAGTTACACCTACGAAAGAAGAGTGGAGTGCTAGAGCCACGGCGTGGCTGCTGGCGTCAGGGCGGCAGGGCCCTGCGCTTAAGCCCTTCCCCGGGCTGCCAGCGCACGCTATGGCCGACTGCGGCAGCATACAGAGGGGCTACCGCGAAGTGAAAACGAACTTTGTTCGAATATCTCCGTCTCCGTCGCTCGAACTAGCAAGTGCGACAGAGACGGAGATACACAAACGAAGTTCGTTTTCATTTCCCGGTAGCCCCTCAGAACGCCGTCGACCTCCATCTAGATTATATCGTAAGTTACACCTACGAAAGAAGAGCGGAGTGCTAGCCACGGTGTGGCTGCTGGCGTTAGGGCGGCAGGGCCCCGCGCTTAAGCCCTTCCCGGGGCTGCCAGCGCACGCCATGGCCGATTGCGGCAGCATACAGAACGCCGTCGATCTCCATGTAGATTATATCGTAAGTTACACCTACGAAAGAAGAGCGGAGTGCTGGCGGCAGGGCGGCTGGGCTCCGCACTGGAGCCCTTCCCGGGACTGCCAGCACACGCCATGATGGCCGACTGCGGCAGCATACAGAGCGCCATCGACCTCCATCTAGACTACATTGTAAGTTAAAGAACAAAATCACGTATCCGGACCAATTTCAACATCCTTATCTGCTACCGCTATAAATACTTAATAATCATACCTAGATTGTCTAGCTATTTTATGTGGGAACATTACATAATTATATGACTTTACGCCATGAAAGAGAAACCAAATGAATATACAATATATTGAAATTTTATTATATTTCGTTTAAGTCTGTAATTTATTTCTCTAGTGGACCGCGAGCTAGCAACAGAATTTCGTGACCATAATCGACCCCCGTGCGATAACTTGTGAGAAGGTTCAGAATGTTGTATCATGAAGCTCCGTGCAAGTCAGCTGGGGCTCCGTCGGGGGGTTGACCAGCAGCAGCCTCCCAAACGTTGTACCCTTGTTTTGTCGACAATCTTTTCATCGAATATTATTTCATCGACAACGATTCATCGAAACTTTAGTACTAGTAATATTGTTTAGCGTTATTTTATTTCAACTACTATTCATTTAAATTAATCTTACTACGTAGAAATACTATTCAACGAATATTACTTAATCGCTGATTTGTTTCAAATTATCTTAATTGGAACAACTACATAACATTGCAATCAATTCATTTCTTCGACGTATTACTTTAATACAATTTTATATGTCCTACTGCACATTTATACATTATTCAAATTATGTAAGTAGGTACCTAGTTCATTGAGTGACATACAAATATGTATAATATGTATGTATGTATAATAAAACTAAGAATCATTGGTGTAAATCGTTTATAACAAAAAAATATCAGGGCGGACCAAAATGGCTTGTCATAAGCGAAATCTGTTTTAGGTCGGTTAGGTTAGGGTTCACTTGTGTCCCTCAGACCAGAAATAGACACCCCGCGCAGCGGGGTGGCGTCGACTCGCTGCACGGCTATAACAAGACGGCACGCGAGCTCTGATCATCATGACAAATGATGAAATGTATAATACATATGTATAATAAAACTAAGAAAAATTGGTGTAAATCGTTTATTACAAAAAAACACCCTAATGCAGGAGCAGGATCTATTTATTGATTAAAATAATTAAAAAAAAAAAACAAAAATAAACAAGACAAGTCTGTAGAGATAATATAAGACTTAAACTACCCACATATCTATAATCTCGCAGAGTGAGCCGACTGACGTGATTGCGTTTAGTTTCGATTACAAATATTACCAATTGAAATAATTTTATGCGGAATAAATATTATTACAAGTAAAAAAAATTGTATAAAAAAAACTCGAAATGAAAAGCCATGACATGAATTTGATTGAAATAAGTCAACTACCAATTAAAAGGGTTCCCCTCCGTTAGCCCTAATAATTTCATACCTAATTTCACTAGCCCTAATTTCATTAACCCTAAAATCACAAACCCGAATTTTCATTGTTCCTAATTATTCATTAGCCCTAATTTCAGTATCCCGAATTTTCATAATATCTAATTTCTCATGACCGAATTCTCACTAAGACTATTTTTATTTGACCGATTTCTTCCTAGGCCTAATATTGCAATGCCTAATAATGACTACACCTAATTATCATTGTCTCTAAAATCACTAACCCGAATCTTCATTTTGCCTAAGTATTTTAGCCCTAACGTCATTATCCCGAATTGTCAGTAGTACTAATTTATTTCACTGTTATATTTTTTTTCTCATTATGTCGGTTCTGGCGGTTTGCCGGCCGCTGCCACGGCACGCTCGCTTCGCTCGCTCGGCTCACGCGCTGTAGGGTCGCAGTTCTACCTAACACTCCTCCTCGCTTCGCTCGTCGTCGTACCTACACTGACCTGCCTTAGGGTAGAATAGGTGGGTAATCCGATGTCTATCTAGCTCACTCGTATTAGACAGAGAAGTATAATGCGAAAAAAAATGAGAGAGCTCGTGCGCCGTCTTGTGATAGCCGTACAGCAAGTTGACGCCACCCCGCTGCGCGGGGTGTCTATTTCTGGTCTGAGGGACACAAGTGAACCCTAACCTAACCGACCTAAGATAGAGTTCGCTTATGACATGCCATTTTCGTCCGCCCTGATAATGCACGATCCAATAATCCACGTCCACAAAAACTGGACACGGATTATCGGGCCGTACATTATTTGGCCGTGCATTATTGGCTCCCATTTTGACGGGTTCCCCTCCGTTAGCCCTAATAATTTCATATCTAATTTCATTAGCCCTAATGTCGTTAACCCTAAAATCACAAACCCGAATTTTCAATGTTCCTAATTATTCATTAGCCCTAATTTCAGTATCCCGAATTTTCATAATGTCTAATTTTTCATGACCGAAATCTTACTAAGACTAATTTTATTTAACCGATTTTTTCCTAGGCCTAATATTGCAAACCCTAATAATGACTACACCTATTAATTATCAATGTCTCTAAAATCACTAAACCGAATCTTCATTTTGCCTAAGTATTTTAGCCCTAATGTCATTATCCCGAATTGTCAGTAGTACTAATTTTATTTCACCGGGTTTTTCTTTTTTCGTATTATGTTCATTCTGGCGCTTTGCGCGGCGCTCTGGCGCTCGCTTCGCTCGCTCGGCTCGCGCGCTGTAGGGTCGCTGTTCTACCTAACACTCCTCCTCGCTTCGCTCATCGTCGTACCTACACTGACCTGCCATAAGATAAGAGATGCTGCTGATGATAAGAGAAGAATAGGTAGGTAATCCGATGTCTATCCGTCTCTCTCTTATTATAAAACTTAGAAAGAGACGTATAGTGCGAGAAAAGTCGAGAGAGCTCGCGCGCCGCCTAGTGATAGCGCTACAGCAAGTCGACGCCACCCCGCTGCGCGGGGTGTCTATTTTTGGTCTGAGGGACACAAGTGAACCCTAACCTAACCGACATAAGACAGAGTTTGCTTATGACAAGCCATTTTTGTCCGCCTTAATAATGCACGACCCAATAATCCGCGCAATAATTTTCTTTGAATATCATCACACATAGATGATATCCAAAGAAAACCCGAAAAGTTCACTGTTTCGAAGAAATGTGCATTAATTAGGTCTAGTGAAACATTAGAGCAAAAGTTAATAGGTCAAGTGACAGATAGGTGTGACGAAATTAGATGTAGTGAACATTAAACATAGTACACATTAGGCACAATAATCATTAGGCTTAGTAGTCATTAGGAAAAATCATTATTAGTTTTAAATATATTAGCACACTTGATGTTTAGTATTAGTATAGATTAGGATGTATGAAATTAGGCCTAGCAAATAATTATGCCATATAAGATTAGTTATCCCAATATTAGGGCTAATGAAAATTACATCGAACGTTGGTAGGTGTAATGAAATTAGCACTAACGATATTAGGGTAAGTGGGGGTGACCCAATTAAACGACCTCGGTTCAAATTACCTAGTATCGAGTTTTCGACGGGATGACCTGTCGATGAAATGAAAATACTTGAAACGTTGTCTTTGAAATAATATTCGATGAAATGTTTGTCGGCAATTCAATGGTAAACCCTATTATAATATATGGTTCCATATAGTTCCGCTCCATTCGAGATAATTTAACACCTTCCTACTTCATTTCTGGGTTGAAGAATATCAAGAATTTTCTGTGTCTGCAGGGCAACCTCTGGGTCCTGGACAGCGGCATAGTGGACTCGCTCGAAGCGCCTCGCTGTACGTGCAAGCCGAAAGTGGTGGTGATCAGTACGCTCCTCCGAACGGTGACCAAGCTCCTCGACTTGACTCTTGTGGAACCCTCGTCGCTGCTGCAGAACGTGGCTGTTGATTACGGGCTCGGCGGGAAACCGTTTGTGTAAGTCGAAAGAGGAAATACTAAGTAGATTCACTAAGTTATCTATGTAAAGCCCGACCAGGAAAATAAAAAACCTGCGTAGAACCTTGCCGTAACAAGCCGACGTATTTACGTTCCTACATGATCGAATTCATATGACATTATGACAAGGTTCTACGCAGGTGTTTTATTTTCCTGGTCGGGCATGGGTCGGGCTTTATAATGGTCGTAGCGCAGCATTCATAAAATAGGAGTAGGTTTACTTGACTCAGCGGTCAGCTATTGCTATATTATATTTGGGAACGTATTGATTGGTGCTAACGCTGGCGCGGTGTGTGACATGAATATTATTAATATTCACTTCAAATTTCAATTAAATTGTTTGTAGGTACCAGAGCAAGCATAATCCAAGTTGAACATATTAGTAAAAATTGTCTGTGTACCATATTATTAAGTGACTGTGATGTCTTCATAATAATGACGCCTGTCTGCCAGGAAGGTAGGTAGGTAGTCCAGCGGTCACTGAACAGCGGTCACTGGTCAGAACAGGACACAGAAATGAACATGAAATAAAAAAGTTGTAGTTGTAAGTAGTTGCATCCAGTGTGATGGGGCACGACGACCCATTGGGTAGAGCAGCCTTTTCACTTCATTCACTTCATAATTCATAAGTACCGAATATTATTCGATCATAGTTGTCGGTTTAGTGTAGGTACCTACACTTAAACGACAAGTTACTTTACTAGGTACATAGGTACTTACCTACTTTTGACCTTCAGGATTTTTACCAATTAGGTACTTACCTAACGCCCCTCGTAAGTACTTATACTTACGAGCGGCGTTCAATAAGTTTTGAGAATAGACAGAAAAAACAGAAGTTATCCGTTATATATCATTTTAGGGTTCCGTACCAAAAAAGGTACTAAAGGAACCCTTATGGTGCGACTCCGTCCGTCTGTCTGTCTGTCACAAAGTGAAATATCTCACGAACTACTTAAGGTATCAATTTGAAATTTGGAATGGTTTTAAATGAGAGTCATCCACGTGCATGGAAAATGAAAAAATTAAATATATATTTTAATTTTCCATGAAATCTTACGAATATGAGGAGGGGGCAAAAAAAAACAACTATTGGGTCAAGTGGGGTAACAGTTGAAAGGGCTTGAGTTGCACATTTTGAAACAGTTTTTCTTTTTTTTTTCTACACGGGGAAAATTTTGATCTATGAAGGAAAATGAAAAAAAAACACCATTCCCCTCCCCCCTTATCACCGAAGTTATTCAAGCGAAAAATTTAAAATAATTACTTGTGATTAAGATAAACATAAATATTACGGGAAATGTTTTTTTTATCTGTATCTAGCATATTTTTTGTTTTATTCACAAAAATCATTTCCTAGTTAAGTTTGCAATTTAATCAACTTTATAAGTTTTTGTTATGAAAATCCTATAAGACTATAATAGAAATACCCTTATTTCAAAATAAAAAATAATAATCGAGATCGGTATACGTGATAAACAATAATCGCTAAAACACCAACATACATACTAAGCTGATTGCCCTTGCACGTTAGTACTAAATGGGGCCGATAGACGGCGCTGACCCCATTCGCGTTGTCAAGATTTTTCTAGAATGACTGGAGTTGGGACGGGTATATTTCAATAGCAGGTCAAAAAAAATCGCGATTCAATTGTCTTGGTAGTTTGATGGTATTGGTGTAAAAGATACTAGTTGTTTGAAATTTAATTCTGTTGTGTTGGGTTAAAATAAGTAAATAATTTAACAAATATTGGGACATTTTTTGACCTTTACCTTGAGTTAATCGCTAGTTTGTACGGCACCCTCGGTGAGCGAGTCGGACTCGCACTTGACCGGTTTTTTTAATTATTAAATACGCTCTTTATTGGATTATTTACCTTAATAATATATTAAAAATGTTTTAATTTTGCTTCATAAAAAAAAAACTTTGGATAGACGAAATGAAGACTAGTTTTTACATCGACGCAATTGCACCGATTTTATTGAGGAGTTTTCAATATCTTAGAATAAGAAGTACCTAACTAGTTTTATAGAATTCACAAGCCTGAGAAACAGCCCTAGTAATCGGCAAGCTCGGCCAAGAAAAAAACTCATACAATTGGTTTTTTTCTTTGGTTTTTTTCTGAGACTGCCTCACTTAATTGCTATAGAATTATGATGTATCACTCTCCTTTCGTATTTATATTCATATGTGTCACCTAGGTTCACCCTTTATATATATATAAATATATATATATATATTGATGGCCAGAAAAACCTACCTTGAACTTTGTTACGTGAGCTGTGCTTAAAACAGTTCGTGGCATCAAAATAAATAAACTTTATATTTTAATATAATTTTATTTTATTACCGCACCAGAATTTTGCCAACACCGCACCAAACATGTAACAAAATATCCTCCCATTTTACTGACGTCAGAATATATTCCATACCATCATATTTATTTAGCTATAAAAAAAACATATGAATGAAATCTTTTTTTAAAGTTTTTAGTGTATTATTGAATAATGGCACAATAGGAATGACAAACACAAATTATCACCATGAGACCAAATCATGCTGATTCTCAAAACTTATTGAACACCCCTCGTATTACATTCGGTTAGGTATGTTGATGATTCTGTTTCAGTTTCCTCGCCTCATCGTAATTTATGAACTGTTATGTAAAAACTACTGCTTAATAAATTAGTTGCATCAATTATGCGAAAGGAAACATTATTACCAAAGAACTACCGACGGAGGTGCCGATATGTATAGCGATTACTTTTGCGTAATCGCCACAGGTTCTTCTGCACACCACGTGATCATTAGGTACCCAATTTAACACAATTTTCGGTTTCCGCAATTAACTATTAGTAGTTAACTTGGGACTTAATAGATACGCTTATAATAGATTTAAATGAAATAGGAGAGACGGATTAGGTATATCGGTATATCGGTACACTCCGAATACAGCGGAATAGTAGACCAGTGAAAACGGTTGCCAGGATGCGGGTCCTATGGCATGCGTTTTGGAAACCTCTCGCACTCCGAATACAGCGGAATAGGCTAGTGATAACGGTTGCCCGGATGCGTTTTGGAAATCTTTCGCACGCCGCATGCGGACCATAGGGCCAAGGGCATAGGGCGGGGTGCGATGGGGGGTCGATAGCGACAAATGAAAATGAAATTTTACACCACGAATTTGTCCACGGTAAATGATAACTCCATATCGATAGATCTCGCATTCATCAAGTGTTAGATACAAGATGAAGATATCACAATTATATTGAAGTCCACGTCAAAGCGCTTACATTTAGGTAGGTATAAAACATATACCCAGTCAGAAACTGAGTAAATTTTGCTGGGGTTAATAATTAGGTTATATATTATATATTAAAGCGTCAAAGCTATGTTATAAAAGTCGAACGCAGAGCAAAATTTCCGCCAGCGATTGCTTGAAAGCAAAAAAAACAAGGGCACGTCTATTCATTTCATATGCACATTTCAAATTGCAGGCATTGACAAAGGCGCTATCAACTGCATATCAATATTACAGCGCAGCTAAATATAGACACGACCATTGACTGGTTTTACGATTACGCGGATAAACTACCTAGCTAAGGTCACGAGACAAATTAGTCTTACACTAGGCGCTTATTGCAAAACGTTTAAATTTGTTTTATCAATTAAAGTTATAAATTTGTACCTAGTTAGAAATCTAGTTGGATAAAATGAAGGTTAATAGTGACTTAGGTAGCGGCTATGGCTAAGTCAAGGCAGCTTTGTCGCATGGAAGCTTTATTACAAACATGCAAATGCCGAAACCCAGAACAGATTCATAATAATTCACACCTTTAAGTTAGGTATCGTTTTTGAACGCAATCGGTCTAGTACCCAAGCATTACGAAATGTATGTATAGTGGACAAGCTCAAAAGAGACATGACTGATTTGTACGTGACGGCTTCGCTCACTTTCGATCGCCTTTAACGCCGAATTGAATATAATTACAGATACATCTCAGACGCAACCCGCGGAGCGATCCTGGTTCGCGACGCATCCAGCAGCTCCGAGTGGACCGTGCTAGTGTGTCCTCCAGGCTCAGGGCTCCAAATCGCGCTCGTTAGACGAGGCCCCGCTCACACCGTGCTAGTAGTAACCAGGGCACATCACAGCGGTCTCATAGAAATGGACAGTGCTGCGTTGCGCAGAAAGAATTCTGCTTTACCCCTTCAAGGTAAGAAACAAAGACATTTGCGAGACCATTTGGACCGTGTTGGTGTTAGGCTAGGGGCTCCAATTGGCGCTGATGAGTAGAGACCTCGCGCACACCTTGTTACGGTAGTTAGTGGCCAAGAGGCACACTACACCGGTATATGAGGAATATTCAATTCCGCTTTAACTCTTTCGAGGTAATAAAAAGCCGGCGACAGACATGTGTTCTGTTGGACCAATTTTGGTAAGCACTTAATAAACTATAGTTCTTATAAGAAAACGACGGAATTTTAGCTGACGCCTAACTCACTCATCTCTTATGTTATGTGGCTCACAATACAACGTTCCCAAAGCGCTCGTGTAGCCCGGTGTTTCTGACCTCTGATTGGGTCCGAATAAGTTGTCAAGAATTAAGGGGAGCAATATCATAAATCATAATGGCCTACTAGTACCTACCTAATACTACTACTTTGTTCTAGGAACTAGCTACTCCGAAGCCCTTTCAGAAAAACCAATTGAAACATACCTTCTCCCCCGCCCGCCCAATGGTGAATGGTACTTACTTATTTTCTAGTGTTTGGCGAGCACACGAGTCCGGTCTTCCTCCTCGGTGCCGACACACACCACATATATCTCCGGTACGCCGATGGCACGGACGTGCTGTCATGGGATGTCCGCGGAGGCTACAACATGTCGCACTTCATCAGCATCCACTCCCCCGGTCCCAGGCTCATACCAACATCAGTATATGCAGATCCTTTGAAACATGCTCTCCTGGTACTAGACTCGAACTATGGTGATACTATTCATAGCAATTCACCAGCTTACCAAAGGATTTCTTTTATAGGTCAGCTGTGATTAGCGTGCTATATCATATCACGCAACTTTTATTATCTCGCCGGCCGTAAATTAAATTGCCAAGGTCAATTAGTAACTGGTTTTGTTTCATTTATTGGGTGGTTCGGGAGGTTGGAATTGACAAAACGAAAAAGTCGTGTATAGGTACATAACACTTATATTTTAAATAACGTGGTGAAAGTAAAATAAACATCTTTAAATTAAAACAAATAACACAATACACATTCGGAGATTGAACGACCATCGTTTGGACTGAGAAATAAATCATCATCAACTATCAAGAATTGAAATTGATTTGAATGTTTTTCGCAATATTTTTAAGTTCACATGTAGAACCGACAATACAATTCCTAATCATTAGCTGCTATTACGTGGTGGCCTTTCTTTAATATACGACATTTATATAACACTGGTCGTCTATCTTCGAAATTACAGTATAAAATTATAATATTTCATAATGAGAGCCAGAGCCTTACACAGCGAGAGTCATCTTCCAGAGTATTGGATCAAATTATATTAAATTTATGTTTAAGTGAAGCACAATGCATCCCTGACAAGATGATCACAGGTACCGTTTAGGCCATATAGTATGCTACTTTTACGCTTATAACAATGTCTTTTAAATAAATCAATTTCAACATAAATTATAAACAAAACTTTCACAATCAAGTGCTGCTTACACTATCTAATCTATGCACGGAGGGGTAAATTACAAATATAGGCGGCCAATAACCGTTTTTCCAAAGTTAGTCCCTACATGAACAATTTATACTACCTATCTGATAAGGTTGTATAGTTCTAGAACCATAAACAACCCCCTCCGTAGCCCTTATCTAAGTACTTTCATCTCTGCGTCAGTCGGAAATTACTTGTCATCCCATGTGCATCATTTGAAGGGTCCAGGGAAAGATGTCTAATGAATTTTTTTTCGTGTACCATTCATTTATTCTCGGCATTCGTGTAAACGCAGTTTGTTTCTTTGTGTGTTAATTGTAAAGGTCGTGACGGATCTGAATACTACAGGTAAATTACCTTTTTTTTTCATGTAGCATGTAATACACTTTGAATATTTCTTAATGGTTTTTAAGATGGAAAATAGTATATAAAATTAAGACATGCAAAAATCGTTTTTTATGTACCTACTTCAAACCGTTCTTTTATGTTTTAGGATGAGATGGAGTTGCAGAAGATCGAGTAGTTACCCCGAAGGTTTCTATTTGAAAAATGGCAGCGGCAAGAAAAATAAGGTTTCGCTAAAGAATTCTCTTCAGAAGAAGAATAAGGAAGCTGTTATATTTATTTACGTCAACGACTTAGTCTACGTGGACCCGGGATAAAAATTATCCTATATTCTGATCCAGGCTCAAAACTTTCATCCGAATCGGTTGAGCCGTTTCAGCGTGATTGAGTAACAATCATCCAAACTTACGCATTTATAATATTAATAAATAGGATGTAAATGTAGGATATTTATTTTACATATTATATTGCTAATTTTATGTTAAGTAATATATACAATTTTTATATCAATTTGTATTTTTTACGGACATGACTTTTTAATGTTTGTCAACTCTAAAAAATAAACATCGTATTTTTATTACATTGGACCTACAAAATAATTAAGGCCGCCTAAATTTGTAATTCACCCCCATGTGTTATGTGCAAATATGAAAATATTATTTTCAGTATTTACATTTTCTATAACTCAATATTTGTGATCTGTAGAAACAAAGTATAAAAGCCGATATATACAATATTTCGTAAATAAATTACAATTATTCATAAAATCACATGATACCTTGCAAGTCGTTCCCGGTGGAGGAGGCCGCTGCTCCTTAAATAATATTAGCTGTACCAAACCGAAACCTGCTGCAATTCCAGTACAATATCACTTGGATAATGAGGGTCGACCACGAACGTCGACGATATATAAATATAACTCCTACTACGTACATACCTATTGTAAATCAGCAAATATCGTGTTTTATAATTTCAAAATCACAACATCCCAAGGGCCAAGGCACTAGTGTGGTATTTGTTATGAAAATTTGATACGCCCGCTAGCTACGGTATTTATCCTGTTACCTACAGTCTACACGACACAATACACCACAACAATGCTTTACGTTATACAATTAACGAACTGGTCCAATTTTTAGAGGTTCTTAATAACCAATCTTTGGCATGTGTATTCAATTAATAAATTATAATAATTTCGCAATTGTAAATTGGGATGTTCAAAAATTAACTATAAAAATGGAAGTATCGATAAAGTACTCTGCAGCATGATGTAATCGTCTGGCAAAATAAAGAGTCCCAGATAAATGTGCTGGAAATCTGAATCTATGATATATTCATATTAGATTTGAGTGTCCAGTTTTCCAATAAATACTTTTCCAAACATATTGCTGCAGAGTAACTTTTGTGTGTTGTCAATGTTGTCATTATTCTGTATATCGCGTTACATACGCTCACTGAAAACTCTATAACACGTAATAAATTAACTGTCAACTACCAAAAACAATCAGATCTATGGTTACATACGAAATAAATAAAGGGTAGGGCCACGTGTGACCCTTCAATGGTACCTGTTGCTCTCATGTAGATATTCGAGTTTTCCAAACGGAAGACTTTTCACCTGTAAGAATGCGAAAATTAAGGTTAATTTTCGAGTAATACTACACATTAAGTCTTCGTGTAAAAAGAATGCTACTAATTAATAATGGCATATGTTTAACGGACCACCAGATATAGTAAAATATATCGCCAAAAAATACTTTTTACTCCCAAAAATACTAAATGATCACCAAAATTTTATCTCCATTTTAATGTGAAATAGTAACCCAAAGTATAACATCTTACTATACTATTAAAGAAAATGCTATCCTAATAAATCATTGCTAATCCAAAAATAGTTAAATGATCATCAAAATTGGATCTCCTATTAATGTGAAATAATAACCCAGATTATAACATCTTACTATCCTATTAAAGAAAATGCTATTCTAATAAATCATTGCGAACCCAAAAATAGTAAATGATCACCAAAATTGTATCTCCTTTTAATGGGAAATAATTACCCAAATTATACCATCTTACTATCCTATTAAAGAAAATGATATAATAAATAGTAAAATAATTTCCTAAATTCGACGGATCCCCGCTTTCTTTTCTGGGACTCAAGTCTCCCGCCGTCCGCCCGGGCTCCCGCCAGAAACTCGCTTCGTCGGCCCTTCATTTCACGTGCGCACTCGACCTACGCTCCGCTCGGGAGGTCGCTGCACTTGGGCCTCGTGCAACCCGTTCAACTCAGGACCTCCTTCACGACCTTCTGGCTCCGCGGGCTTTCATATACGCTCTAGGGGGAGGACAGTCAAGACCACGTGGAAGTAGGGTGCGCTGATTCGAGTTTTGGAAGCACTTGTAAATTTGGCATCATTATACTTTATTTGGTAATATTCATATATTTTACGGCAATCATAGTGGGTTATGTAGGTAGAAGTATTGTATTAATTTGGTCACAAAGATTTGGTGATCATTTAGTAAATTTGGTGTTCAAATACAATTTAATGTGCAGTCGTTACTAAAATAGCTGGTACTATTGTGATGGTAGAATTATTATTTTTGGTGTTCAGTATATTTTTTTGGCAAAAGAGCTTAGGGTACCAAAGCATTTTTTGGTGGTCATTATATTTGATGCCATTAATAATTATTTAACTCATGATATGAGCTATTAAATTTCATATTAAAAATTAAGAATATCTTCCTTCACTTATTTCTACTTTATTACTACATAATACGATCACAGATTGCTGGACAAGATTATATTTTTTAAAGTATTGTAAAATTGTCATGATTTACTAGATTACCATATTCATTTATTTATCCTATCATTCTCGATTTTCTACTTTATTATCGTATACAACTACTGAACAAAGATGATTAGACATTAATACGGGTAGCACAAGTACCACGTGACGTGTATTAGCGCTGATCACGCGATTTCCGGAACCTTCCACACGGAATATTTCGCTTAAACAATCAGAGCGGTCAATTAAATTGGCTACAACTTGATTAACACGTACATACCAGATTAAAAACCCCTTTTCACACGGATATATTTTACGTACAATTTGGGTAGACTCGCTTCGAAAATTGGCCTAATGTGTCTACCATTCATCCTTACTTGTCTTATTTGGTAAACAACATTCTAACCTCAAAATGCATCTTTTTAGGATAGAATAGCAATTTTGTGAGTATTAGATCATGCCGAGACGACTTTTCGGACATCACTTCACGATTTTTTTGTCTAGAAACGCTTTTTTTACGATAAAATAGCAGCTATAGTCTAAAAAGATACACTTTGAGGTTAGAATGTTGTTTACCAAATAAGACAAGTAAGGATGAATGCACCTTACACTATTTATTACACAATAGGGGTGTAGACACTAAATAAAATAATCAATGTCGTATTTTCTCAAAAACTATTACAAATGAAAATTTTTAAATGAAAGGAAAAATTTAATGCTCCGAGCCGGATTCGAACCGGCGACCACAGGCATTCATGGTCCGTCGCTACTACCAACTGAGCTATCGGAACAATATTAAAAATGTACTCAAATGGAGAAAAAATCACAGCAAGATGTTAAATTATAACGAAGTTATACGTGTGCAAAGTTTTAAGAAGGAGTATGTTCTGTCCCCTTTTCGCAAAACGCAACTTCATATGAAACCATGACGCTCGCAGTTAATGACGTCACTAGAAGACGGCAACGTACCGTGCCCCATCGTGTTCGGCGCCGTCATCGACTCGGCCTGCCGCGCGCGCGACGCGCTCTGCGGCAGCCTGACAGATAGATTGTGACGTGACTAACTGCGAGCGTTTTCTCTCTAACAAGCAATATTAAAACGGCTGTAGTTTCGTAATTCTTTGAGATACCTGAATGGGATTTTCGTCACCAGGCATAATTTTACCGCCTTTCTTTTGGAGTAATACTAATTTTCGAGTCTACACCAGTGTTCCATTGCCAATCTAGTATTTATGTTAATATTTTATTGTACACAAGACACAGGTAAAAATAAAGAAGTGATAGGTTAAGTCGGTACAAAGGCAAACTTATTCCTGTAAGGAGTCTCTTCCAGTTAACCTTTTAGCAATTGAGTGGAGATCATGAAGTAACAGATGGACACATTGGGATGTGTACAGAGACTTATCAATCTAGTTAAATTGTACGTAAAATTGTTTTGTGTGAGGGAGGTTTTAGTGAAGAAAAAACTTGACGTTACTTTTGGTCAGGGCTGTAGCTATATCTAAAGTATAAGGTACGGAGGAAAAGATACTAACCTGTCCTATGAGATTCCCCGGAGATGTGGTTGGCGTGCCGGGGCACGATGTACTTGGAGTCCTGGAACATGGTGAGCACCAGGTCCTCCGTGGTGGGGTGGTACTCGACGCCGTTGATGCTGGCGACGAGCGGCGAGCTGTCGAAGTTGCGGTTGGCGTCGCGCGGGTAGTCCACCGAGCGCGGCCGTCGCCCGTCCACGGGCGTCATCTTCGGGTTGACGTGGACGTCCTTGTGGATGTACGGCTCGGACGCGCTCGGCTCGGCGCACTCGCTCCTGGTCGCGGGCGGGCGGGGGCCGGCGCCCTCGAGCACGAGCGGGCGCCGCAGCGTCGGGGACTGCACGCCGGCGGCGCGCGCGGCCGCGGGCTCGTCGTCCGGCAGGCTCGCCACGCTCCGCGCCGACGCGCTGCGCGACGGCGGCGTCATCTCCGACTCCGACTCGGGCTCGATACTCGGAGCCTCGACCTTCGCGTCCCGGGCGACCTCGTCCTTCGCCTCGGTGATGTTGTCGAGCGTCTCGCTCGGCTGCTTCACGTACTTCGGCATCCGCAGCGCCCAGTGGCCCGTCTCGTCGGGCGAGCGCGAGTGCGCGACGGCGGGCCGCCGCCGCCGGTAGAACAGCATGTACGCGGTGTTGTCGACGAGCTCGCCGTACGCGTCGTCCTCGGGCACGGGCGTGACGCGCGAGTCATCGAACTTGTACCAGCGATCGTCGTAGGGGTTCTTGCAGGCGGCGGTGTAGTGGCCGGTCTCGAGGTCGTCGCCGTGGTGGTAGCAGACAGCGTACAGGTCGTAGGTGTTCGCGGCGGGCGAGGCGGGCGGGGCGGGCGAGGCGGGCGAGGCGGGCGAGGCGGGCGAGGCGGGCGAGGCGCGGCGGCGCGGCGAGCGCGAGTGGCCGGCCGCAGGCGCCGCGTCAGCGCCGGCGCCGCGCTGCGCCAGGTGCGGCGTCATGTCGAGCGAGTGCAGGGGAAACTCCACCATCGTCGTCAACTTTGTACTCGTTCGGCATTTGGCTTGCCTGTGACAAATATTTCAACATTTAGTCCCCCTAACAAAATTAATTCGTTCAGATTCCGAAGAAACGTGTCGTACTTACTGTCGAAACCTCTTCAGATGAATGACTAAGATGTCCGGCAGCGACCATAGACCGAGCGTTTTCACGACCGGCATATACCTCTGGCACTGCGGGCACCTGGAACAGAATAAAACAGACCTCGTGAGAATGGAAGAGTATAAGAATTGGTGACATTTACCTGCTGACTACGAGACTAAATTATTGATGACGCAATTAACGAACAATTTATGAACTTTACTGTAATGCCTCTAAAGAAAAGTTGTGACATTGTTTGCACTAGATGGCCCCAGTAGAATTAGTCATATGGCATGCAAGAGCCACATCATTTGTTTACTGTCACAAATAAGGCAACGTATCACACGGCCGCCTGTACATTACATACTAGCTCCTCGCCCCCGCCGTCGCATACTCGTCAGGTGCGTGTACAGTAGAGTGTACCTCCACGGGGTCGCATACTCCTCAGGTGCGTGTACAGTACAGTAGAGCGTACCTCCAGGCGTCCTCCTGCGACAGCTGCTCGGCGCGCGTGTAGTGCGCGAGGCAGGCGTGCAGCGTGAGCGGAGGCGCCGCGCCACGCGTCGACACGTGTACCTCGCACGCCTCCACGGGGTCGCGGATTATGCTGCCGGAACAAACACACATTATGCTGCGTGTGAATTTGTGCGGCTCAGCTCGGCTTCACCAAATTACATGCCGCGTGGCACGCTCGTATACACGTCCAAATTACGCGAGGCACGCACACTGAGACGCCTTTGAGCGCGGTCAAAATACCGACTCTCGGCAGCTCGCCGCGAGCCACTCGCGCGCTGCTCGCGCACAGCGCATGAGCGCGTACGACAAAATAGATGAGCCGTGCGTGCCCGAAGCTGCTCAAATTCGTACGCACCTGAACATTTACATTTCCAATGGCACCCATACACTTTTCGGTGCTTGCGCTAACCGACGATGAAATTTGTGTCAACCAATAGGCGTTAAAATAAGATCGAAAAAAAAAAATCTGTTTCAATTTAGAATGGTATAAATCCACTGGAGTGGAGGATGCCCTTTAATGTTGAGCATAATATCGATCCTGCTACATTCCTATTTGCTATCGCAAAATAAACAAACAAGGTCGTGCAAGTTGTCTTTTCGTCGTTCAGCTCGTGCTCCCAATATAGAGACATTTTTTTTGTATTCTCAGTTTAGCAATCAAGCTACAATAACCTGTCTCTGTGCGCCGGGTCCCACAGCAGCTCTAGCCGGAGATGTGGGTGCTTGTCGTGCGAGCAGAGCGCTTGCTCCACATCCAGAGCGAACAAGGGATGGGGTAGCTGAAACAAACGAATATAGTTAAACTAGCTTCTGCCCGCGACTCCGTCCGCGTGGAACTCGTTTATATCGCAGCTCCAGACCAACTTTTACCCACCCATTTCACCCCTTTAGGGGATGATTTCGGGGATAAAAACTATCCTATGTCACTCTCCATTCCTTCAACTATCTCCGCTTAAAAAATCACGTCAATTTGTCACTTCGCTTTGCCGTGAAAGATGGACAAACAAACAAACACATACACTTTCCCTTTTATAATATTAGTATGGATGTGCAACTGGTCAAACAAGGCCTTAAGAGTCAAACAGCTTGGTAACCACTTTCTGACTAGAATAGTAAATTTGTCTGAGCGCCAGCACGCGCTCCGCCACCACCGCGCTCATCTCCTTCAGCAACAACTTCTGCAGGTCCTCGTACAATACCTCGGGCTGCAAGTAGGCGGGGTCGCGCGGGCGGAGCGCCTCAGCGAGGCGCGCGCGGAAGATGTCGGCGCCCTGCGCACCCTCCAGCACGCGCTCCGCCACCACCGCGCTCATCTCCTTCAGCAACAACTTCTGCAGGTCCTCGTACAATACCTCGGGCTGCAAGTAGGCGGGGTCGCGCGGGCGGAGCGCCTGAGCGAGGCGCGCGCGGAAGATGTCGGCGCCCTGCGCACCCTCCAGCACGCGCTCCGCCACCACCGCGCTCATCTCCTTCAGCAACAACTTCTGCAGGTCCTCGTACAATACCTCGGGCTGCAAGTAGGCGGGGTCGCGCGGGCGGAGCGCCTCAGCGAGGCGCGCGCGGAAGATGTCGGCGCCCTGCGCACCCTCCAGCACGCGCTCCGCCACCACCGCGCTCATCTCCTTCAGCAACAACTTCTGCAGGTCCTCGTACAATACCTCGGGCTGCAAGTAGGCGGGGTCGCGCGGGCGGAGCGCCTCAGCGAGGCGCGCGCGGAAGATGTCGGCGCCCTGCGCACCCTCCAGCACGCGCTCCGCCACCACCGCGCTCATCTCCTTCAGCAACAACTTCTGCAGGTCCTCGTACAATACCTCGGGCTGCAAGTAGGCGGGGTCGCGCGGGCGGAGCGCCTCAGCGAGGCGCGCGCGGAAGATGTCGGCGCCCTGCGCACCCTCCAGCACGCGCTCCGCCACCACCGCGCTCATCTCCTTCAGCAACAACTTCTGCAGGTCCTCGTACAATACCTCGGGCTGCAAGTAGGCGGGGTCGCGCGGGCGGAGCGCCTGAGCGAGGCGCGCGCGGAAGATGTCGGCGCCCTGCGCACCCTCCAGCACGCGCTCCGCCACCACCGCGCTCATCTCCTTCAGCAACAACTTCTGCAGGTCCTCGTACAATACCTCGGGCTGCAAGTAGGCGGGGTCGCGCGGGCGGAGCGCCTCAGCGAGGCGCGCGCGGAAGATGTCGGCGCCCTGCGCACCCTCCAGCACGCGCTCCGCCACCACCGCGCTCATCTCCTTCAGCAACAACTTCTGCAGGTCCTCGTACAATACCTCGGGCTGCAAGTAGGCGGGGTCGCGCGGGCGGAGCGCCTCAGCGAGGCGCGCGCGGAAGATGTCGGCGCCCTGCGCACCCTCCAGCACGCGCTCCGCCACCACCGCGCTCATCTCCTTCAGCAACAACTTCTGCAGGTCCTCGTACAATACCTCGGGCTGCAAGTAGGCGGGGTCGCGCGTGCGGAGCGCCTGAGCGAGGCGCGCGCGGAAGATGTCGGCGCCCTGCGCACCCTCCAGCACGCGCTCCGCCACCACCGCGCTCATCTCCTTCAGCAACAACTTCTGCAGGTCCTCGTACAATACCTCGGGCTGCAAGTAGGCGGGGTCGCGCGGGCGGAGCGCCTCAGCGAGGCGCGCGCGGAAGATGTCGGCGCCCTGCGCACCCTCCAGCACGCGCTCCGCCACCACCGCGCTCATCTCCTTCAGCAACAACTTCTGCAGGTCCTCGTACAATACCTCGGGCTGCAAGTAGGCGGGGTCGCGCGGGCGGAGCGCCTCAGCGAGGCGCGCACGGAAGATGTCGGCGCCCTGCGCACCCTCCAGCACGCGCTCCGCCACCACCGCGCTCATCTCCTTCAGCAACAACTTCTGCAGGTCTTCGTACAATACCTCGGGCTGCAAGTAGGCGGGGTCGCGCGGGCGGAGCGCCTCAGCGAGGCGCGCGCGGAAGATGTCGGCGCCCTGCGCACCCTCCAGCACGCGCTCCGCCACCACCGCGCTCATCTCCTTCAGCAACAACTTCTGCAGGTCCTCGTACAATACCTCGGGCTGCAAGTAGGCGGGGTCGCGCGGGCGGAGCGCCTCAGCGAGGCGCGCGCGGAAGATGTCGGCGCCCTGCGCACCCTCCAGCACGCGCTCCGCCACCACCGCGCTCATCTCCTTCAGCAACAACTTCTGCAGGTCCTCGTACAATACCTCGGGCTGCAAGTAGGCGGGGTCGCGCGGGCGGAGCGCCTCAGCGAGGCGCGCGCGGAAGATGTCGGCGCCCTGCGCACCCTCCAGCACGCGCTCCGCCACCACCGCGCTCATCTCCTTCAGCAACAACTTCTGCAGGTCCTCGTACAATACCTCGGGCTGCAAGTAGGCGGGGTCGCTCGGGCGGAGCGCCTCAGCGAGGCGCGCGCGGAAGATGTCGGCGCCCTGCGCACCCTCCAGCACGCGCTCCGCCACCACCGCGCTCATCTCCTTCAGCAACAACTTCTGCAGGTCCTCGTACAATACCTCGGGCTGCAAGTAGGCGGGGTCGCGCGGGCGGAGCGCCTCAGCGAGGCGCGCGCGGAAGATGTCGGCGCCCTGCGCACCCTCCAGCACGCGCTCCGCCACCACCGCGCTCATCTCCTTCAGCAACAACTTCTGCAGGTCCTCGTACAATACCTCGGGCTGCAAGTAGGCGGGGTCGCGCGGGCGGAGCGCCTCAGCGAGGCGCGCGCGGAAGATGTCGGCGCCCTGCGCACCCTCCAGCACGCGCTCCGCCACCACCGCGCTCATCTCCTTCAGCAACAACTTCTGCAGGTCCTCGTACAATACCTCGGGCTGCAAGTAGGCGGGGTCGCGCGGGCGGAGCGCCTGAGCGAGGCGCGCGCGGAAGATGTCGGCGCCCTGCGCACCCTCCAGCACGCGCTCCGCCACCACCGCGCTCATCTCCTTCAGCAACAACTTCTGCAGGTCCTCGTACAATACCTCGGGCTGCAAGTAGGCGGGGTCGCGCGGGCGGAGCGCCTCAGCGAGGCGCGCGCGGAAGATGTCGGCGCCCTGCGCACCCTCCAGCACGCGCTCCGCCACCACCGCGCTCATCTCCTTCAGCAACAACTTCTGCAGGTCCTCGTACAATACCTCGGGCTGCAAGTAGGCGGGGTCGCGCGGGCGGAGCGCCTCAGCAAGGCGCGCGCGGAAGATGTCGGCGCCCTGCGCACCCTCCAGCACGCGCTCCGCCACCACCGCGCTCATCTCCTTCAGCAACAACTTCTGCAGGTCCTCGTACGACGTCTCGCGGGGCACTTGCATCGCGTACGGCGATCCTGGAAACGACACACAATTTATTATTTTAATCAGGTTAGATTTAATTTTGGGGGTTTATTTGTCTTTACGTACGGTACGTTGATAGACAGTATACGCCTACATTATAGTATACTGCGTCTGGAGTAGTGTCCATCAATGTGTCAACCAAATTGTCGTCTGTATGCGCTTACTAGTCTAGATACCAAAGTGACATTTACCGAACCGTTCCCCGTCGAGCAAGTTGACCCAGAGGATGAGCAGGTACGGCGTCTGCGGCGTCTGCAGCAGCGGCGGCGCCTCCACGCAGTACAGCGCGCCCGCGTCCAGCCCCGCCGGCTCCCAGCCGCCGCGCGCCACGCACCAACCTGGCACAACACAACAATATAATACTTCTATTTGTTTTCACACCTGCTATTCAAAGAAGTCGTTAGCCGTGTCTGCACCCGACGCGTGCCTCGGCCGAGCACGCCTCGCCCGAGCGTGCGCGCTCAGTGTAGACGTGCCTCGGCGAGCCACGCCTCGCCCAACGCATGCGTGCGGTGTAGACACGGCAATTGGTGTCCACAAGTGAGGATTCAATATTGTCTGGTCTCCGCTGATTCATTTGAATTTTCCTCATAGGTGTAATAGCCAATCGGTACCAAAATTATTTCCGTCTTGGGAGTAAACACTGGAATCCCTCGTGACGCTCTAGATTTTACTTTAGTCTTTCGCTTATCTTAAAACGAGTCTCAAGGGAGCAATATGATACTTTGTGTATTTATTTTATCTACCATTGTTTTTTTAATGGCCGCAACGTGTCCAGCGTCCGCGATGAGTGAGAGGACGCTTCGCACTTTGTACCCAACATTCGACTCTTTTTTTTTCAATAATCCGCGACGGTTACTCAGACCAAGAAATCATTTTTTTTTTCTTGGTCTTATATGCCAGAATATCGTGCCGTACATACCTGCACTGACTCGCAATTTTGTTTGTTTTATGCTACATAAAAGACTAGCTGTCCGGCCCGGCTTTTTCCCGCGGTAAAAAGTAGCCTATGTTCATAAGGGATAATGTCGGCTTCTAATGGTAAAAGAATTTTTCAAATCGGTCGAGAAGTTTCGGAGCCTATTCAATACAAACAAAAAAACAATCAAATCTTTCCTCTTTATAAATTTTATAATATTATTATTGTAGGTAGTGTAGACTACCCATACCAGTTTCATTGATTTCAGCCAGGATGATGTTATCACGGTCGATGCCAGTGTCCGTGTGCAGGGTTGTGCGCAGGTCCTCCATCGTGGAGGTGGGTTGTAGCTCCACGCCAATGCGGACTTGGCGCGGTTGTTGATTCACATACACGACCTGTTCAATGATTAACACAGGTCATTAACTACACAGTAAACTAAAAACATTACATTTTATCGAGTGTTTAAACCAAGACAAATTTTCTCCCTAAAAAATCAGGTGTAAGTGCCAGAATAATGTTGAATTCCACATTTAGGTTCCACGATTAAATGAGACCAGGACGGCTATCACGAGACGGCGCGCGAGCTCTCTCGATTTTTCTCGCACTATCCGTCTGCACTAGAAGGGGGGAAAATGATTGGTCGGTTTAAAACCATAATGGAAGGAAAGATAGAAGGAAGGAGAGCCAGGGGAAGACCACGACGCAGTTATATAGACCAAATACAGGAAAAAGCTGGTGTCGTGTCGTATCAACAAATCAAAGGGCTGGCGTACGACAGAGAAATGGAAAATACTCCACCGGCAAGAGGATAACTCTTAAATTAATGATGATGATCCGTCTCTTATTAGCACACTTAGAACAAGAAGTATAGTGCAAGAAAAATCGAGAGTATCTCAAGGCCGTCCCATGATAGGTGTGCACTATGAACCTGCCAGCAGTCTCATCACCAACATGGAATGTAAGATTTAATTTCATTCAGGCACAGCACAAATTATTGTCAAAGTAAACAACATTTCTTGATCTATAAATTCGCATCATAGAGCATACTCACATTGACAGGTAAGGGAGATATTTGTGCTGCGGGCGGCCTCGGAGGTAGCTGTACGCTCACGCAATGGAAGGGGTCAAATGTACATGATGTCCGCTCACATTTCGCGCAAGTCAATGCAGACCTGTCAAACATATTTCACATGACATAATGCAACCGCAATTGAATAGTAGATTGCTAATACCAACCAAGGATGAGGTATCTTGACACTCGAACATAGTGGTACAGTAGAACTCATAAGTAGCGGAACAGCTTGAAACCTAAGTCGCTTTCAACCGTTTGACAACTTCATATGGCAATTTAAACATGATTTTAAAGCGACACAGTACAAAAGGTGTTCTTAGACACGCCCATAGGGAGCAGCACTCCAAACCTACTACTTTTACTTTGTTCCTGAATGAAAAAAAAAGTGAGTAGTATTGGTATGACAACATAATGATTTGTAGTTTAGTTAGTCTTGCAAGTATAACATCATTTATTCATCATGTTGGTCATTTGACAACCAACATCATGGAGGAAAAGTTGAAACTTCAATTAAAAAAAATAGCGGGATATTATGTTTAGTAATATTATTTTATACATGTTTCAGATGTTTTGTAGAATCTGCAATATATATATGGTAAATTCCTGACAAGGAAATAGAGTCACGATAGCATGTTATCGCAATTGATTATTCCACCAATATTTAAATAATATATAGTATGGCACAGGAATGGCATGTAAAACTAAACAGAAATGATTTGCTGTGAGTCATCCGTGCGAGATAACAAACGACCTTGATCTTTATCTGACGAATGCTATTTATAGTGTATTCGTTTGATGCGGGCGAAGGATGAATGCTTTTATTCAGCTTTTAAATATACAGCGCTTATCAGTAGGTACACTGTAAAAAAATTAAGACCATCTGTCTAAAGTAGAACTTTTGCTGGATGGCGTTATTTAAGCGACGTTCCACACCGACATACAAAATATATTCTATCTATCTATCTATTCAGCCCGTATCCACCCACTGTTAAGTACAGGCCTCTTCTTTATTACGCCACTCTCCTCGGTCCTGTGCTAATCTCATCCACAGTTTGCCTCCTGTTCGGCAGATATCATCAGTCCATCAAGCTGGTGGTCTGCCCACTGACCGTTTCATTGTTTCAAAATATATTATGTTCAAATAATATAATAGTAAGCTCAATAGACAACAATATACTTTAGATATAAGTTAAAAACAGAAAACACCCAAGAGTCAATATAATATTTATGCCCATCACACAAATATTTGTGTAAGTATATGATAAAAATATTAAATTACCGATACTGAGCTTGAAATACTGCCTGGACAAATGAACTATTTCTTCTAGCATGATTTGCTAGGGTTTCTGCTGCTACCACCTCGTCAGGCTTGCCGCAAGTGTTCTGGAACATGTAACACAGAATATATTTTTTATTAGCAGTATAAGTATTTTTTTTTATTTGAGTCAGGCAACACAAAAACTCGTTAAAACGCGACGCGCGGCACAAGTTCTGGGTGTCAAATTTGATACAGGACAATTAGACATTAATGGGAACTATTCCTAAAATCAATAATTAAATAGTCCATCTTAGGATACTAAAATGTCAAAAACCAGACCCTCATTCTCATTCTTTTGTGATGAATGTCAGTTTACAACCTTGACTTGATGTCAAAAATGTACTTACTCGGTTTCTTCAGTCTATTATCTTCTCCACTTGCTGCAAGTGGCCTACTCAAAATCATTTTTATTAGTACAATATAATATTGTATTGTTTGTACCTTAATTGTTTTGTATTTCTTTTTAGTGGCAGTGTTTAAATCTTCATGAACCTTATCTAGTAACCAAAAAAGAAATTCTTGTGCATCATGTTGGCTGTTCCCTCTGTATTGCATGCCATGCCTCTCAACTGCTCCCTGTAAAAAAAAAATTCATTCAAGTTCATGTTTCTATAGAAAGCTGCAGGATCACTTAAATAATTTGATGGTGAATGGGTAATTGCCTTATGTTATAATTTCTAATATGTTAAACGGTATGAAACATAAAATTATCATAGTAAATTAGTTTCAAAAAAAAGGAAAATTAATAATAAAAAATATATATTTCTGCCCCAGTCCAAGTTGGCCAAGGTTGCACAGGGAGGTTCCAGAACACTTTGGGAGCTCAAATGTATACCTCAAGCCATGACACCGAAACTACGCGTCATTGCTTTAACTCCTAATAGGCAAAATCATTCTTACCAACTTGGAAATACAATGCTCTAAAAAATAATAATTACAATAAAAACTAACTTTCTTTGAAAACCTGTAGTAGGTATATAATTTGCTATGTAGATAGTTTTTGTTTCTATGGAAATAGGATACAGACCCTATATCATCTATTAAGAAAACATAAAATCAGCCAAGTGCGTGTCGGGACGCACTTAGTGTAGGGTTCAATAGTTGCCTGTCTTTCTTAGTTACATCAATGAATTTGTACGAAAGTTGACCGGGCCGGGCCGGGCCGGGCTGAATAGATAGATAGATAGATAGAATAATATTTTGGAACAGGCTATACAATGAGAAAAAATCACTTAGTTAGGTGTAGGAGGCGTACCTCAAAACAGTTTTTTTTTTAAGATTTTATTCTTATATTTTGTCAGCGTGATTGATTTATATACCCATGCCGAATTACAGTTTTCTAGTTCTAGTAGTAATGGTTACTGAGCTAAACCGAAGATGGATGGACGGACAGACAGATGGTTTGTCACATCTCACAACAGGATAACAAGACTCAAAATGTTATTACAATAATGTAATTAGGATTCTCAGGGTACCTAATGCGTGAGTAATTCTCAATAAACATTCATTGGTAAAACATATTTTTAAATATGGTTATTAAACAGAAGAGGCAACTTACCTTAAATGCTGTACTCATGTCAGGTGTGTATCTACATGCCCAGAGAGCTTTTAAAAGAGTTGCCAGTTGTTCGGTTACTTCACCCCTTGTGCCATATTTTTTTGAGTTTATTTTATTTCTTTTTTGTAAGTCCACCTGGAAACAATGAATACCAAAATCAATATTGAGAACCTACAACAGCTAAAATATCCACTTTATTCATATACACAATTCTCAACTGAAAAGTTACAGCAAGGATTTGTGTTAGTATCAGTAGTCTACATCACAAACAGATAGGATGGTGTATTCCCACTCGTTCACACTTCCACAATGTGAGAAAACCCCAGTATTTGCAGACAAAAGGCAGCTGAAATAGACTGGTGAAGTGATTTTTTTCTTGCCATCAACCTAGCATATCTTTAAAAACCCTGGCAACCTTATCAGCCGCATGAACAACACAGGCATTATTTATCATATGTCATCAAAAGGTAAGATTGGTACACATACAATGTTCCAATTAAAATATAATCAATAAATTCTCATCTTAACACATTCAAGCAACCAGACTATTTATAGATGTTGAATTTAAAGAAGCAAAATCAAACTGGCATATTGGTAAATAAGTAAATTTTAAGTTACCTTGTAATGATCTAACACAAAATATTCAGCAATAACATCAGTATGTGAAAGGCACTGCAAGACAGCATTCATGTAACAAGTGTTGCCGTGGTTTTTGATGCCAGTAGCCGCTGGAGTAGCGCCCGGGGGCCACGGAGGGTCACCACTGCAGGGAACTCTCTCGCCATTCATTACTGCTGGTGCCGATTTTACCTGCAAACACAATCATTTCAATAAAAGACCACACAATTATAATGAATGCAATCAGTAATCTGAACTCTGTAACATCTTCGACATCTCTCACCCCAGACACATTTACGGTGCTCATGTGTTGCGCTATTTTGTTCAGAAATCGTTTCCATGATGGCCTTCTGAATAACTTCCTTTCGATCACACCGTCGTCCTTCGTACAATCGGCAATTGTAGAGCTGGCACTGGCTTGCTTATTCTCACTATCGTTACTTTTATTTTTGCTGGAACTCGGTTTGGTCGTACCAAAAGGATTTCGAGGCAACGTAAAGGTCCTCTTTAGTCGGGATCCTTCCACCTGTTTTGGTGTCATGTTATTATCCGCAACTTCGTTAATCAATTCACTCTCCGAACATGATTTTAAAACAGAAGACAAATTATTAGAAGACATAATCACAGTTATATACTAAAATTATACTTGAAAAGGGCTATAAGAAAAATAAATCTGACTACAAAACAATGCATTGCAATAGATATGTCACTGACATAAGCGCCATCTTGATTCGATTTTTTTTTAATTTTTTTTTTATTCGTCCATTCGGCCAAGACCATGGGCCATACTGCCTCGTATTCAGTAAGCATTTTGATTCGAACAAGAAAATATTACCACTATTTACCACAGATAAACTTTCTATAAAGCATTCTATACACGTGCACGTCCATGATGCGCTATCCACATTATGTGATTAAACCCCAATTTGTCAGTACAACATGTCGAAGTCAGAATTGGGTGTAGCGTACACACCTAACAACTGCAACTACAATTTCATTCAGTGTGGCCAGTTAACAGAAGGAAAGCGAAAATTGGCGCATTCAAACGGTCCTGCGAAGCGGACTGCAAGATTGTTACTAACCGATGAGATAGGGCAAGACAGCACGTGTAACACACAGCCGCGACATACTCTCGATTCCTCTCGCACTATTCCTCTTGTTCTTATAAGAGAGACGGATAGTGCGAAAAAAATTGAGAGAGCTCGCGCGCCGTCGCGTAATAGCCGTGCAGCACACAAAAATCGCTTCGCAGGACCGTTTGAATGCGTCAATTTTCGCTTTCTTACTGTTAACTGGCCACACTGAATGAAATTGTAGTTGCAAAACACCGGTTTAAAAAAAAAAAACAAAATTACAGTGTAAAATATTAATACAATGTTCTTTAGCATATATTTTTTAATTGTCGTTTAAATTTATTTGTATGAAATTTGTGAGAAAAAAAAACTTGGCAGATCATGCATATTCCATGGTCCAAATTGTGATTTTCATGCAATCAGTCCGTACAACTCGTTTGACGGTTGGAACATGCATCCACACTATAGCAATTAGTCAGATTCTGATGAATTGGGGCTGACAAATCACTTAATGTGGATGGCCCATCATGTGACGGCCGCGACGTATTCTCGATTTTTCCCGCACTATACCTCTTGTTCTAAGTGGTGCGATATGGATATTGTGAGAAAAATCAAGGGAGCTCGCGCGCCGTCTTGCGATAACCGTGCCATGCATTTTATCGTGGTTGTCATGAGACGTAGACGTAGGTAATGGGATTGGGCTTACGGACTAGTATTATTTTCTGTGTCCCTCCTCGACCATCCACCGATTTCGTTCGTGTAGCGACTGCTAATAGAGTGACGTGGTTGTACTGAAAATTTATATTCAAAGTTCGTGTATTCATCATCTATTGAGACGATTTTGTCTCGAGTGCTCGTTAAACTCGGCAAATGTCCGTTAGTACGGCCCTTAATGTCTTAATGAATTGAGTGAAACAGCTTGACAGCTGACAGCTGTGTAAAAATGTCCATGCGTGCAACAGTGTCATTGTCACTGTCATTCAGTGTGGGTGTTGGTGTGATGTCAATGATGTCATGGGAGTGGTAGAACATGGGAAGGAAAATTAAATTGCGGAAAATGCTAAATTAGTTAGCTAGAAAGGTAGGGGTGATTGAGTTGCGATGTTTGAGCGCAACAATTAAAGTTTCTAAAATGTGCTTTCCGGATATAAAGAATTTTCTTGCAGCATTCGCGGTATACTTGAATTTCAATATGAATGTTATTTATTAATTTATAGGTAAGGGAATACGAAATCACTTTATTTTCAACGGTCATTGTCAAATTAATTTGGTTATATTTAGGGATATCTTCCACGCCACTTTTCTATACTCATAAATTTATATCAGGCCTGTTCGATTTATATAATAAATTAATTTATAATTTTGCTTTGCACCATAAAAATTAAAAAAACCTAAATAAGTATTGTATGTACATAGAAACATGTTTTCCCTTAGATATGAGCAATCAAGATATTCTTAAAAAGTATAGTTCTTATCCATAAATTATCCCCTAAGGGGGTGTAAGGTTGTATGGAGCTATAATATAAACAAGTTCCATGCAGACAAAGTGATGGGCATTATGCTAGTAATAATAAACCTAACTGAAAAATCTAGATTTCTACCTTATTTAACTTTTGCTTGAATTACAATTCACTGGTAATGCAATCATTAGTAATTAACTATTACCCTTTTTAGCACAAAAAAATGGATGCAATGTACAAAGCATACAACAAATTAAAACTTCTGGTGTGGAAGAATTTTCTTCTTCAGAAGAGACATAAATATCAAACTATATTTGAAATAGCTTCACCTGTCATATTTTCGCTATTTTTAATTCTAATAAGATGCCTTGTGGATCCACAATCAAAACCTGCCATCTACTATTCACCTTTCCAACCAATGTTTTACAATGCTACTGGTAGAGATATGTGAGTATGCTGAACAAATGACATATTTGCTTGTGCTGTATTTAAGATTTTGCATGCACCTAGTCCCACAGTGGAACAGCTATTATGAGCTTAAACTATTCCTACACTTTTAAGTGGGTTGCCCTTGGGTTACCCGTAAATATTGCTTTTGTGCAGTATAGGATTTAGGTCTCATATTGCACAATTAGTAGAGATAAATCGGAGGTCATTAAAATGTTTGCCTTTTTAGCAAATCTAGAAAGGAGAACATTTAAAGTGTCAATTATGTACAAGTAGTCTCACTAATCCGGCACTTCAATGGTCCAGTATGTCCAATAATCCAGCAACCTCCGTTTGTGCCTCCACCCAAATTTCGCTCCATGCTTGCTCTCTGGTACCTGTGTAATCTTGATTTTATCTATGTAATCCAATAATTTACCATTCTTATACTCCGGCACCCCCTTGCTTTGAGTAGTGCTAGATTACTGAAACGTAAACGTAACATATATGTTTTTTACTAACACTATAACTATACTGACTAACACATATTTTTCTATGCAGTGGTAATATAACAACAATAAAACAACAAGGCACTCTAGCGTTTTCACCAGAAGGCCCACTACCAAGGAAAGCTCTAAAGGATGCCCTAGAATTGGTAGCATTGGACAACATGAGTGGTCTGCTTTCACTTTTGTTTGATCCTAAAATGCTACCAGAACCCAAAGGGTTTAAAGATGCTCAGACTATGGCGACATCTCTCAGCAAGCCCAATGCTATGAAAGCTATTCTTGTTGGAGTGCAATTTGAAGATAATATGGCTAGTAAGTTATATAATATGTAATAAATTACCTTATTTTTTAGGGTTCCTTACCTCAAAAACGAAAAAACGGAACCACTTTGTTTCTCTTTCAATTCGTGTTAATAGTTCTGAGAAATGAATCTTGAAAGCAGAAAACGTGCCAATTTAATGTGGCTACCCTATTTCTTTTAGTTTTGCGGGTGATGCAGGACCGGTCACTTTGGCACTCTTTGGGGGAGGCCTATATCCAGCAGTAGACGTCTTTCGGCTGATATCAAAATGATTCAATGGCCAAGATAACTGTGTAGCGTGGACGTGCCGCGGCACACGCACTAAGGTGTGTGCCTTGGGCAACGCAAGCCCACACTGAGCAGGCACAGGCTAGGTTGCCTTGCCCGGCAAATGCTCGCCCAGTGCATACCTGGCGAATATGGCGTCATTTGATATACCTATCTATGTAATTCATGTTCTACTATGGGGACTAAGTTGAACTTACTTAGATGTGCTTATTAGAAATAGAGATGTTCGTATACAGAAGCGCAACAACGAAAAAATGCCTACTGGTGTCTACTTGACCGACGAACTCACGTGACGAGACCAACGTATACATGTTTTTTGATACCTATTTTTATCGTTATGAATTAACCCAAAATATTTCTTTCCGAATGTTAATAAATACTCAGTTAAAATCCGTTCAGTCAATGAAAATATCGCTCACTACTTTGGCAGAACAAACCAGAAACAACACGCTTAAACTCATCATCATCATATCAGCTAAGAGACGTCCACTGCTGAACATAGGCCTCTCCCATAGAGTGCCACAATGACCGGTACTGCGCAACCCGCATCCGTCCGTACTCCCGCGACCTGGATATATGCTTAAGCTCACTTTAATTAAACTGTATAGTTGATATGATATTATTTGAAATGCGCACATACCTACTTTCGGTATCTAAAGGCAGTCATTACAATTTGAACCTTAGAAGGGTGCTTAGAAGGAATGCAAAGATGTAGGTAGGTACTTAATATAAAAAAGAGGAAAGTAAAGTTGTCTACGAAATTCCGTGTTTATGGCCACCAAATCTGACCGCATACCTACTTTTCCAATGACGACGCGAACCTGAGGCAAGTAGGTGCAATTGACTCAGTTTTAGTGCGGCACTTTTGGAGCGCTTATGACCTACTCGTACCTCTTTTTTATATCATTGTTCTAATGTGTAATGCAGGCTTGATATTTAACAAATTATTTGGTTACAAGTATAAATTTATTACTTATATTAACTATGTTTACAAGCATGCCTTCTATTACAGACGCCACCAAGTGGCCCAAAAAGGTAGTGATTACGCTTCGATTCCCCGCCACAATGAGGGCGCCGATGGTTGACAATCCAATTAGACTTAGTTGGAGGACGAATCTCTTGTTCCCCTTGTTCACCAGACCAGGGCCTCGGGATCCTGATGATAAATATGGAGGAAAAACACCAGGTGAATACCAAGTTTTTTACTCACAAAGCCTATCTCATCTACCTGACATACAGACCTAGGGAAACAGAGGTCAAGTCGTATGGTGGCCTTGTCTAACAGTTCCCTTTATCCTCCACCATCACCCTATTAATGTACGATTCTCACCGAACGGGCCGGGCCGGAGCGCATTCTATTACATGCAAAGGAATTTGAACCGTATAAACAGTAATTACATTTCATATTTGAATGCATCGTGCATCCACTGCGAGGCGGCAGCTACCGACGCGGTCGGTGGGGATTGTAATCAAATATGAATTGCATCTGCTGTATAGACGGTTCAAATTGTAATAGAATGCGCTCCGGCGGCCGGCCCGTTCGGTGAGAATCGTACACAAGACTAGTACACAGGAATAGGTATTCGCTTTACAAACTACGAATATAACGCCGTAGTCGCTAATTGACGTGAATCGCTAATTCGCATATTCTTCGCGCTTTGTTCTCCGACATAATGTCGCGTTTTTTCCCGCCAGTAAGAGCCGTGAACCTTCGCGAGTGTAGAGCTTTTTTTATTTGTGTTGCGTAGTCGAGATGAGTTAGCACAAAATCGCATCGCGAATTGCGGAGTGTAGCGCAAACTACTTATCTGTTGTTGTTGATGATGTATACCATCAATATCATCATATATTTATAGTTCACCTACTCATATAGGTAGGTAGGTACCCTTCGGAGAGCGTTGGTGTTTTGTGTAGTTGTTGGTCAGGAAGTCAGTATCTAGGTAGTTAGTTGGCGCCGGTGTTATTATTTTCCTTGTTCTTGATGTGGTTTCGACTACCAAGCGCCATAACCATAACATTTTTTCTTCATTAGCATAAGTACTCATAAGTTCAAAGTAGCATACCCACTGAATACATACTTTTGGACTACGAATATCTTCATGATATTAAAAGGAAATCTGTTTCTTCCAAGGTTTTTTTTTATTCTTATTTTTATAAGTGCTAGGTACCTACTTTAAAAAAAGCTTTTAAAACAGAACAATTACATAGGCCAATTACACAAATCCATTCACAATAAGCGTAAAAATCAAAACAGTCTTACATTTAATTATTTTATTTCCAAAAAAAGCAGTTGGGTTACAATTGATAAGTTTCGGAGGAGGAAAGACTCGAGAATGTAACCTCGATTTTATGAATTTTTACTTATGACTTTTAGTCTGAGCTGCAGTTGTCCTTATCGCACAGATTTTTCGGGCGGTAACGATTTAGTAAATACGAACACAGACAAAAAAGTGATAGGCAATTGTCGACAATAAAAGGTCGATATCCTAGTGGTGTGAAAGTTAAAACTTTCTAAAGTTTAAAATTTCTAAAAGTCATCAATATGTTCTTTTTATATGTCCCTTTTATGAGAAGTATAAAAAGGGAAATTCACTTTTATTATTGATCGTAAGTCATAGTCAAAATAAAGTTTTAATTAAAATATCATAATACCGTAAATTACCCAGACAGACAGTTCAGTGCTCAACAAAGCAAATACCCAACAGGGGCATTACTTAGTTAATAAATGTGTAATAAACTGTGAGGGTTAAAAGGGTTATTAAAATTGTTAGACAATGGGTAGGCTAAATTGACTAATAGAAGGACAACATCATTAAATTGTGGAATGAGTTGCCTTTGTCGCTGAGACAGTCGCAGTCTGTTGCGTCACTTAAGATGAATTTGAAGAAGTTGTGGCTTTCCAATGACTTGTGAATTGGTTGAATATAGTATTTATTTATTTATTGTATATTTGCGATATATATGTAACATATGTTAGTGTGTATTATATTTTATATTGTATATTTATATATGTATTGGCATGTTTTTATTTGTCTAGAATTAATACTAATTAGGATTTGCTTTATTTTCTCTGTTTTTGTACACGGTATAAGTTTGCCTATCTCGTTCTACCTACCTTCCTCTCAATTGCTCAAAGGTTAGCTGGAAGAGATCCCTTATAGGGATAAGTTCGCCTTTGTACTTTGATCTATTGTGTGACATGTATATTCCTTAACCTGTTATTGTGTACAATAAAGTGCTTACATACATACATACATACATACAACTTAGCGAATTTTGTTATGATACCTAACCATTTTTTTTGTTCGTGACTTGAACGTGACTATTTAAAATTAATTATTTTGTTTAAAAAAATCTTATTATATTTTTATATACTGTACGAAGTAATTTCCAGAACCACTGATCCGATTTCAAAAATCATACACCTGTGCAAGACAACTAAGACATGGACTTTAGTTTTCTTTTAATATAAAATACTGTCCAGTGATTACGGATTACAAAATTACGGTACTGAGACTGCGTGAATTTCATAACATGTGTGCGTGCGTGCACTCATGCTCGCGCACGGCCCCCCTCCGTCAGAGCGACAGAAATATCGTTTAAGAATTCTCGAATCTGAAAAATGGCCTAGCTAATGTAAGGTCTTAAAATATCTACTTAGGTACACCTACTTTACTTTTCACTCTAATGCCAGCCTAAAGCTGATGTCATGTTACAGCGATTAAGTTACAGTGCGATTTAGGTAATGATACGGATTAAACGTACTTCGTTACATAGCTACTTTAAATATTGTATTGCGTTGGGATTTCGGAAAATGTTCCTTAGTCCACTCTATCATCGGGACGTATCAATGAAATAAATAAATTTTAGGGGACAACTTTACACAAATCGAACTACTTATTACCCCACAGTAAGATCAATAAGCCAAGTGTAATGAATGGGTACTTACGATATTCAATAGATGTAGGTAAATGCTTACTTACAATGAAATCACCCAAGACTAAGAACCAAATATAAATGCTCATCAGATAATGATTGGCCCTTACCGGGATTGGCGGGATTTGAACCTAGGTCCGTCCGCTTCTTAGGCAGGGGCACTACCCACACTAGTTACTGCTGGATAGCAGGCAGGCAAACGCGCGATATAATATAGCCCATATCAATCCGGAAAGTCCATTCTGTACACAGGTGAAACAATGTTTGAAATCGGATATGAGGGTCCAGAGATTATCGCCTACATCCATACTATACAAACTTACAAAGCTAACATTTACCCCTTTAAAATATTTGTATAGTTAATTTCCCCAACTAAGCCATACAAACTTTTCAACAGGCTATGCTCCAGAGATGTTCTTAGCTGTACAACACGCAGTGTCACATGCTGTAATAATAGAAAAGTTGGGAAAAACCCTCGACACTAAAGTATTACTGCAAAGATTTCCTCAACTAGCATACAGGGACGACAATCTGTTAATTGCGCTCGAGAAGTTCATCTCCATGATAATAATGTTGTGTTTTGCGTACACATTTGTAAACACAGTACGTGTTGTGACTGCTGAAAAGGAGCTTCAACTAAAGGTAAGATTTTACGACTGATTCTACTATATGTACATCATCTGCGTATAAGGTTCCAGATGTGTTTTTATCATATTAACAAACTATGTATTTAAGAACGTAGATAGTAGATGGGTACCTACTTGATCAACGCAGCCAACAGTTTAACGCGTCGGAAATAGGTACCTACCTATTTCATACGAGGCTCGTGCAGTTTTCTATTATAGGTGCAATTAATAGAAACGTATATTTACCTAATTTGGTTTTTTAACTTGAATATGCGCAATGTTTATACGGGGCAACGCGTGCTTGCTTTTAATGCACAATCTAAGCATTATTATTCTGCTTGGCTCCCATCTGGCTCAAATAATAACAAACCTTTTTGTAAGGTTGGTGATCGATTGGCGAGCCGAATAGAAAGAAGAAAGAAGAAGAACGTTTATTTAGCATCTCAGAGTCACACAGATATTAAGAGTGATACATTGCGATAGATGCTAAAAAGGTCGTCACTCAGGTTTGATGTCTAGAAGCCAACCGTGGTGTACTCCGAGACGCTGAGTTTTTTGTATCATAGATAATTTTATCCCGAGTGTTCTTAGCCATGTTTCATCAAAATCTGTTCAGCCGTTTTTGAGATATTGGACTTTGAAATGAAAATATCGGGGGCTTTTCAACTTTTCTAAGTTGTCAGTGACGCCATTGGTCGCAAGGGTGATCATTGTGGCTTAATTATAATGGCGAGAAATAATAATTGATAACAATAACAACTTACAATAAAATTACGAATATCCAACGGACGTGTTTTTTAGCCAATGGGTCACCCCCTTTACGTTTTAGTTAACTTGAATTATACGCCCATGGTAGACCGCGGTACTATTACGAAATATAGTACATTGTTTAACGAGGGGCGTAAGCGGATTGGGCGTAAGCGGCTTTTGATGACTCGAGTTTGCAATGTTCCACTTACGCCCGTGTTATACACAATGTTTTTCATCACATTTGCGAGGAAATAAATACATTTTAGATGAAATTAATACAAATCGTAATAAAATCTGCAACATGTCAGTCGTCCATTTTGTTGAATTTGACGTGAGGCGCGTATGGCAAAGACCCTTCGGTATACAGCCACGATTTGAAAACACTTAAAAACTTTTTACATAGACACTAAATAACTACATATTAATTCTGTAAATAATTCTGTTAAACATGTTTAAGTAGTTTTTTTATGTTTAAATTTATTAAAAGTTGGTTGTAGCAAACTTTTGAAGATATGAAATACACCTTGGCTGATTGGAAACATCTTCAGTCCGAAGTGAAGTATGAGTGGGTTCTATATTTTAAAACAAAACTTAACAACACGTGGGAGGTAAAACGGCTATAACTGCTCTGTACGCTCGCAAGTAATAACGCCATTGACGAGCAAGTGTGATGAAAAATGTTTTTTATTGTTGGCATATTTAAATGTTATTGAGGCTGTTTGGACCCTAGTACATTAATGGGTGTATTTTTTATTAATACATTATTAGTAGTTATAATAAAAACAAATGTTTTGCACCCACTCAGGAAACGATGACAATAATGGGCTTGCCGTCTTGGTTGCATTGGCTGGCATGGTTCATCAAGCAGTTTACGTTCCTTCTCATTTCTGTCATTCTTTTGGTGATTTTACTGAAGGTAAATTTTACAAATACAGCACATGGATATGCTTTCGATTCGGAATTGTGATTTGTATAGTAATAATTTATTATTTGTTTCTAGATACCATTTAACTCCACAGACACTGGAGAAAAATTCTCAGTGCTCACATTCACACCCTGCTCGGTGATTTTCTTTTTCATGGTGCTATTCGTCATCGCTTCATTAGCATTTTCTTTTATGATCAGCGTGTTCTTCACTAGAGGTAAAATGCACTTTAGTTTAAATATATATAAATAAATGTAAGGAGAAGATCCTATACTAGAATCGATCAAGTCTCTTGTGTTGTAACAATTATGCTCATCGTCAAATATTGCCCTCTGCCTTGGGATTTGAACCCATGACCGTCCGATCGCAGGCAGGGTCACTACGCACTAGGTTAAATCGGTCGTCAAACGTATGATCTATATAGATACGAATGGGAAACTATACAGGGTGGTTAACGACCAGCGATTTTTGATAAATTATCACAGTATCGTGTCATAGTCCTTTTTGTCTGCATTATGTCATGCATCACCAATACATGAGGCTGTCAGAGTTAAGTAAATGGTGGACGTCACCAGGAAATCATTTATAATGCTGATGGATAATATATACCAACCGAAGCCGTCAAAATATATAACAGATGATCAATTCCCCTATAACTAAACCTACATATCCTACTGTCCCCAAAAAACACAGAGGGCGCTAATGACTAAATTAAAGGTCTTCTTCTCGGTGGTTTCCTCATTGCTGAGGGTCGTAACTATCACGAGCCTCTTGCACCACCTTTCTTCAAGCACTTCTATGTATATTGCGCCTTCCGCAGGTAAGCCTGAGCGCTGATTCCTGCTGATGCTTTTACGGAGTCTATCCACCGGTTAGGCGCTCTTCCTCTACATCTCTTCCCTTCCACATGACCGACCAATATCAATTTTTCGAGACGGTCCTCCTGTCTAGCCACGTGTCCGAAAGATCGAAGTACGCGTTGAGTAGGGGAGACCGGGGACAATAGAAACACGTCATGATTGAAACAAGTCAAATTTCTCGAAAACTATAATACCTACGCGCCTGAAGCAACACTCAGAACACGCATTCTGCCACGTTTGAATCCTTGGCCAGTAGCGGTCGAGCGACGGTGCGCGATGGGAGTGTAAACGAGCCAAATCAGTTTTTCGCGGTAAAAACTGAGTATTTGTGCGGTCGTATATTTGTTTATAACTTTGTTCCTTTTGTAGTTTGACAGATCAAATTATTTTGGTATTATAGTTAGGAATAAAGGAATGTTTCTAATGGCTTTTGATCAGCGTTGGAGTCTTTTTTATATGTAATATTTGAACTTGAAGTTAAAAACGTCGTTTGGGGACGGAAGAAACAACTTGCTTGTGGACGATTGAAACGTTTCAATCGTCCTCGCGTTTTAATCGTCCCCAAAAGTAACCGACTTGAGAATATACGGAGGTTATGTTAATATGTTCACTATTAGTTGTGTAGTTTTTGACCTTATTTATAGATCATGGAAATGGTTTTCATTGTTTTTTTATACGTGATTTTATGAACATTTGTTTTTAACCGACATCTAAAAAGGAGGTTCTCAGTTTGACCCGTATATAAAATATACCTATATCAGAAAGAATCACACATTCACATCACACATTTTTTTAAATATAATTTGGCATATCGCAAATATTTTGTTTAGTAAAACAATTGAAACTGATTATTTATTGCGTCTATAATTTTATGATATAGCACTCGGTCTCTTATTCAACATATTGTAAACTTTATTTTTTGTATTTGACTGTTTGTTGCCTAAATAAATTAAAAATAATAATAATAATAATTTTACATCCCGAAGTTTACACTCTTTGTCACAGGGAAGATACTTACAAGGAATGGTTATGATTGAAACATTGTTATAGTTGAAACAAGCACTTTTGTATGAAACATGATTATGCATGTTTTCTGCAATTCTATATCGATATATCTTATAATTGCATCAAAAGTGCTTTGGTTAATCAAAATGTACAAGGTAGCAGTAACAAAGAAAACTAAAGTCATATACTTTTTTTTTACACTCGTTTTTTATCGAGATGTTCAGTTGCTCATAAATTGAGAACTGTTTATGTTATGCTTGCGAACTTTTGATGAGCTCATTGTATGCCGTGGTAGTGATGAAAAAGATTAAAAAAGATATAAGTACTTTCATTGTGCCGAAGATATTAGAGTGTTTCAATTGACAGTCATGTGAGGTCAATTGAACCATTCTGCCCTATTCTCTTTATTACATTATTGTCAAAAAACTGTGGATTATAGACCAACCAAATACATTTTATTTAGGAACCAGGTAACGAACCTTGAAATATTTTGGGCGTTCATCTTTCTACTCATAAAAATATAACAGTTACAGGTGGTTAAAGTCAAATTGTCCCCGGTCTCCCTTCATATCGTGGAGAGTCGAGTTCGAATCTTCAGCTGGTTCAGGATTGATTCATTTGGACGCCGGGCTGGCCACTTGATGCCAATCATTTTCCGCCAGCACCACATCTTGAACGCATCAATCCTCTCTTTAGTCCTGGCCTTTAAAGTCCACGTTTCGGCCGCGTATAAAAAGATACAGAAAATTAGAGTCCGCATCAAGTTAACTTTTGTTTTCAAACTCACGGTTTCTCCATATCTTCTCCAATCTTTTAACCGTTGTCCTGGCCATCTGACCTTTTCGAACCACTTCTTTCTCGCAGTCGCCATTGGGGCGTACTAGAGAGCCCAGGTATATAAAATCCACTACGGTGTCCAGATCTTGGAGTTCGTACGTGCGATGAGCGTTGTTAGGACAGTCTACGAATATCAGCTTGGTCTTGTTTCCAAGCTGACTCTCTAATGTCGTCAACATTTCCACTAAATCTCCTTAATTTGCTGCCACTAGGGTAGTATCGTCGGCAAACCGTATGTTAATTATACGGTTGCACACCGCCCTTCGATGATTCTAGAACTACGAGTATACGCATAATATGCTCCCCAATCAGGTTAAAAGTAAAGGGGAGAGTATACAGCCCTGGCAACTTCTCGTTCCGGTTGAAAGGGGTCAGAGAGGGTGTTGTCTAGCCTTACTCTTGGCTGTCCATCTAGGTACAGGTTTTAAACCAGGAACCTTAGGTGCTGCTCGGGTAGGTATACCCATCGCATCCATAAGGCTTTGGCGTAGTCAAAACAGCGTTAATGGGATGTATTCACGACCATTTTCTATCAACTGTCATGTACTAAATATCTGCTCCCGCGTACCCCTGTTCCTTACGAAGCCTCCTTGTTATCTGGCAATTAAAGGTAATGAACTTTTTTTCGTGAGGATGCGGTGGCTATATGTAGGTACCTATTTTACTTACTTAATTTGATAAGGCAAATTGTTATGCTCGTCCGATCCACCCTGTATACGAAAACACCGATACCTAGAAAAAACTCAACTCCAACATATGTTCGTTGATTAATTACTTGATCGATAGACCTTGTACTTTCCCTACTTGCGTAGTACCTGTTTAGTAATCATTAGTAATCATACAAGTCATCGCGTGTTGTTGCAGCAAATACTGCCGCTTCATTCATGGGACTGGCCTGGTTCACGACGTACTCCATTTATATGCTCACACAGATCATTTATGAGGATGTTCACTGGCTTAAAAAAATGTTGCTGAGCTTAGTTTCGAATGCGGCAATGGGGTTTGCCTTCCAGATGATTGTCACTTGCGAAGGCACTTCAAGAGGTAATGTACGAGTATTGCTTAGGTGTTTATGGTAGGTTAAACTGGCAGTACGATTCATCGAATTATTGGCATGATCTTGTGACTTATTATTATGCCTGTGTACTTTATTAGTCTATAATACATATTGTTTAACGTCGAACGTACCTACTTGTATGTACGTAACTACATGTTTCCATGTCGATACTTAGACATTGGATGTAGGTAGGTACAGTCAAGTGTAAAAATATATATAAAAACTTACTCATAAATATGTCCCAATCCCAACCCGGGTTGAGGTTTTCGTACTTATTTATGAGAGGATGTGATCGATACGTATTTTTGCACTTGCCTGTACAACTACTTGCTCTGTAGATGTAGTAGTGTTGTGCTCATGGAGGTGAGCAAGGTCGCCAGAGCTCCCGAGGATGCGTTGTATTGAGAGCGAGGGAACTTGTTCCTTCAACTGTCAACACGGCGAATCCTCAAACATATCAAGGGTCGGCAACACCCACGTTACTCCTTTGGAGTTGCATGCGTCTATAGGCTGCGGTGTCCGCTTACCATCAGGCGGGCCGTACGCTTGTTTGCCACCGTCGTTGTATAAAAAAAAACTATAAAACGGATAAATGTACGCCACTTTCATTAAACCCCGTTTCTACTGCGAATTTCAATTAAATATAAATCTACTCCTCTCGGGCTACTTACAAATGTCCGCTATAAATCAAGTTATGAACGTACCTGCTTTTTACGAATACCTACCTAGGCCAGCAGTTATACATGTCTAGGTTATGCTATTCACTAAGCTGACCAACCACGTCGCTTTGGTCAACCAAGCGACGTGGTTGGTCAGCTTAGCTTTTTACAAAAAGTTGTAAATAGCATATTTATACTGGTTCAAACCAGTATAGGTATGCTATTAACGACTTGTTTCAACTAACCTCACTTCACTCCGAGGCTGGGGCGGTGTATAACAGCCCTGCGTTCCAATTCCGCTTAGTTGATAGGAATCTCGAGGACACATTCAGTGACAAGGGTAAAATTCAGTCTTATGTCAATGTTATAGACTTCGATGGGGAAAAACTTTTCTCACTTTACCTATACTAGGGTTACTACGGCGGTCATAGGCGCACCAAAATGATTTGTGAATGGATAGGCTGACCGCGCGGAGCTTAAATCAACAATATACCAAGAGGCGGTATCACGCGCGGTTCATAAGGCACAAGCAAAAAGAGTAACTATTTGAAATGCTTATCTCCATGCGATAAAGGTTATAATAAATAATAACCAATGTGTATTTATTGATACGTATTTCAACTGCCACATTTAATTAATATGAATTGCCACTTCCAATATGTTGTGTCATGAGTTCATGAGTGATTTTTCGATATGCAGGAAGGAATCATTTCATTTTAACTTACAGTTACAGAATAAATGATAGTAACTTGTAGACGGTCTAAAAATCTCAATGAACTATGGCATCACGTTCTACCGCGTAGTACCTACGTTTTCTTTCTGTGGTGTTCGATTCTGTGGTGTCACTGTCAACCGAGCTCGGATGATTAGAGCGCGGAGGTGTGCGAGTGCCGAGTTTAGCCGTAAGTAGTGGCAAAAGCGGCAGGCCTGCTATGATCTCTTATTTTGTTCAGTCAAGAATGTAGAGATCAAGTATGTCGGTTTGTCAAAATTGAGCTCCTATTTAGAACAATTGTAACGAGTTCAGAGCTGAAAGTGATCATAATAGATTGTTCCTTTAAATTAGTTCTCGGTTTGTATCCTCCAGAGTCCTAGTTCCTATAGTTACTTCAATAGGATGTGAATCACTATTAAAAGAGAGTTTTGCGTGTTGTTTTGTTCGATTTTAGAGCAGGTGAACTTTCTAAACTATTATGCGACCCATCTTACCTTTGTATTACTTTTGTATGCCATCAGAGGAGGCTCTGTCTTATTGTGACATATACGAGTAAATCATATAATAGGTACGTACCTATATTACGCCTCATGCGTGACATATATATAATGTATGAAAAAAGACAGTAAGATCTTCGGGTTAACGTTTTACGTGCTGAGTACCTCGAGACGGCCTTGCTCGGTCGTTATTGTTGATGCCCTGTTACTAAGCAACTAAATAAATTGGTGTGTTTATAAGCTGCCTTATGATATTTCATTAGAATTATAATGTATGAAGACAACTGTTTAAGCTATTCGAGAAGTATCTAAGACTCCATATATGATACTTTACCGGTTTTGTAGCGAACAAATAAACGTAGTAACGGTCAGCTACAAAACAAATAAACGTAGTAACGGTCAGCTATAAAACAAATAAACGTAGTAACGGTCAGCTACAAAACAGTTACAAAGACATAGTTTTTGCTGTTGACTATATTATTATATACATATAGGTTTAGACACTACAATTCCAATGTTTTGTTAGTACCTAAGCCTACTTACCTAATTTAAGTATTTATCATGTTTACATGGATGTCCTAGATACAGGTATAGGTATAGTGAAAGCTTTTTCACAGGTCAGGTGAAAATGAATCTTATGTCATCGTTATGAAGACTTTGACAGGAAAAAGCTTTCGTCACTATTTATATTGTCTGTGGACCCAATAACTAAAGTAGGTACCTTTAGCTGTCAATTATGAAAATATATACAGTAAAAAGCAGTTGATGATAAAATGAAGTTTACATCCTTAGGTATAACCGCGTAGGCGTTTTTGCTATTTTTAAGCGTTAATGATAATCCCAAACCGTACAAAATGGTCGCTGGCAACTCCAGCCTCTAACCGACCACCATACAAGAACAATTTGGATGAACTATAGTAGGTAGAGTTTGTTTTGTTTTAAAATCGAACCAAATAAAGTTCCAATTCAGAATGGTACATATTCCATTGAAAAAGCGGAGAGTTTTAAAAGGCCTTTGGGCGGCTAGAGGAGTTATCCGACCTTTTATTGATTTGAGGATTCGCCGTGTTGATAGCAAGAGACAAATATTAAATATGCTAATCCCTCGCTCTCGTGGGAGCTCTGGCTACCTTACCTACTTGATTTAAATACTATAACTTGCCGTGCTCTGTGAAATCTGGCAGGTAAAATATTAACAACTTGTCCAATCGATTTGAAATTTTGTAAATTCTGCAAGGCGGCTGACAATATGCAATACTATGATCTAGTGAGATTGACTAACCGTTAATTGCCGTTAAATCTCTAAAAATTTGACGCCTTAACGATAAGCGAAGTTAACGTTTCTATGTAACGGATTAGCGGCTAATGATGTTAACCATTCGATTAGGTGCCCAGCCCTGAGGCCCTACCGCGAAACGAAAACGAAATTCGTTCGTGTAACTCCCTCTCTGTTGCACTTGCTTGTTCGTGCGACAGACAGAGACAGAGACACCCGAACGAAGTTCGTTTTCACTTCGCGGTAGCCCCTCTGCACATACTTTCCTACATAGCAAAACTTGATAGATACTCCACCTACCGTATGATTGAGATTATAAAAGTGACGTGGGAATTTGAATCTTTTTTGGACTGGTAGAGTTGCTTTTTGGATGGACTCTTTGGATGCAATTCGGCCAACTCAAATCATCTCGAGTATACACTATGAGTTTACGTAACTGTTTAATTTACACGTTTTTATTCATACAGGTTTACAGTGGGGGGAATTCTTCGCTCCCATATCATACCATGATGATTTCAAGCCAGGACATGTGGTCATAATGCTGATAATCGATTCGATATTGTACATGATGATTGCGATGTATGTGGAGAAAATAAGGCCGGGACGATATGGAGTGCCTTTGCCCTGGTACTTCCCTTTTACGAAAACCTTTTGGGTGCCGAATAAAATTAAAATCGCAGGTATGAGCCCGTGTGTGCATCCTACAAATTTTTCTACTGTAGACCAAGAAATAAAGCGTAACCTAGACATAATTCGATAACTGTAATTTTCTTTTTCTATGTTATAAAGTATGGTTAGTTACAGTTAAAATAAAACGAATTAAACATTTTAAGGCTGCGCGTCATTAAAAAAAAAACGAAATACCAGATTTTAAACATATTTTGATTTTATAAGTACATCATAATAAATAACTTTGTAAAGGTACCTGTATTATGATATGACGCTTGCATTCCAGTTAAAGAACACTAAATTAAACTAATTCATCAATTGGGACTATCATTAATAAAGAAGGTTCAGTAAGTGACACATTTTCTGGCAAATCTTACCAGAAATAATAGATAACTGTAATTCAACAACTTATTCTGAATAGAATATAATGTATGTTGATAAATTATCAAAAATTAAACTGATTCTCTTTGCGTATATGCAAAATCTCAAATATTGGTCATTTTTGGAAAACCAAAATACATAACTACTTCAAAAGTGTTTAGTTTATGCCATTAATATATTATTAGTACTATAAGAAACAACTTAAGAGGCCGCAGTAAGCTCGGCCAAATTTCACCTTCCCATACAAACGTAGTTACGCTCTCATTTTAAAACTACGTGTTGGATTGTGACGAAACTTTGCATATACAATGACATGAGGTATATCTATGTCTGTAATTAGTTTATATGGTTCCCATTTATAAAACAAAGTAAATACAGCAAAAACTAGTTTTGTATGAAAAACTTAAATTCGCTGTATCTTTTTTATTATGATATCTGAAGCTACGTAAACTAATTTCAGACATAGATATACCTCATTTCATTGAACATGCAAAGTTTCGTTACAATCCAACACGTAGTTTTAAAATGAGAGCGTAACTACGTTTGTATGGAGAATCGAGCTTACTGCGGACTCTTAAGCAAAAAAAAACCACGTTAAAAATAAATTGATATTTTTTCTTACTTACGTTTCAATATGAACGTTATTTCTTGCATCATAAGGTCGTCATTTCTTTGTGCCTCAACTCCCGACCGTGCTGTCGCGAGTCGCGGCTCGCGAGCGATTCTAGTACCTATTCATCTCGGCAACCTATCAATTTCAAAATAATTTTCCTAGAAAGTTTTTATAAATTTCTACATTCGAGATTTTTTTCATATTTTTAAAACTTATGGTTCAAAAGTTAGAGGGGGGGGGACACATTTTTTTTAAATTCTGGAGTGATTATATTAGCGTGTATTTTCAATTTGTTAAGCGTGCCATTAACATGTTTAATTTTGATGAAAACATGATTATAGTACACAAAAAGCTATCATTAAACAAAAATTTCACGGTTACGATTTTTAACTACTGAGAAATATAGTATTATTGAAACCGTTAATTTAAATGTTTAATTTTAGACTTAAATATCTAAAAAGACGCAATATAGCCTAAACAGATACAAAAATCATGGTTATTATTTTGGCTTATCTAGATATTGAGGTCAGATGAAAACTATGAAAAATAACGTAGATGCAAATGTTGTTTCAGTTTAATTTTGCTATTAAGTTATCGCATTCGAATGCACCACAAAATTATACTAACAAGGTATTTGGTTACCTATTTTCCTTTTAGGACAAATTTAGGAAGTGTACTATATTCATGTTTTTTTTTTAAATACAGTTACGACCGCGGATTTTTTACATAATATATCTCATTTATATTTGGTACTTAATAATAATATCCAATAAAATAAAAAAAACAACGAGTTATCGAATTATGTCTAGGTTACGCTTTATTTCTTGGTCTACTGGACTTATTTTCGCGATTACATGTTGTACCTAATAACGAAGATGTACATTAATAGGTACCTATATGCACCTTAGGTATTCATTAAATAGATGTACGGTTTACACGCGTAAAGTTATCATTATTAGGCTTTGTTATCGTTCGATATTATAATTCTGAGAAAATAGGAGTATTTACGTTCGTTATAATATAAAAAATAAAAAAAGTAGGCATCAAATTCATGACATGACATTGAATAACTTAGTAGTGCATATCATATAAATATTTTGGTACATATGTAATTTATTTAATGATACATTTTAAAGTACTTATTCAGTTCAGTATAAACTTACCTGCAGCACGTCATTGATTTAGATTATGCAAACGTGCGAATATTTACTTTAAATCAGTTTCACTCGTATTTTAACTATACATATTCAAAAATATAAATAATTACCTAGGTACCTTATAGGAAAGTGGTTATTCATGACTGACGTTTGTCTTTTGTTTTAAGATGTCGGCGATACCTCTGAAGCAGAATACAACAATGCGTTGCTGAAGGTTGTCCACGATGAGGAACCTGTCGCTGTAGCTACTGTCAATATTCAAGTGAGTCAAGGCAGGGTTATTTATTCCTAAACCACCGACTTGTGACGGAACTCCTAATATTACTACTTATGTTTGTACTTGGATCTTCTTCCGAATAATTAACAGGAGTTTTTTTTGTTGGTGTAGCGTATCTACGGTAGCCTAGTTGGTTCAAATGTCGTGAGTTTTTCGGAAATTATGTTCTTACGGAATATTTACTGTTAGGTTCAGTGAAGAGAAACATCATGAGGAAACCGGTCTGATCTCAATAAGGTCTAGTTTTCCCTTTGGATTGAAAGGTCAGATGGCAGTCGCTTTCGTAAAACTAGTGCCTATGCCAAATCTTAGGATTAGGTGTCAAAGCGGACCCCGGGCTCGTTTAGGGCACAACGGGGAATAACGCTATGTAGTAGGGCAGTTTCAGGTGATAATGTGGACACGCTGGACAAAAGCACCAAATTTTTTTCAGGTACTTGTTAGGGCCATAGCTTTAAGTTTTTGATGAACCAACTCTTCCGTCGGCCATCTTTAATTTTATGGCGGTCATTTTGAATAAATACGTAAATCATTAATGTCTCGAGTTCTAAATAACGTAGAATCACAAACTTAGTGTCTTTATATACATAATTGCGGTCAAGGAACTCAACTAGATATTTTTTTGAGTCGAGTTCCCAAAGGATATCAAACGGAACCCTGTTCCTAAGCTTCCGCTGTCCTTCCGGCTGTCTGCGTATCAGCAATAGCTAGACTGTTCAAATTTTCACAGAAGTTGTTTTTCTATTGCTGCTCTAACATACATTCATAAAAATAAAAATAATTTTAAATTTAAACAGTGCTCTCATACATTAAACGTAAATTTATTGCCCGCCCAAAACAATCGGTATATCTCTAGAACCGTAATAATATGTAGGCTCTTGAAATTTCCGCAGATTATGCCTCTATAAAAACAAGCAATAAAAATATAATAACGTTAATAATTGGTTTTTTAACATAACTTAAACCAACTCTGAGAACAAAGATGTTTACATGTATAGGCAGTGTTATATCGGTACAATACATATGTAGTTGAATTTCCTGACTCAAAATAGGTATATTTAGACACCAAGTTTGTGTTTCTAAGTGCTTTAGAACTCGAGATATTATTAATTAACGATAATTTAAAATGGCCGGCTTAAAATACATATGGCCGACGGAAGAGCTGGTTCCTTTCAAAAACTTAAAAAATGGTGCTTTAGTCCAGCGTGTCCACATTTACGACAATTTCTCAGAGCACTCTGCCCCACTAATGTGGATGACGAGATTGATGAGTGTATTGTATCTAATTAAATATACTAACAGTGCTTCTATTTATGCCCGACTACGGAATAGCCGAAAGGAAGGGATATGATTTCGGCAGTCTATTTTTGTAAGTGTGTTCCAACGTAGCGTTTTAGAGTCAGAAGTGTCAGAACTAGAACCGATTTCGATGAATATAGGTGTAGACTCGAAAATTATTATTACTCCAAAAGAAAGAAGGCAAGAAAATATGCCTAGTGAGGAAAATCTCATTCTGATATCTCGAAGAATTAGGAAGTTACAAACATTTTAATATTGCTCGTAAAAAAAGGCGCAAACAGTGTGTGACGTCACGTTACGCGAGGCTGCCGGGGGGCCGCGTCGACGGCGGCGCCGAACACGATGGGGCGCGGCACGTTGTCGTCTATTAGTGACGTCACAATCTCCAAGCGTCATCGTTTCATAAGAAGTTACATTTTGTGAAAATGGGACAGAACATACCCCTTCTTAAAACTTTGGACACTTATAACTTCGTGATTATTTAACCTTTTGCATTGATGGTTCCTCTGTCTGTTTTCTTTTTTGAGAAAATATTACAATATGGATTATTTTATTTAGTGTCTACATATAGGGGATTAGGACATCAATCGATTTGAAATTATGCTCTGAGTGTCATAGGAAACGTTTTTTTAGTTAAATTTAAGTGGTCATGATGGTATCCTGCTGTTTCGGCAAAATATTTTTCGCCAAATTTCACTTCCCACAAAACTTATGGCAGTAGTTTAATTTCCCAAACGAACGAATAGCACATTTTTGTTTCGAATTTTGTTCATTTGGTCAAAATATCATCTGGCATAATTTTGCTTTGTCAACTGTTATTAAGACAAAAGTTTATTAAGCAAACACTTTGTTCGGGCTAATATTGTTTTCCAAACAAAACACTTGTTAAAATTGTCATTTCGCACATTTATCAGGGTGGAAAAAATGGCTTGTCATAAGCGAACTTTGTCAGTTAGGTTAGGGTTCACTTGTGTCCCTCCGACCAGAAATAGACACCCCGCACAGCGGGGTGGCGTCGATTCGCTGGAGACTCTCGATGAAAAGGACGAAACCGACTCGGGGCTTGCTTGCATGCATGCTGCTTATTTGCATTATAATATATTGTTACCTAAGTACCTATAGTACAAAAGAACATGTAAACTTACCTGTACATTATTTACTTTTGTTATTTACAAACTACCCGCTTAGCAAATATGTAATCTCACTCAAATAGATTTCGTATGCACTACACAATTAGGATCTAAATCGTATGCCATGCAATAATTTGGAAAACGAATGTTATGCCAAATAATACGTTTGACCAAATGAAACTTGACTATGTAAAACTTTGCCAAACAATAATTTGCGAAGTAATATTTTGCCATAGGAGATATTGCCAATTGATAAAATGCGAAACAATAATTTGACTAGTGATTTTCTGCCAAATGATCATTTGGGAAACATTTTTTGGGAAGTGACACTTTGGGAAATGATTTTTGCCCATACAATAGAGAACCAGTCAGGATATAATGCTTTGAACGTTTTGTAATTTCACTTCACTCGTCAATGTTCGTTTTAGGCTACAAATAATACTGTCAGATTAGAGATAAAGAGCAAGATACCGATAGTTACACACTCATTCGATCCCACGCAATGCTACGTGTGCTACGCCGTAGCGCGTAGCAGCGTTTTCCGCTCTGTAGCGGAAGTCGAACGTAGGTACACTCGCGAGCAAAAAAATCGACTCAACGTTTTTTTGGATTGAAATGTGCAATATCTCTGAAACTAATATAGGTATTCGTAGCATAGTAGCATTTTCTGAAAGCTGGAAATGTAAGCTTTCTGAAAATATCAAATTCAAGTCATGTTTTTTTCAGGTTCTGGAAAAAAACGTGATTTTTCACAAAGTGGGGGAAAATTGGTTAATTTCATAACCACAACATTGAAAGAAAACAAATTTTATGGAGGAAAAACCATTTATTTTTCATTTTATTACCGCGTATTGCCACCATAGGCGTTTCTTACACACTCGATACGGTTCCTCATGGACCTTATCAGCTTTCTGATGGTGTCCTGCGGGCAAACGTTTCATTCCTCGACCAAAGCAGCTTGAAAAGCCAAAATGGTCTCCGGGGCTGGATCCCGCGCTCGAACCTTCCTCTTCAGGTAATCCCACATGTGCTCGATGGGATTCAAGTCCGGACTCAGCGGTGGCCAGGTAAGGGTGGGGATGCCGACCGCCGCCAGGTACGCTTTGGTCACTCCAGCGGTGTGACAAGGGGCGTTATCTTGCATCAAATGAAACCCCTCGTCAAAAAAACCTGCGTATGGGACAACATGATCCTGCAGGATGTCAGTGATGTACCTATCCGCGGTCAATCAACCTCCTCGGCCGCCACCAGGGATGAAAACCAGCTCAGTCCTCGCCTCCATTGAAATGCCCGCCCACATCATGACGGAGCCGCTGCCGTAGGTGACTGTTTCTGAGAAGCAGCAGTGTGCAAACCGCTCTTCAGGTCTTCGGTACACCCGTCCTCTTCTGTCGCTGCCATGGAGACAAACTCTGCACTCATCAGTGAAGAGTACCCGGCTTCATTGCTCGTAGCTCCAACTTTCGTAGCGTGCTACGAAATCCTTGCGTATTAGGTCCCGATGTCTCTGCGTCAATTTGGGCCCCGTAGCTAGCCTTCTTGGGATGAGGTTTGCTTGCTTAAGTCTTCAGCGAACTGTGCAAGAGCTCACGGGTTCCTCACGGGTCCGCATCAGCTGCTGCTGGACGCCAACGCCGGTCAGGTGGCGATTCCGAAGACTGGTCGTCACGATGAAATGGTCCTCTCTCTCGGATGTGCATCTTCGACGGCCAGATCCCGGTCTCCGATTAAGGGTTCCGGTCTCAGCAAATCGACGATAAACCCTGGAGACAGCAGACTGACTTAAATTCAGCTGTTCGGCAACTGACCGCTGAGAAAGTCCTTGATTCAGCAAGGCGACAACTTAGGCGGCTTCATTTTCGGTGATGTCCATTTTTTCCAGGTGGTTTCAGTGGTCCAATTGCGAGAGATTTGCACAGGTCAAATTGTGATAAGCGACTGATAAGAAAAACAGGTTTACACCTGTTTTTATGCATCCTGAAGGCGCTCTACTCGGTGGGTAGTTCAAGGCGGTTAAATTTCAATTCCCGTTCAAACGAGCATATCCTGAAAGTTATGCGTCTGGTTTTCATGATTGTTGCGTTTTTTTAAAGCTGAATATTTATTCAGCTTTAAAAAAACGCAACAATCAGTGTTATACATTTGTATAACAACGTGGTATACTCATTTTTCCTGTAACATTTCTCAGTTGCGAAAAATTTGCCCTAAACTAAAAAATGTGGCGTGAGTCGATTTTTTTTGCTCGCGAGTGTATATAGTAGCATGACTCATTGGCCATGAATGGGTTAAGAAAATAGAATAGAATAGAATAGAATCGATTATTGCATATCACAATACAAAGATTGATGGAATTAACACATAAGTAGGTATACATGTGACACCCTGCAAGGGCACAGCAATATCAGAGCAGAGGGCTAACTAATTATTATAAGTAAGTTTATGCAAAGATAATAAAATATTATTAACAGTAAACACACGGTAACATTTTTCACTAGAAACACTTATAACGCGCGCAGACAAAGAATGGATCTGAAAATGACCGTCCGCTCGCATGCTATCTCGCTCACACCCTACCGCTGCGATAGGGTGTGAGCGAGATAGCATGCGAGCGGACGGCCATTTTTAGATCCATTCTTTATCTGCGCGTGTTATACCTACACATCTAGCAGGCCCTTTTATCGTCCTACCTTCATGTTTGTATTTTTTCAGAATTTAACCAAAATATACCGAGGACGCAAAAAAGCAGTAGATAATTTAAACTTGCGAATATATGAAAATGAAATCACAGTATTATTAGGACATAATGGAGCTGGGAAAACAACGACAATCTCAATGCTGACAGGTACTGAAACATTTAAATATCTACAACAATACAAAATGAATTTATTGCAACAAACAATGTAAGAATCTTTTATAAACCTTTATTAGTATGTACGTAACGGTAGACTATATACAGATGGTTTTACGAGACGATAGCACTTGATTTTATTGACCAATATGTCCCACTGCTGGGCAAAGGCCTCTCCCTTATTTTTCGCAGTCTTGTACAAAATCTGACCAGCCTTTTAAAGGAGTCCTAAATTTTACGCCATCGCCGACAAGGTATAGGCCTTGCATCTCAGTTTTGAGTCGAGGGCTTCCCCGTGGGTTAGGTTATGTGTGTTTGCTTGGTTATGTTTGATATTAGTCAACTCATGTATCTTCATAAATGTATGCTGTGAGATAATTTCACTCATCAACTTCAAAATTAAATTAGGAACTTAGGCATCTAAAACGCAACGTGAGTTGTGATGGCCGAGTGATTGAATGAATTGGAATGAATTGATGTTGAAAAACATCGTAAAGCCTGCATTACATCTGCGAAGAAAATCAAAGGTAAATAATGTGACTTCCCCAACCCGCAGACTTTAGCGCATTTCCTTTCGTCCATAAAAAAAGAACTGTGTACAGTCGAGTACAAAGATATGTATACGCCTGAACGTTACAAAATTATGTATCCATTTAAATTTGTAGCCATATTTGGTTACTATAATATATGCCCAAATAAGGTGACATTACCGAGTTTACGCCCAATGTTCCAAATTTATGTATACACTATCAAGTAAACAACAATGTGCACGTATAGATGCAGATTTAAATGACTGCAGATACTGTTACAATTTTATGTATACACGTCAATCAAAGTTATTTTTCGAATATATGAACCTATCAGATATATATAATTGTCTCTTTCATTTGGGACCATCCATAAATTACGTCACACGTTAAGGGGGAGGGAGGGGGTCGACGAAGTGTGACAAGGGGGTGGGAGGGGTCCTAAATTTCGTGACGTCACATTTCATAATCTAAGTGTTAAAACACGAACTTTACCTGGAGTCAACTTAATGCACCCGAGTTAATTCACCTGGGGGAATTAAGAACACTAAAAGTATAATTAATTCACCTGTCAAATCCGGAAGATTTTTTAAGTCAACCGCCCTTTTGTAAATGCCGCCAAACGCATTGCACCTAGCGGTGATTTCTTTGTTTATATTTCATTTGACCACTGACTTTCGCGGATGAAACAACGTCGTTCTTAGTTCTGCTATTTTGTGATTTTTAACTTACGAAACAAGTTTAAAAAGAACAAATAAAGTGATTTAGGTAATCTTTGCCGTAAACTATATGAAACATACAGTGCAGCTTGATCTGATGTTAATTTTATTAAAAAAAATGGAAATGAAACTGATTTCGGAACTGCTGTTTTCATTCAATAATTTCTAAATGTAAATTTGAAAAATATGTGACGTCACACTAGGGAGGGGGGAGTCTCGCAAATGTGACCAGCTGTGACAAGGAGGGGGGGTGGGGCAAAAAATCATGAAATTCGTGTGACGTAATTTATGGATGACCCCTTTTGTGCATGACGTCATTTGAAGATATTTGGTTGAATGTTGGGGCGGTTTTGGCAAAATTCCAAACATGACAATTTGTTTTCGAAATTACTATGTATTTCCACTTTCTGTATATACATTTTGAATATTGTTTATATTTATATTTCTTAATTATTGAGGATCGTGATAAGGACTCTGATAATTTTGAAATGTAAGTAAAATATATAATAATATTTATCTTGAAATAAATAAATCTAAATCTATTCTGGTGTAAGTATATAGTAATCCAGAATATATATATATATAAATATATATATTGATGCCTAGTAAAAAAAACACATGTAAACATAACTTACTTAACCAAGTTCAACGTGGGTTTTTTTGCCCATCAATCTTATCTTTTTATTACTAGAAATTCGCGACTAGCATTTAATTAAATAATTATTATAATTAAAAAAAAATCGTTTCGTTTAATTTGCGAAATTTGCGAGGAATGCACAAAGCACTCAGACTACTAGCTAGTAGTCTGAGTGCTTTGTGCATTCCTCCCCAGCAGTGCAGTAAATGCAGCTGCATTTATATTTATAGATGGATCAGTATAAATTGCACCACTGAATACCCACATATGTGCTACAATTCTAGGGGTCAAATTACATTAGGGACTAGCTGTCAATCAATTCAACAGCTCCTTATGAATAAAGGACATAGAAACGCAATGTTAGGCCCATCTGGTAATTTTGACTTATTATCAATCCTGTTGAGATTCACGATTTAAATCGTGAGACGGCGATATCCAATGACAGGTTAATACTCTTTTCAATAAGCGTCAAAAAGCTTTGTTCAAATTACGACCGTATGTCAAAGCTAATAAAGTTCATTTTTGCAGAACATTGAGATATTTTTTACTGATAGGTTCATGTATTCAAAAATAAATGTGATTGACGTATATACCTACATAACATTGTAACAGTATCTGCAGTCATATAAATCTGCCTTAATACGTGCACATTATTGTTTACTTGTTAGTGTATACATAAATTTGGAACATTGGGCGTAAATGTTGTTTGGGCATATATTATAGTAACCAAATATGGCTACAAATTGAAATGCATATCTTTGTACTCGACTGTACATAAACGCAGGACATTGGGATGAATATAAATGATAATCATGACATACAGGTACCGTGCCACCAACATCGGGAACAGCAATAATAAACGGCTTCAATGTGGTCACGGAAACTGAGCAGGCGCGCCAATCCCTCGGCATTTGTCCGCAACACAACGTTCTGTTCCCAGACCTCACAGTCAAGGAGCACCTGATATTCTACTCCAGGTTAAAAGGCGTCTCAGTCAAGGAGCTGGATAGCGAAGTTGATCATTTTGTGAAACTATTGGATCTGGAAGACAAAGTAAGTTATGTTTAACATGTGAAGTGCATGGTTCCAAAGCTACTTAAAAATAAAACATTGTTGGAAGATCCTTCTACTTCGTGGCTGTTGGCAGCTGTAAGCTGAAATCCTATCGCACGAAAGAACACAATGTATATTCTAGATTGTGATGCGTACGCACACACAATATCTATTAGGTGAACATAAATAGTACTTAGAGTGGCATACCTAATAGATGTTTTCTGTTAACTGGTTTTATACCCCCTTAATCATAAATTGTATGCACCATACAAAATTCAGTAGTTAATGTTTATTATCGAGGTATCAAATGACTTATTGACAGACAGACGTGCTGTCAAATAACCTATCGGGCGGTCAAAAGCGGCGGCTGTCGGTCGGGGCGGCGATGTGTGGCAAATCGAAGATCGTGCTCCTGGATGAACCCACTTCTGGGCTCGACCCGGCGGCTAGGCGGAGCCTGTGGGACCTCTTGATCAAGGAAAAGAAAGGTCCGTGCTTACATTCATTCTAATATTACTTTCCATGTTTACTCTGTGTGCAGTGGTCATTGTAACAATGGCAGACTCAAATGCTTTTGGAGGAGATCCGCTACTGCACTATAATAGGCATGATGCCTCATGTTCAAATTGGTAACGTAGTGATGCTAAATGGATAGTAAACCATCAATATATCGTAATAAAGTATAAATTAAAAAAAAAAAAAATCGTAAAAATATATGATCCTTGAAAGTTAGAAAGAGTAAATTTTAAGTTACCAATAGAATCCTTACACTTTTATAGAAACCAAATTGTATGACTAACTATGTACATAGTTGTCCTACAATTACATTTAAACGCAGTATTTCGCCACCGCAACAACAATTTACCTGATTTTCCATACAAAGATACATGTATTTAAAGTACTGACAAATGTCGGTTATGACGTCATACCTGTCCGTCTATCCTGTTTGTCCTAAATTTTTGGGTATTTATGTTATTTAATTGTAGTTGCTCCCACACAAACATTTGTTCCTGTCCAAAAACTGGTTCGAATGACATCATAATTTTTTTAAATCATCATCTTTATTATGCAACCAATATGGCTAAAGATAGCTGAATTTATTATATTATGTTTATCTTGTGTGTTTGATAAAAAAAACGCCAACTTAGGGCTTGGTCACACAGCTGCGCATCGTCAGGGGGATGCTTTGAATGCGCGATGCGTGCGGGTTACGCGGTCACTCAAAACACTTGCGCAACGCTAACCGACGGTCGCGTCGGGCGGACGTCCCGCTTGCTACGCGCCCTCTGTGTGGCCAGCCCTTTATTCCACGTATGTATACCCGTACACATTGGTATATTCTTTCTTAAAGGCCGTACAATGATCCTCACAACCCACTTCATGGACGAAGCAGACGTATTAGGGGATCGAATCGCTATAATGTCCGGTGGCAAGCTACAATGCAGGGGCACGCCGTACTTTCTAAAGAAACACTACGGTATCGGCTACAAGCTGTCAATAGTGAAGGATGAGGCTTGCAACGTGGACGATGTTACGAATTTCCTTAGTCAACATATTGCAGGTCTTAAAGAAAACACAAACATCGGTAAATATGTTCACCTCTTTCATTACATTTAACTAGAGGTGTGTCCGCACGACTCTGGTGGTGAATACTCACCAATATTCGTTCGAAACCCAACCAACCAGTGGGTTGCGGCCCATAGTTCGAGAAATTCAACTTCAGGATTTTTTTACCATATAACATGTATCTTTCTCGATCATGATCGAGAATATTATAGTCACTTAATCACTTTTATCAGTTTTACGTCTAGAGTACCTATTTAAAAAGATTTTATCAAAATCACACGCTTGTAATGGATTTCCACACAACATTGCTCCTCCACGCCTACTTTTAGCATTAGAATTTTAGAAAAATTATTGTTTCAGGATCTGAGTTAACTTATATACTTCCAAACGAAAATGTCAGTAAGTTCCCTGAAATGCTTAAGCAATTTGAAGAACAGAGAGAGTCATTGCACGTTTCCAGCTACGGACTGTCCGTCACGAGCCTCGAAGAAGTTTTTATGAAGTGAGTCTTAAAAACAAATTACAAGTTATTTTGCACTTTATCGACATACTAAGAACATCTACTATTAAAGTAAACTGGTCTTGAAGCAAACTGGGACTTATTTAAATGACAATTTTAGAGTTGGGGCAGAACAATCGGAAGAAACTCCAGCACTAAAAGAAACCAAGAATCATCATAATAACCACGCAATAGTTCCTATGGATCATCAATACCATATTAGTAAGTCCGAAAAGCTTTCATATATTTCCATTAATAACTGAAATAATTTTATACGTGATCTATTATTTCAGATGTAGATACAGATCCTATACAGAAAGAAAGAGGATTCAAATTGCTTAAAAACCATGTCAAGGCCATGTTTCTCAAGCTAGCATACAATTCCACCAGGAACAAATTGTCGATGTTCATACAATTTATATCACCAGTAATCAACATCATTTTATCAGTGGTAATAGCGAGGTCTTGGAAGTTCATACAGTCGTTGCCTCCGTTGAAGCTTAGTTTAGAGAGCGGCTTTAGGAGGACGCAGACTTTAATTTCGCACACCCCTAACCTGACTGATGGTAGCATGGACCTCAAGTACCTAACGGCATATAAGGATTACTTCAAACAATCTCAGTACCCTGGTATGACTTACTATGATGTTGGGACCATGGACATGGGAACATCGTATATTAAGCTGGTACGTGTTTTGAACGTCGACATAGTATTTCGAATAACTAATGCTAGTGTTTTTTTCAAGCACGTGTAACGGGGACGGGCGTAGTGCCAAGACCAAGATAATGAGAAATGGAATTAGTACGCACAACTGAGCTTGTTTTATGAATAGATCACAGGAATATGGTTAAAACAATTTAATTTGTCAGACACTCCACAGTATATCCAATTCATATTCTGATTGGCGCATAAGCGTGGTTAACTGGAATATGATGCCGTCATACTTAAAATAATAATGAATACTATACAGTCACGCTTAATTTGATGCTTCGTTAGAATAATCAAAAAGTTTGAGAGTTAAACCTTTTTTCAGAGCAGAGAGGATCCCTGGCGCGTTCACTTCGAGAACGTTATAGGCGCAACGTTTGAAAAAGACAGCATAACGTGCTGGTTCAGTAACTACGGGTACCACGACTCGGCTATCTCGCTCGCACAAGTAGACGATGCTATCATGCGGGCCGCTTTACCCGGGAGCTCTTTGGAAATCATCAACCACCCACTGCCGTATAGCATTGAGAATCTCGTAAGTTAATGTCCTCTGCAAACATATTTACTTCGACAAACTGCTGAAATAATAAAATAATGAAGATATATTTATTTATTACTGTGATTGTGCTCCACTTGAGTAAATGATGGGCTCGTCAATAACAGTAGGTACGTAAAAAAAAAGGTTGACCTGTTACACTATTAGAAAATCTGTTATAGCATGATCATAATTAATCGTGCTTTAACTTTTCTCATTTTAGTAACGACAATTACCCATGTAAAATGTATGGGTAATTGTCGTTACTAAAATGAGAAAAGTTAAAGCTGATTAGATTAAGGCCTTAACTATGTGCAATTTTTTTAATTTTCTCTCTAATATATCAGGGAAAATACTAATGACATCCGGTTCAAAGGACCATATGTCATAATCTTACTTGCCGTTTTCCAATAGCAAAACAGTATAAAAATAAGTAATTTACCGCTATAATTGAGCATGTTTAGCTGTTTGATTCAGTAGGCATGATGCCTCATGTCTAAATTGATAACGTAATGATGCTAAATGGATAGTAACCCATCATATTATTGTAATAAAGTATGAATTATAAAATATAATTAAAATCATAAACCTACCATGAAAGTTTAGAAAAAATATGCATTTTTTAAGAAGACTTTTTTGTTGTTCTCAAGCACCCGTTCGTTTCGTTAATTGACTTGAAAAAACACTACTGCATTTATTTCAGAAGTTGTACTGAAGTTTCAGGGCTCGCTACCGTCCAAAGACGTCTTTATTTTTTCTTGTAAAATGTTACATTCTTGTTATAAATTTAATAATGCCCTGTATGATCACCTTCATATAGAGGGCATTATTAAATTTAGTTGCAATTACCAGACAGATATACCTAGTTGCAATTACAAGACTCCACGTTAGGTATATATGTGACACGGCAGACAGCGCCACACATGCATTACAATTTTCAATGTTTATTGTTGCAGCTGAGAGTAATGGCTACTGGTGGGACGATGGGTTTTCAATTTGCTTTCAATATGGGATTCTGTATGGCGTTCGTTTCATCGTTCCTGGTTCTTTTTGTGATTAAGGTAAATTTAGCGGTTTTACGTGTCAAATGTCTATATGTCGCAGGGAAATGGCCAAACAGAGATTTGAACTAATCTCTAAGGAATATGACCCAATCACGCAGGATGTTAAAATAGCGAATCCATTTTATCATCTGCCTGTAATTTGATCAAATCCCTGAATTTGTTTAGTGAAATAACGAAATCAGTCAGAAAAGCCAACTTTGTTTTTTTTCATTTCACCAGACTTGTTTAGTGATTTCATAAAATCCCTTAAACACTTCAGTGAGTGACGAAACGAACTCGCAAAGTCAACTCGTTTTATCGATTAGTAGGTCTTACTTGTTAGACATTCCTCCTAGCGTTTTATAAGTTTTACACAGGTTTGACACCTAATCCCAAGATTTGGCGTAGGCACTCGTTTTGCAAAATTGACTGCCACCTAACCCCAACGCAGAGGAAAAACTAGACCTTGTTTGGGATTACACCGGTTTCCTCACGATTTTTTCCTATGAATAATAAAACACGTGTTTCTAAAAGAAATAATCAATTTAAAATATACCAGGAGCGTATAACGGGTGCGAAGCTCCTTCAACGCGTGGCTGGGGTGCGGCCCGTCGTGATGTGGGTCATAGCGCTCATCTGGGAGTGGACGTGGCTGCTCCTCATCCATCTCACTATAATCATCACGCTCGCCTGCTTCCAGGAGGTCACGCTTTCCACGCCCGATGAACTAGGCAAGTGAACATGTGCGTTTTCAAGTGTACCTACTTTTATTTTGGAAGTTTACTATTACCTACTTTAGAATTAAATGAGGTGGATAACTTCAAAAGTTAGCTACTTCTAAAGGGTTAGGCTCGTAAAGCACACTTTCCCGAAATTTGCCGCGAAAACGGAACGCTTGTAGTTTCGGTCTTTCTCTCCGTCTGTTTGAATTTGCACTATTTCATAGAAACCCTTAGCACTATAAACCCTACCCCTAAAATGTACTTTCCGGGAAAATATGCCTTCAGCGAAATTTCACTTTCTGGGAAAGTGCACCCATTGACAAAGAGTATACAGGGTGTCCCAGAATTTGACGTCAAGCCGTAAACGGATGATAGACCAAGTCATAACAGTTATCATAAAAATACAAAAAAAAACCAACTCAAGTTCTTTAAAAATTATGGTCACTTTAAAAATTCACTAAAAATTCACACCCTGTAATGGTTCTTTAACTCTTGTTACTACAAATTGCATAGTTTATTTATTTTTTATTATTATTATGTAATCTTGAATAATGCTTCTGTAGATTTTTGCCTAAAATTTAAAGCTAACTGCTCCTACTTGGAAGAAAATAGCACTTTTTCAATGCCCAATTATTTAAATTTACTGTTTCGCCCAACTTTAACTGACTGAACTGAAAAAAAATGTACTACGCTAGTTTGGCAAGTAACGTTAAAAAGTGGCGCATTCGATAAGGATTCCAAAATTGTATTACACTTGCTAGATTACCTTTTAATTATTTGGTAATTATTTTTTTTGTAAATAGATAAAGATAGATAAAACGTTTATTTGTTTGCTACAATCACACAGAAACAGAAACAACATCGTACAAAAACAAAATTATAACAAATATTCGATATACAATAATTATGAAACAGAGTATACAATTACATACCAAAAAAAAAGAACAACATACAATTGCTGTGTGCGTTGCAGCAAAACAAAAGGGCTCATGGCTCAGTTGTACGCTTCGCTCTTTCGAGAGAAGCACTGATATTCTGCCTGAGCCCGAGACACGTGAACATCTTGATGAAGAATACCCGCTCAGGTGGATAGGGCGCGCTGGGACAGTCTTGTGGCCACCCCGTTCGCCTGATTTAAATCCCCTAGATTTTTTTTACTGGGGAGCGGTTAAAGAGAAAGTGTACTCAAAAACAATTGAGAATTTAGCTGAGCTGCGTGAAAGAATAACGGACGCGGTTGAATTTGTAAATAGGAGAAGATTTGCCCGGAAAATAGCCCGATCTTTTTTAAGAAGATGTCGTGCGTGCATTGCCGTTGAAGGAAGGCAGTTTGAACATTTATTGTAAAAATAATCATTCAAATCTGATAAAGTACATTTTAAAACTAGTGTGAAAAGAATGTCTTTTTACCACTAGTACCGAGGTATCTTGCCACGAGCTGAAAGCGAGTGGCAAGACTCGGTACGAGTGGTAAAAGACATTTCACACGTGTTGTAAACGACGTTTTTTAATACAATTGCGAAAAATAATAAATTAATATATCATTGCGATGAAATATGCTTGCTTCGAAGTTATTTTTGAACGAACCCATACTTTACAAATGACACTGACAGTGACAACATACTATTGGAATCAGCACCATCGGCCTCGAGTTGAGAAACTAAATTGACACTTGGCAGTTGACACTGACAGTATTCATAACGCCCCACTTCTTCCTGTACCGTATTTTTTTTCAAACCTCGAAAAAGGGTTACGTATGAAAGTTAGACATGTGTACGTGTGTAAACGGAAGGACCAATTTGAGGGTAGTTTTTTTTATCGAAAGCAAATCTAATATAAAATTACTGCGTTTCGAAAGTATAGTTTGGAACTAAAAAGTAAAAAGCACTAGTTCGAGAAATTGAGCTTCTCGTACGCTACGCAGCCACAAAAAGTACCACTTTTTGAGCAACTGTATTATAAAATGGTTTTTTATTATTTTTTTCTAATGAGAAATCTGGTCCTAAATTAAAGTAAAACGATTGAGTCAATATCATAACCTTGCTCTTAAATTACGTTTTAAATTTGATTTCGTATGTCGCTCACACTTCGTCAAATGACTCTTCCCATCTCTATCAAACTAAGAAACGGTGTTGAGCAAAGATTTAGGTAAGCTAAAGTCATTTTAAGGAAGTATGGACATTTTGTGAAAAACTGGGGTTATTTACAAAAAAAATAATTACCAATTAATTAAAAGGTAATCTAGCAAGTGTAATACAATTTTGGAATCCTTATTGAACGCGCCACTTTTTAACGTTACTTGCCAAACTAGCGTAGTACATTTTTTATTCAGTACAGTCAGTTAAAGTTGGGCGAAACAGTAAATTTAAATAATTGGGTTTTGAAAAAGTGTAATTTTCTTCCAAGTAGGAGCAGTTGGCTTTAAATTTTAGGCAAAAATCTACAGAAGCATTATTCAAGATTACATAATAATAATAAAAAATAAATAAACTATGCAATTTGTAGTAACAAGAGTTAAAGAACCATTACAGGGTGCGGATTTTTTAGTGAATTTTTAAAGTGACCATAATTTTTAAAGAACATGAGTTGGATTTTTTTTGTATTTTTATGATAACTGTTATGACTTGGTCTATCATCCGTTTACGGCTTGACGTCAAATTCTGGGACACCCTGTATATCGGGAAGTGCACTTTTAGAGACAGTGTACTTTCCGGGAAAATGATTATTTAAAAAAAAATGCACCTTAACAGAAAGAGCACATTTCGGGAAAGTGTGTTTTACTAACCTAACTCGCTTCTAAACTGCATGCGTCGCAGGATATCTGCCTTCTTATTGACACTCGTCCATCAGCTGGATATGTTTATTTTTTTTCATTCTGAAGCAATTCTTAGCATACTATTCTCTCCGTGCTCGACAAAATGCACATTGTTTCAGAGCTAATCCTAATAAATGTTTGTCTCAATTTCCGACTATTTTTGTATCGTTTCTGTATGTACCGTACTGTACTGACGACTTGCGAGGGTGGTACTATATATAGTTGTGAAACCATGTAGGCCAACAAATCATTATTTAATAAAATATTATGAAGGAAAAAAAACATCTTATTCCTTTTTTGTGCTCTCACCGAATGGGCCCTGCGGAAGACCAGGGGACCAATTTTTGACTTTCGAGCGCTCGATAATCAGCTATAAAGCCAGCAACATGCTGTGCTGGGTCCATTTCGTGACAAAGCAAAATGTGTTTTTATTTTTGTTTTATTTATTTTATTATCTGTGTTGTTTTTGTCACTAATAAATGTTATGAATTATTGAATTGAATATAGGGAAGTGATTTAGCCGAAATTGTACAAAAATATTTTTATTATTTTGTTAAATTACAGGAAGAGTGCTGTTAGTCCTTATGGTATTTTCCTTAGGAGTTATACCTATACATTACGCTGCCTCTTTCTGTTTTGATGCGGCTGCTACGGGTTTCTCAAAAATGTGCTTCGTCAATATATTCACGGGTAAATATTTACTAAAACTATTGCAACTTGATGTTTCATTTAACGATATTTGTAACGAACATAGAAGTTTTATTTCAGGATGCATGCCTTTTCTTATAACGGAGGTGCTCAGACTGCCAGAAGTGGGGAGCCCTTTTTATGCAGAGTTATTCGACTGGATGTTCTCAATTTTGCCTCTTTATTGCTTATGTAGAAGTTTGAGGTAAGTTGAACAGTCTTTTAAATTTCCGTAGACACTAAAGTATACCCCTATTCGAAGTCTATTTTCCATGTTCCTTTTCTCGTAGTCTACATGGACCACCATTAAAGGTGATGAATTTAATTTGCTCTCATTAAAGTCTAAAGTAACCACAGAGTCCTATATTAATTCTGAAAGTTACCATATCATAGTAGATCTTTTAAAGATCAAACAAAAACAAGGCGTAGGACTGTTGTAATATCATCCCAGGGGGTTTGACCCCGTATAATGGTCGACCTTATCACGCGATGAGTGAGTGACAAGATTGGAGCGTTTGCGCTTGCCACTTATCGTGTGATAAGGCCGAACATGGTACGGGGTCAGAATACGAGTTCTATTACTTTTAATCTGTCAAATTTAGATATGATAGACCACAGAGTGATTGATTATGTATGAACGAGTTGGTTCTGGTTTCACGGAGGCACTGTTGCCGAGCCTTAAGCCACACAACTTTCAATATGCAGGTCGTGGGTTTGAAACCCGGCTCGTAAGTGCCACTGAGTTGAAAAAAAACATGCAATATATACTATTAAACGAGCAATATTTGTATATACATGTAGTACAACACGATATTTAACAATCACGTAACAATCACGTTCTCGAAAACGGCTTTACCGATATCGATGAAATTTGTAAGCGAATTATTAGTTTACGGGAGCGAATTATCGATCTAGTCTAGGTCCTTATGTCTGGGAAGATTCGTTTTCTCGGTATTTATTCACGAGCAGACCTCGGTCGCCCAGGCACTGTATTCATAGGTAACATAAGAAAACGTGAGGAAACCGATCTAATCCCAATAAGAGTTAGTTTTCCCTCTGGGGTCAGAGCTCATATGGTAATCGTTTTCATTAAAACACATACCATGCTAGGGACATCTGTTTTAAACCGTAAATAGCCCGGTTTAAATTTAATATTCCCCTACTTTTGTTTGCAAAACCTTCAGGTAGTGACATGTATATGTTTTCTATTAGAATACAATTTATAAACATTTCAGTTGCAACATCTTAATGTGTAATACACATTCTCATCTTAACACAAAGCCCCATGGGCCCATAACCTATTCAACCTCGTTGGATATTCGCAACAGACTGGTTTAGTAAGTTACACGTCACGATGTTAGATGGCGGTACTAGTACATAGCAATAACTTCAACTTATTTTTGATTAGCTTCTGGCCGCGACTCCGTCCGCGTGGAACTCGTTTGTATCGCAGCTCCATACCCTTAGAGGATGATTTCGGGGATAAAAACTATCCTGTCACTCTCCATCCCTTCAACTATCTCCACTTAAAAAACACACACACACACACACACACACACACTTTCCCATTTATAATATTAGTATGGATTTACATACTAACAGTTTTCGTAAATCTTGGAGTTAGGGACCAAAGCGGTTCCCAGGTCCCCAAGAGCCGTTAGAGCTCAACCGGGAACAACGCTAAGAGGATGAAGATGTTGTTTTGTTTTTCAGAGATATGAGCATGTCGGCGTTCGCTATTCAGGCGTGCGACGCGCTGTGCGTCCAGTTCTCGAACATTGACAACTGCACGAGGATGACGCTGTGCAGCAAGCTGAACATCACCGTGTGCTGCCGTGAGTCATTGCGAGTATTTCGCAAAAATGTTGGTTACGTGCCCGGAGAAAATTCTAGGAAACCGATTTTTGGTTTACTAATAATTCATAATAGGCATGATGCCTCATGTTCAAATTGATAACGTAGTCATGCTAAATGGATAGTAAACCATCGAATTATCGTAATAAAGTATAAATTATTAGAATATAATCAGAATCATAGAAACATATGAACATTGAAAGTTTAGTAAAAATATGCATTTTTTTACTGTCCAAGAGTAAATTTAAAGCTACCAATAGAATCCTTTCGCTTTTATAGACACAATTTTTTTGACAACTATGTACTTAAACGCAGTATTTCGCGACCCAAACTACAATTTACCTGATTTTCCATACAACGATTAGTACAAATGTCAGTTGTGACGTCATACCTGTGAGTATCAGTATGAAGCGTTTTGCGCTGCCGTCTTTGTCTCAATTTTTTGGGTATTTATGTTATTTAATTGTAATTGCTCCCATACAAACATTTGTTCCTCACCAAAAACTGGTTCGAATGACATCATAAAAAATCTTAGTCACCATCCCTATTGCTGTGAAATGCCTCATTACTTTGATCTGTTGATAGGCCAATACTCTTTCTTCTGTCAGTCCCGTATAGGGTTTACATTTACCATTTGCAATGTGAGAATATTTAAGATCCAATTTTATGGATCATATCGAAGCGCGTAAGCGAGGAAAACACTCATGGTCGCCTCGCTGTCGCTATGGACTATACATGTCTAGTCGATAAATAGCATTTGGATATATTTGGAGATATTTCTGGAATTTTGATCCCACAAAGTACAGTCAGGGTCATGTAGTTAGTAGCAGCCAAGGTAGCTAAATATGTCGGTACCTACACGTCTTTAATACTGTAAGAATAAGGGTCTGTTCCAAATATTTGGCTACTCTAGCTGCTACTAACTATATGACGCTGACTGTACCCGCAATCTCTTGTAGTTATTGGGATTCCATTTTCAGTAAATACGTGCTTTCACACCATTCGCCATGAGAAATCTTTTTTCTACAACAAGAAAAAAAAATCTTATTTTACACAGCTTCGGCTTGTACGTATTGCCCTTTTCAGTTAGTGACAACCCGTTCCTGCGCTGGTACGAACCTGGAATCGGTCGATATCTGTTCATGATGACCTTGACGGGACTCTTGGTCTTCGGATTCATGCTTCTCAAGGAATATGAGGTTTTGAATCAGGTCAGTATTGTAGGTGGAGATTACTGTTGGTTGGTGGCAAACGAAATTGATTATGAAGGTACCTAAGATGGGGTACAATTTGCAAACCTTCGCTTCGCCCGCGGTTTACATAAAAGCACACTTGCCGGCACATTTTGATTTGGTACCCCCTGTTTTGGCATACTTACCTTATTTTTTTAGTAACAATTCTATTTGGCATAATCTATGTATCCATTATTGACTTTGCGTATAAACTGTTTTGGCAGAATCGAGATTCGTGTAGTTTGATTACGCCGAATTTCGATAGTCCAAATATTATTTGTTGATAATGTTGATGCTCCGAATCATATCCACTCATAAAATATATGAGCATATTAAGAACCGGCGAAAACCGAATATGTTATGCGAAAAACGTTTCGGAGAATCAAAGTTATGCCAAATAGAGAGGGAACCTTTTGATTGATTAACACAGTTTAGGAACCTATACCAATCCTGAAGGTATTTTGCAAATACTGGTGAAAAGTTATATTATTCGGATGTGTACTGTCGGGGAGAACATTGCGAACAAACATCAACTCTTTATATTAGTTGCGTTTTAAGCTATCCGAGACTAAAGGCGAGATGCACCAACTTACGACTACAGTGTTCGAGATTTGGAACTGGTCTTTTGACACATCGTGACACCCATATAACGTAAATTGGCACTGCTTATCGAAATAATAAAAAGAGTTTCAATAGCTTCCGAGTTCAAATAATTTATTGAATCAGGCGTTACTTTGCGGAAGTCCATGATATATTAGGAGAACAATATTTCTTTGCTATTCCGCTAAAAAACGTGCTGGTCTATTAGTGAAGATAAGATGCAACTATTTGCGTAAAAACATGCAAAAAATTACAGCAAACCACCACCAATAATGACAAAAACCTCGACACGTGTTTCGCCTCTCTACGAGGCATCATCAGGAGATGCTGGCAGGAGATGTTGCTTGCGCCACGTCCACTGAGCAAATGACCCGCCCGGAGCCATCCGCCATATTTATATTCTGTCCCCCCATACTACCGTTCATGCGTGAAAGAGATGGAAGAACACGTAACAACGGTGATGACGCAACATTCAATTGTTCGTTGATAATAACGCCTTTATTGCTGTACCTAATTATTTCTAATTGTTCTAGAACACTTAGACGCAATCCTTTTTCGCAAACATGCAAGATGTTGAAAGAATGATTGTCAGATAACGCATGGTTATTCTCCAATAAATGTTTTGCGAAATTAGACTTGTCCGGGTGATTATGCCGATACGACGCAACATGTTCCTTATACCTTGTGCTAAAACTACGGCCTGTTTGTCCCACATAAACTTTATTGCAATTATCACAGGCAAGTTTGTAGACTCCCGACTTTTTGGCACTTTCCACTTTCTCCTTGCCATTGCACAGTCTAAAGCGCAAGGTGTTATTCGTTTTGAAAGCCACGTTTATGTCGTTAGACTTTAAAATATTGTAGATCTTATCAGACAACTTGCCAACATAAGTTATGCTTGCTTTGTACTTTTTAGGTGGGTCCGAAGATCGTGCAGCGTACAGAAGATAGTTTGTCATTCTAGCCCGTTTTTTCCTAATAATACCATCCACATGAGACTTGCTGTAACCGTTTGAAATTGCTAAATGGTATATATTATTTAATTCCATTTTATAATGAATATCAGAAAGAGGCACTGTCAATAACCTATGTGCATAACAATGAAAAGCAGCTAACTTATGTTGCCATGGATGAGCGGAAGAAGCCGGGATAACAGTATCTGTATGCGTAGGCTTACGGTAAATTTGGAATTGATGTTTGTTATCCACCTTAGTAATCGTTAAATCCAAGAAATTCAGTGAGTTATTCTGTTCTAATTCCTTCTTAAACTTGATTTTAGGATGCTTGTTGTTGATTTCATTCACAAAAATATCCAGTTGACTCATACTACCCGTCCAACAAATAATCAAATCATCAACATACCGAAAATAATATAATATATTATTATTATCCACAATGTGTTGGTTCTCAAAATGATCCATGAAAATATCTGCCATCAAAGGACTAAGTGGGGAACCCATTGCCAAACCATCACCTTGCAGATAATATTGCCCCCCAAATCTAAAATAATTCTGTCGCATACAGACTGTCGCCAATTCTATTAATTCATCTACCTCCCCTGGGTGCAGCCTCTGTTTTTCAAAAAGTGCCCTGAGAATGTCTAAAGTATTCAAATATGGTACATTTGTAAACAAACTATCCACATCCAACGACAAAAGAATAGCATTTTGTGGCATGTTGATGTCTTTGATCCTTTCGATTAAATCCAAACTATTCTTTAAACAGTATTTTGGTTCAAAATTAGACTTCTGTCTTATGATACCATTCAACCTCTTAGCCAATTTATAAGTCGGTGCACTCAAATACGAGACAACTGGACGAATCGGGATATTGTCTTTATGAATTTTTGGAAGACCATACAGAATTGGTGCTTGAGGATTCATGGATATGACCGTGTTTTTCTGATGCTCGGTTTCAAAGACAAACATAGAGTTCTTGACAACATTTCTTAGATCTTTCTGGAAACCAGGCGTTGGGTCCTTCCGTAAAACCGAAAAACCATCATCCTGTATAAGATCCATTACTTTCTGGTTATATTGTTCCCTACCCATGATGACTATGCAATTCCCTTTGTCTGCTTTTGACACCACTAAATCGTTGTCATCGACTTTCTGTTGAATAGACCTCAGCAATAACCAGTCAGAGTCAGGCGCACTCCTCCTCAATGGACATGTCTTTTTTAATGCATTCGCTACGGTGAGCTTTGCATCCATATCATTATTGTTAAGAACTATCGCAACCTCTGCGTCCACAGCTACATTTTCCAAAACTTTTTGAGACATCTTAGGCCTTAAGTTATACTTTAATCCCTTATCTAACAGTTTGACCTCATCTTCCAAAAACTCAATGCCGGTTAGGTTTTTTACACGAGGGTGGAAACTGTGCAGAGTCGTTAGGGCATCACGCCTTTCTGTTAAGTTGAAATCCGAACCCGACCTAGTAAGCCTATGTAGTTTATCGATCTGTTTCACATACATTTGGTGCGCAAGCTCAGAGGCAAAATATCTCGCTTTTTGGTCTAAAATATCAAATTCAATGTTGTGCAATTTAAAGGAAAGCTCTGAATACAAAACTTTAAGGTGTAGCTTTAAGTTATCCCTAATTGAAAACCAAGATCGTGATTCTTCATTCAGCCATATTTTCCGAGCCCTATTAATAGCCACCTGAGATGCCCTACTAGAACTATTACAACGTATGTTGATATAATTAGGTACCACATTCAGACGTTTACACTGTTGATTAAACCAAACGTTCTGGACAGCTGCTCGGTGTTGTTTAGTTAGTTTGACATAAAGTCGTGCCTGTTCGGCTATGCTTGCCGTTTTCAAATAATTTATTGAATCAGGCGTTACTTTGCGGAAGTCCATGATATATTAGGAGAACAATATTTCTTTGCTATTCCGCTAAAAAACGTGCTGGTCTATTAGTGAAGATAAGATGCAACTATTTGCGTAAAAACATGCAAAAAATTACAGCAAACCACCACCAATAATGACAAAAACCTCGACACGTGTTTCGCCTCTCTACGAGGCATCATCAGGAGATGCTGGCAGGAGATGTTGCTTGCGCCACGTCCACTGAGCAAATGACCCGCCCGGAGCCATCCGCCATATTTATATTCTGTCCCCCCATACTACCGTTCATGCGTGAAAGAGATGGAAGAACACGTAACAACGGTGATGACGCAACATTCAATTGTTCGTTGATAATAACGCCTTTATTGCTGTACCTAATTATTTCTAATTATTCTAGAACACTTAGACGCAATCCTTTTTCGCAAACATGCAAGATGTTGAAAGAATGATTGTCAGATAACGCATGGTTATTCTCCAATAAATGTTTTGCGAAATTAGACTTGTCCGGGTGATTATGCCGATACGACGCAACATGTTCCTTATACCTTGTGCTAAAACTACGGCCTGTTTGTCCCACATAAACTTTATTGCAATTATCACAGGCAAGTTTGTAGACTCCCGACTTTTTGGCACTTTCCACTTTCTCCTTGCCATTGCACAGTCTAAAGCGCAAGGTGTTATTCGTTTTGAAAGCCACGTTTATGTCGTTAGACTTTAAAATATTGTAGATCTTATCAGACAACTTGCCAACATAAGTTATGCTTGCTTTGTACTTTTTAGGTGGGTCCGAAGATCGTGCAGCGTACAGAAGATAGTTTGTCATTCTAGCCCGTTTTTTCCTAATAATACCATCCACATGAGACTTGCTGTAACCGTTTGAAATTGCTAAATGGTATATATTATTTAATTCCATTTTATAATGAATATCAGAAAGAGGCACTGTCAATAACCTATGTGCATAACAATGAAAAGCAGCTAACTTATGTTGCCATGGATGAGCGGAAGAAGCCGGGATAACAGTATCTGTATGCGTAGGCTTACGGTAAATTTGGAATTGATGTTTGTTATCCACCTTAGTAATCGTTAAATCCAAGAAATTCAGTGAGTTATTCTGTTCTAATTCCTTCTTAAACTTGATTTTAGGATGCTTGTTGTTGATTTCATTCACAAAAATATCCAGTTGACTCATACTACCCGTCCAACAAATAATCAAATCATCAACATACCGAAAATAATATAATATATTATTATTATCCACAATGTGTTGGTTCTCAAAATGATCCATGAAAATATCTGCCATCAAAGGACTAAGTGGGGAACCCATTGCCAAACCATCACCTTGCAGATAATATTGCCCCCCAAATCTAAAATAATTCTGTCGCATACAGACTGTCGCCAATTCTATTAATTCATCTACCTCCCCTGGGTGCAGCCTCTGTTTTTCAAAAAGTGCCCTGAGAATGTCTAAAGTATTCAAATATGGTACATTTGTAAACAAACTATCCACATCCAACGACAAAAGAATAGCATTTTGTGGCATGTTGATGTCTTTGATCCTTTCGATTAAATCCAAACTATTCTTTAAACAGTATTTTGGTTCAAAATTAGACTTCTGTCTTATGATACCATTCAACCTCTTAGCCAATTTATAAGTCGGTGCACTCAAATACGAGACAACTGGACGAATCGGGATATTGTCTTTATGAATTTTTGGAAGACCATACAGAATTGGTGCTTGAGGATTCATGGATATGACCGTGTTTTTCTGATGCTCGGTTTCAAAGACAAACATAGAGTTCTTGACAACATTTCTTAGATCTTTCTGGAAACCAGGCGTTGGGTCCTTCCGTAAAACCGAAAAACCATCATCCTGTATAAGATCCATTACTTTCTGGTTATATTGTTCCCTACCCATGATGACTATGCAATTCCCTTTGTCTGCTTTTGACACCACTAAATCGTTGTCATCGACTTTCTGTTGAATAGACCTCAGCAATAACCAGTCAGAGTCAGGCGCACTCCTCCTCAATGGACATGTCTTTTTTAATGCATTCGCTACGGTGAGCTTTGCATCCATATCACATTGCACATAGGTTATTGACAGTGCCTCTTTCTGATATTCATTATAAAATGGAATTAAATAATATATACCATTTAGCAATTTCAAACGGTTACAGCAAGTCTCATGTGGATGGTATTATTAGGAAAAAACGGGCTAGAATGACAAACTATCTTCTGTACGCTGCACGATCTTCGGACCCACCTAAAAAGTACAAAGCAAGCATAACTTATGTTGGCAAGTTGTCTGATAAGATCTACAATATTTTAAAGTCTAACGACATAAACGTGGCTTTCAAAACGAATAACACCTTGCGCTTTAGACTGTGCAATGGCAAGGAGAAAGTGGAAAGTGCCAAAAAGTCGGGAGTCTACAAACTTGCCTGTGATAATTGCAATAAAGTTTATGTGGGACAAACAGGCCGTAGTTTTAGCACAAGGTATAAGGAACATGTTGCGTCGTATCGGCATAATCACCCGGACAAGTCTAATTTCGCAAAACATTTATTGGAGAATAACCATGCGTTATCTGACAATCATTCTTTCAACATCTTGCATGTTTGCGAAAAAGGATTGCGTCTAAGTGTTCTAGAATAATTAGAAATAATTAGGTACAGCAATAAAGGCGTTATTATCAACGAACAATTGAATGTTGCGTCATCACCGTTGTTACGTGTTCTTCCATCTCTTTCACGCATGAACGGTAGTATGGGGGGACAGAATATAAATATGGCGGATGGCTCCGGGCGGGTCATTTGCTCAGTGGACGTGGCGCAAGCAACATCTCCTGCCAGCATCTCCTGATGATGCCTCGTAGAGAGGCGAAACACGTGTCGAGGTTTTTGTCATTATTGGTGGTGGTTTGCTGTAATTTTTTGCATGTTTTTACGCAAATAGTTGCATCTTATCTTCACTAATAGACCAGCACGTTTTTTAGCGGAATAGCAAAGAAATATTGTTCTCCTAATATAGCTTCCGAGTTACAAAACAAAGTTCAATCTCCATGCACGCTCTTTTTAGCACTTATAAAATTATTGTAATATTTTTTTACGGCTTATTTGTATGTAAATTAGCATTGAAAACTCGGTTTGCAAACCATTACGTCCTACGACTTTTTCTTTTTAAATTTAGTGATACACTGCTTTAATCGATTGGAGTCTGTCAATTTAGAAATAAATCGATATGAATCAAATAATTGTGAATAGGAAAATAACCATGTATTATTGAATTACTGTCACGATAATACGAAATAAAATCACATCGATCGAAACCGACATATTTGATTGTGCCAAATGTTGCGTTTGAAAATATGGCATTGATTTCTGCACGGCGCGCGAGCTCTCTCAATTTTTCTCGCACTATCAGTCTCTCTCTTTACTAACAGGACACTAGTGTTAGCAGACGACAGTGTATATTCATATTCATATTCATATTCATATAGGCTCTCTATTTGATTTCCTAAAAATAATTATTACACAGTAATCAATCGATTCCTTTTATTAGCCATCATCTCACTGCTGGGCACAGATGACTCATGTTTATTGTATGCGGTAGGTATTCTACAAGTCGACCTTGCCGCCTCCGCTGCCGCCGGAGACGGAAGACGACGACGTGAAACGTGAGCGGGCCTACGCCACCATGCCGGCGCCGGGCCGGGACAGCCTCGTGTGCCGGGATCTCACTAAATATTACAAGAAATTCCTTGCCGTCAACAGACTGTCTTTTGGTGAGTTCTTTAGTCCATTTATTTAATCGTATGGCATGCATTATTTTGGCTTTTTTAAAGTTTGTCACTCGTTAGTACCACCCAGGGGACACGTACAGGGTTGTGGTAGGTAGCTCCTGCGGACGCGAGTAACAGTTGTCCCCCCTTTGTCAAGTGAGTGGGCAACTCGACTGTTAGAAGTTCTTAAGCCGCCCGAAGGCCTATAACTCGGCTTAACGACTACTGACACAGAAGCCGGGATCAACTGCTTAGCATGCCTTCCAAACCACGGAAGCGCTCGTTTATATTTACCACTCCAACATCAGGCGGTCACACATCCAAAGACTGACCGCTGCCATCTTTGCTTAACCTGCGTTATCGTTCCCGACTCGCAGGCGCCGCTAGGCTATGAGCGCTTCAGCCATAGGCCATTCTGGGCCAATAGTGGTAGCCCTACGCTTAAAAAAACCGCAAATCGATGTACAGTTTAGCCGTTTGGCACACACATACTGACCGACCCGTAGGGCCATTTAAGTACTTGTTGAACCGCCCTTGATAGCGCATTTATAATGACGGTGCATGCCCATCTACGCCACACACGCATTGCCTAGTGTAGCGTAGCCATCCATAACTAACCCGTTCAGGGCCAAGAATCGCTACGCGCTACGCTCGTAGCAGATCCCGTGGTTTTGCTCGTAGTGGAAAGCGACTACGGCGGTCTGACGCATATATATGTCGTCATTGTAGTGGAAGCCCCACAAGCCCAATTTTATAAGAAAACCGCAAATCGATGTACAGTTTAGCCGTTTGGCACACGCATACTAGAGGTCAAAACAATTTTTTTGACCCGCAGTTCCTAAAAAAAATTCCCTTAGGGGTGAGTGTAAACCTATCGTGTGTAGTATCATATGAAAGGGCTTTTCGAGGCGATTCTAAAAATATACCACATCATTACATTTTAGCCATATTTTTTTAATTGAAACAAAAATAATTTTCGAAACATACCAAGTTTGGGCTCCTCCAGACATGATATGGCTGATTTTTTTTAAATTCAATATACCACAAATGATACGTGATATCCTCATATCTAACCTCAAAAAAGCAATTTTGAAAAGGATTGCATTAAGTATTTTTTTTTAATTTTTCAATATTACCAAGGGACACAGTTCTACTTGAATACCTATTTTACGTGACGAGCGTAGCGCGTAGCGATTCTTGGCCCTGAACGGGTTAGTTATGGATGGCTACGCTACACTAGGCAATGCGTGTGTGGTGCAGATGGGCATGCACCGTCATTATAAATGCGCTATCAAGGGCGGTTCAACAAGTACTTAAATGGCCCTACGGGTCGGTCCGGTTTGTTAGTAGGGCTGCCCGGCACGCACGCGTTCTATCGCAGCGCGTTGCATGCAATAGAAAGGGATGCCACGCTTAGCGTTCGGCATACCTAAATAGAGAATTTGTTAACAGAGAACCTTCTGTACGTAGTGCTATTATTTATTCTGTGGCGGTACTCCGAATGAAACTTTGGCTTTGCGGTATACTATAAAATAAAATATAAGTATATTATAAAAATGAATGAAAGATCGAAATTCGGTACATCTAGAGCTCCATATAAAATTCGATCCTCAATTTTCGTGGTACCGGTAGCAAACAAGCATAATGGTTTCCCTGATGGTAAGCAGACATCTACGATTCCAGAAGAATCACAAGCGCGTTGCTGACCCTTTATTAATTTGAGGATTTGTTGTGTTGATATCTCGAGACGAACGCGGGTTCCTAACTCTCAATCCTTTCGTGGGAGCTCTCAATACCACAAACACAACATCGCATGCCTACAGAGCAAGTAGTGGTGATGGCGTTAATTATCCCCAGAAGGACTGCTCCAAATATCAGCGTCCCGTTGTCCTAACCCGTACTGGAATGGGGGTGTTGACTCGAATATTATTATTACTCCAAAAGAAAGAAGGCAAAAAAATCTGCCTAGTGACGAAAACCCCATTCAGATATCTTAAAGAATTACGAAGCTACAACCGTTTTAATATTGCTTGTTAGAGAGAGAAATCGCAAACAGTGTGTCAGGTCACGCGTCCGCGCGCGACGACGGCGGCGCCGAACACGATGGGGCACGGCAATTTGCCGTTTATTAGTGACGTCACTAACTACGAGCGTCATCGTTTCATATGAAGTTGCGTTTTGCAAAAAGGGACTCTTCTTAAAACTTCGGACACTTCGTGATTATTTAACCGGTCGCGTTTATTTTTTCTCAATTTGACTACATTTTCAATACTTTTTCGAGAAAATATAACATTATTGATTATTTTATTAAGTGTCTAGACCCCTATTTCAAGAATGCTCTTTCCTGGTGGGTTGTTTAAGTGATTACTTTTTGATTTATGGTACATTGGCTTACTCATTTAAATAATTCCAGCTGTCCACAAAGCGGAATGTTTTGGGCTGCTCGGCATCAACGGCGCCGGCAAGACCACCACTTTCCGCATGCTCACCGGCGACGAGGGCATCTCCAGCGGGGACGCGTTCGTGCTGGGGCTCTCCATCAAGACGCAGCTGCAACAAGTTTACAGGCAGATAGGTACCTATACCTAACCTTAAGTATAATCAACTCTATATAATGCCCGGAATACACGAGGCTAGTTTTTCAAGCCCGTATAGTAAGCTAGTTAGTAAGCTAGGAAGCTAGTAAAACTGTCCTCGCTTGAACACTGGCTAGTGCTGTCTACATGATGCCATTAATTTTAAGTCAGTTCGACAGTGCCAGTACCATTGCACAGTATCGTAGTGTCGTAAAAAAATCGTCGGTAAATATGAAGGTCATTCGTAAAAAGAACACAGTACGATTGAAACAATTACTTCGGAAACTATGTAAATTTGTATTAGATGAATTACTTACTACTACTAGATTCGCCTGCCACACGAAGATAGTACACAAGCCAGGCTAGCGAAATCGGTGGTGGGGGGCGCTACTAGCTCAAAAAATAGAACGGCAAGCTATTAAAACTATCCTGGCTTCAGCACTAGCTTACTAGCCTGGAAGTTAAGCTAGTTTTGTATACACGAAGATAGACCCACTAGCTTGCTAGCTTACTAGCACTAGCTTACTAAACTGGCTTGAAAAACTAGCCTCGTGTATTCTGGGCATAAGTACTAGCTTCTGCCCGCGACTCCGCCCGCGTGGTACTCGTTTATATCGCAGCTCCATACAAACTTTTACCCCCCCCCCCCCCCCATTTCACCCTCCTTAGGGCATGATTTCGAGGATAAAAACTATACTATGTCATTCTCCATCCCTTTAACTATCTCCACTTAAAAAATCACCTCAATTCGTCGCCCCATTTTGCCGTGAAAGAAGGACAACCAAACAAACAAACACACTTACACTTTACCATTTATAATATTAGTATGGATTCGTAAGGGCTGTACATGTTGTACACGGCGTACACCGAGCGTTATAAGTGGCCGCGTCCGAGCCACAAACTGCGGAAGTGGCCCGCGCTCGCCACTAGTGGCTGCGTTTCGTGGCGGTAAAGTGCGGCTGTTCTTGTCTCCTCTCAAATTCTCACTTCTCTGCTTGAGTCGTTTTGGTACCGGTTTACTTAATATTAGTTTTGACAGCAATTGGCTAATTTTAGCTGACTTATTATTAAGGTGGTTCGATCGCTATACAAAACTTCTTTTGACATTCGCAGGCAAACGGCGTGATATTTTAAGAAACTTATGTAACAATCACCTTAATGAACTGTCTTCCCACGCTCCGGCTTAATTTGGGCGATTACTTTGTCACCAACTTCCTTCCATTTTGTTGGAATAACACCCACAAAAGCCTTTACCAAGATTACCAAAACTTTCCATACGACAGGTCGTTCTTTGGCCATTACTTACTTCCGTTGGTGCTACAACCCTTTGGGTCTTGGCCTGTAGAAGCCAGCTAGCTGCTACACTTGTTCTTGTAGTTGTGTTGGAGTGCGTTGAGAGAACGGAGAAGTTTTATAGTTATTAAACTGATTTATTACTAGTAAGGTAAGTCAAGTTTTTGCGACATCATATGCACGATTATCGGATCCCATGTTGCTATCTCTATACCGATATTCGCAAGACCGTTGATACATTCCATTATGACGTCATGCATCCTTTTGTAGCTTTGAGCATCTGGATGGTGAGAGAATGATAGGTTCAGCATGGCGTTTATGTATGATGTAAATTGTAGGCGCTTGTTGTCATAACGCTGATTCAGTAGGTCCCAGCAAGAAGAATAGTTTTCGGCATTTATGGTGAGATGTTGGACCAATCTTTCAGCTTCGCCTCGTAATTTAGTTTTCAAGTGTTGCATTTTCTGCGCCTTATTAATCGTAGGATTGTTGTGAATCGTTTCCAGGAAGAGATCTTTAAATGATATCCATTGACTATAGTTTCCTGTAAATTCCGGGACTTCAACCCTCGGCGCCGAATGTTGGTAATGAGCGACCGACCAAATCTTGCTGTTTAATCTTCGTTTTAGTTCGTCGTACTTATGTTCAATATTGACGAATAGGCCGTAGTAATTTTCATTATCCCCTTTAAGTACGGCGTCTAACTCCCAGTGAATCTTGTCAATGGGTTCCCATTTCGACTTCAAAATGCTGAGATGATCTTCCAGTTCCCATTTCTGAGTAACTGCGTCGTCAACTTTAGACATCGCTCGGTCGATAGCCTTAAAGTTTCGTTGTAGCTTGTTTAGTAGTTCTCGTAGTTTGATGTCATCATTCTGAACATCTGCGTAGTCAGTTAAGCTAAATTCCACCTTTTTTCCTTTCTCGAGTTTTTGAGAGCGTAACAAGTTCAAGATATCTTGCTTAGTTGCATCGAACATGGCTTTAGTTTTGCCGTAAACATCTTCGGTGAAGTATTCAATTGATCTATCTTCCAGTTCTCGCTCCAGAACGTTATGACGGGTTTCAAAGTCTTCCCATATTATTGATCTGCAAGTGTCGTAAGCCGCTTATTCAAGCATTCCTGGATTTTCCTGTAGTTAGTACACAAGCTTTAATGCTCTCGAAGCTAACCTTTTGCTGCTCGAGAGTGCTCATGATGATTCCTCTTTTTTCCGTTTGTAGTTGATGTATACACTAATACTATAGTTAGTTACAGTTGATAGTTTGGAGTTAAAGTTACGTGTCGCTAGACTTTCGAAGCTTTAGTTAAAGATCGAAGTTAAAATTAGTTGAATTTTGAAGTTACTTGTATCTCGAAGTTGCAGTTAGTTGAGGTTTGAAGCTGTAGTTAGACGAGTCTCGAAGTTGTAGTTAGTTGAGTTTTGGAGTTGTAGTTAGATGAGCCTCGAAGTTTTAGTTAGTTGAGCTTCGGAGTTGTAGTTAGACGAGCCTCGAAGTTGTAGTTAGTTGAGTTACGAAGTTGTAGTTTAGTTAGTTGTTCCCCTCGAGTTGAACTAGTATAATCTGCAGGCTGCAGTATTCCGTTGGTACGCGATATTTCAGATGAAACGCTCGCTCACAGGTAAACAATGTTTCTGCACTCTACGTGCGATATACGTGCCTTCCCAATTCACTGGTGGGACCCGCTTGTAGGAAGCCAGTAAACCGATTCACTATCGCAATAAAGTAACAAAAACACCAAATACCTGCTTAGGTTCGAAGGACCATAAAATGTAGAAGCCAGCTAGCTGCTACACTTGTTCTTGTAGTTGTGTTGGAGTGCGTTGAGAGAACGGAGAAGTTTTATAGTTATTAAACTGATTTATTACTAGTAAGGTACAAAATAGTTAGATTAATTGGCCGTTCCTTCTGTTGATGCTTATCGTTTGCGAGTTATGTTTGCACTGTTATAATTGACAACATTTCATATTTTCATGTAGGCCATTTTATGATTTAGTTCGCTAGAAAATGTTTTTTAAGCGACACGTGTTTTTTTATTTCTCCCTTAATTGTAATTTTCATTTAAAACTATCAAATTAAAAAGTAGCGAATTCCTGAAGGTTGTAAGTAAATTATGACGTCAATACTACGACTCTGTATGGCAGTTTGGACACCTTTCATCTGGCAGCCATAATACTGACGTCACACACGGTGAAAACCACTTTTATACGTTTTCGCGATTCTCTTAAAAGCGAGCAGGAAAAAAACACAGAAAACTACTTTATTACGTTCAGATAACATAATTACCGAAATGCTTTTCGATTTAGGCGTCATTACATATTTTGAAATATTGTCAATTAACTTCATAATGTCATATTATAGCGCGGCCTGAAGTAGGTCGCAACGTAAACGGAAAAATATACAGTGGTGAGACTGTACATGGCCTCCTCCACAGTCTTTCTCCAGATGTCACGGTGCCTGGCGACCTTTTTCCAGTTAGTAAATTTCCCAATCTTCCTGAGATCTTCCACACAATCCATCCAACGTTCGTTAGGCCTGCCCTTCGGTCTTTTTTGTTGCGGCGTCCACCTTGTCATTATTTTAGCTGCCCTATAATCTGGCATCCTTTTAAGGTGTCCCACCCATCTGAGCCGCTGCGACTTACAAAACCTGACGACGTTCTCGTGGTTCATGCGTTGACGATAGATAACATCACGCTCTTTTATGGGGTCATAGATCTTTCTGAGCACTTCGGCCATTATTATATAAATATGACCGAAACGTTTAGGTAACCAAGTGTCTTGTTACTAACATTTCATCACACTTGCTCGTCAACGGCGTTTTTACTTGCGTGCGTACAGAGCAGTTATAGCCGTTTTACCTCCCACGGGATGTTAAGTTTAGTTTTAAAATATAGAACCCACTCATACTTCACTTCGGACTGAGGATGTTTCCAATCAGCCAAGGTGTATTTCATATCTTCAAAAGTTTGCTACAACCAACTTTTAATATGTATAAAACATATCTTTATATTAAATTTGACTGCAATTTAATGTTTAATATGTAGTTAAGTGTCTATGTAAAACGTTTTAAGTGTTTTTAAATCGTGGCTGTATACCGAAGGGTCTTTGCCATACGCGCCTCACGTCAAATTCAACAAAATGGACGACTGACATGTTGCAGTTTTTATTACAATTTGCAATAATTTCTTCTAAAATGTATTTGTTTCCTCGCAAATGTGATGAAAAACATTGTGTATGTACGGGCTTGGAGGCCGTATCAAATATATCTAATAAGGTTGCTAAGTTCGGAGACAAATGAAATGTGTATGACAGGATAGATGGTCGTTTAATGACTGACTAAACTTAAGACTAACATGGCGGGCGCAGCCGCTATAAGTAGGTAGAGTTGGTAGATATCCAATGTAGGTAATGTGTCCCTACACCATTCCCCCTTCCCCTTTTTTACAAAACATGAAAAAGCATAAATAAATCTTGTTAAAAGAGACAATAATATCGTTTTATTAAAATAACACTTACTATCTTAACACTAACACATAAAAACTTTGCCTCAGTAGCACTGCAATTTTACACCAAGTAAAATACATAGTATACGCATAGCGTTATGCATAGGTGACAGTCGGCGCTGCTTGCGATGCTGTCGCCGCTAGCTGCTTTTGCACCCAGGTTCTAGCTGCTTTCCTACAGCGGCACCATAGGATACACAACAGGACCAACAGAAACATGGCTGCTATGGCAACCATTATCCAGCTTATGGTACCCAGCTGGTACTGAAAATCGGTCGTCACCGTCTGTGTCTGAGTAACGACACTGCTGCTTTTATCTCCCTCTTTACTTTGTCCCCAACCCATGGCTGGATATTACAAGTAAAATTGAAGTAAAAAAACTTTACTTATTTAAATCACACTCTAGCAACAGTACAAATTGTTTCGAGAATAAAATGTAAAAAATTAAATAAACTCTTATATACTGTCAATTATCTTAGTACGAACGAAAATTGCATAATCGTTACGTACATAAAATATTAAAACTATACAACATAGGAAAATACATCATATGTCTATAACATTAATTAATAAAATAACTTGCAGCATTATGCCTACCGCATCGAGGCGTTGTTATTGTAACAGCTATTCGCTGCGTCCGCAAATCGCACTGGCCTCTTTACAATACGTCCACTGCGCGTTGTTTTAACGGGCATAGTATTGCAAGAAGTGTCATTGTTATTCAATGTGGAATTATTCTGTATGCAACTAAAATTCTTAGGTAAACTGTTTACAGGACTCTCATCCGTAGTTTCCATGTTGTTAATTACATATGCCGGTTTTAACCTATCTATGGAAACAGTCGTTTCCCTATTTTCCAATTGAATAACGAATGTTTTATCTTTCCTACTTATGACCTTATACGGGCCATCATAAGGAGGCTGTAAAGACTTACGTAATACATCGTTCCTTAAAAATACGTATTGGCATGTTTTTAAGTCGTTATGGACGAACAATGAACGTGAATTACTGTGACTTGGCGGTCTAGGTTTTAATTTATCTATGGATTCCTTTAGCCTTTGCAAATACTCCGAATCTGAATCATTAACCTTAACCTCGTCATAAAATTCACCAGGTAACCTTATTGTTTTCCCGTACGCTAACTGAGCCGCGCTCACTCCGGTGTCGCTTCTAGGAGCGGCACGCAGACCTAGCATCACTGTGGGCAGTTCGTCCGCCCAGCAAGTGTTATCTGTTAAGCGAGCCTTAAGGGCTGTTTTCATACTTCTGTGGAAACGTTCGATCATCCCGTTACTTTGGGCGTGGTAAGGGGTTGTACGCAATTTATGGACTCCTAGCTACTTCATTAATTGCTTAAACAATCACTTTCGAATTGCCTACCACAGTCGCTTGTTAAGCGCGTAGGGCAACCAAAACGAGTTATCCAACCCTCATAAACTATCCTGGCTATAGTTTCCGCTGTGATGTCTTGAACTGGATATGCTTCAGGCCAACCTGAAAATCTATCTATCATAGTAACACAGTAACGGTAACCTTCGCTTGTTGTAGCTAACGGTCCCGTAATGTCCACGTGCACATGCGCAAACCGATCAGATTCCGCGAATCGTTCTAGGCCTGATACTGTGTGACGTGTTATTTTCGCTTTTTGGCATTGAATACATGATCGAGTCCACTTGGTAACATCGGAATTCATTTTCGGCCAAAAAAATCTTTCAGTAACTAAACGCTTCGTAGTTCTGATACCAGGATGACTCAGATTATGTATAGAATGCCACGCCTGCTTTCTAAAACTTTCCGGTAAATAAGGTCTAATATGCCTTGTCGAGACCTCACAGTAGATATTTTTCTCACAGTCGGGCAAGCTGACTTGTTTATACTGCAGAGTATCATGTGACGCTCGCAAACTTTCTTGTAAATAGTCGTCACTATCTTGCCTAACTGCTAACTCTGCGTAATCAATGCCTGTGGGACAGTAAATAGCTTCAACCCGGGATAAGGTATCCGCCACGACGTTCTGCTGACCACTTATATGTTGTATATCTGTTGTAAACTCACTGATATATGATAAATAACGGATTCTTCTAGGACTTTCCTTATCGCTATTAACTTTACTGAACGCAAATGTTAAAGGTTTGTGATCCGTATAGATACTAAGATCACGACCCTCTAAAAGATTTCTAAAGTACTTCACAGCGGCATAAATTCCTAACAATTCTCTATCATACGCGGAATATTTCTTTTGCGCATCGGATAGCTTTCTAGAAAAATATCCTAAGGGTTGCCATACGTCGTCAACCCGCTGTTGTAAAACTCCTCCTAGACTAATTTCTGACGCGTCTGTCATCAAAGCAAGTTTGGTATCGGGCAATGGATGAGAAAGTGTGACGGCGCTTTTTAAGCTCTCCTTACACTTTTCGAACGCTTCATTGGCCCTATCTGTCCAGTGTATAACGGTTTTATCTCTTTTTTTCGCATTATGTAAATAATTATTCAATTCAGCCTGGTAATCGACAGCCCTAGGTATATGCAATCGGTAGAAATTTAACATACCTAGAAATCGTCGCAATTGTTCGACGGTTTCCGGTTTCGGAAAATTAACTATAGCCTGCACTTTGTCGCCCAAAGGTCGTATACCGCCTGCTGACACTTCGTAACCAAGAAATTCGAGCTTAGATTTGCCAAAGTCACATTTAGACACGTTAATCGTAATTCCATATTGATTAAAACGATTGAAAACTAGTTTTAACTGCTCTTTGTGTTGTTCCTCTGTTTCGCTCGCTATTATTACGTCATCTATATATGTAAACAGAAAATTTAAGTTTTTTAGTACTACAGTATCCATAAAACGCTGGAACGTCTGCGCACTGTTTCGCATTCCAAAACACATACGAGGAAATTCGAACAAACCGAAGGGCGTTATTATACTGGTTTTCTCTATATCCGCCGGAGCCACCGGTATAAAATGATACGCTCTGTTTAAATCCAACCGAGAAAATATTTTCTTATTACCGGCCAACAGATAAGTAAAATCTTGTAAACGAGGAATCGGGTATCGGTCAGGTTTTGTAATTGCAGGTGCAACGTCACTGACGAATTCCATACAATTTTCGTTCGGACTAGACGTCTAATCTATCGATGTCAGGAACTTGAAATTGTGATATTTAGATAATATATGACCCTCTTCTCCCGCAGTTTGAATAAATACACGCAAAAACCAGTAATATTCAAAATATAGCCATTTGAAATTCATAAAATTTTACTCCGAGCCTTGTATGTGTGCGTGAGTTAGACACTGTCCGTGTAAATGACATGGCCGCGTCACATGACAGCACGTTGCCCAAAACCTTCACTAGATGTCTTTAATATCAAACAAGATTAGTTAGATAGCGGAGTGAATAGTAGTAATTATACTCACCAGACGGTGACACCATCGTACAAACACATTTTAGTTTTTGGTAAATGAGATAGCATTCATTTTATCTTGCTACGCTGCTCATTTCGGTAATGACGTAAGAGCAATGTCATTTGTTTTTGATAGACTGAATTTCAAGCAACAATGTATGAATTTCAATGCTTTGCTCTTTAGCCGTGATAGACCTACCTAAAGTCCACGGAACGATAATTATGCATGGGTCTGTACATTTTGCGTCTTATTAGAAAGGAGTAAGATCCAATATTGAAACGTAATCTGTGCTACCGAACGTATACATATATAGGTTTTGATCAAATGACATACATACATACATACATACATAAATACATTCACGCCTTTATTCCCAAAAGGGGTAGGCAGAGCACCTGAAACGTATGTTTCAGCCTCAATTTTAGCATTAATGTGGGTATAAAATATCGACAAAATGTGATATTGTAGTGATAGGTTGCTAGCCCATCGCCCACATCACACTTCAACCCTGCTCCCTTAGTCGACTTTTACGACACCCACGGGAAGAAAAGGGTGTTGTTGATCAAATGAACCGTTTGAATTTCCAACTTGCAGATTATGAGCAAGTTTCGATTGAGTGAATGTTACGTAATATAGCATTAAATATAACAGACAATTATTAGGAGTGTAAGTACCTGATAAATTTAAACATTCGCTTTTGTCGGCTGCACATCGATTGACATTAAAATACCTACTGCAACCTATTTAGGAATCGACTGCTCAAATAGAATATTAGATTACCCCCAACATGTAAATTAACTAAGTCACAATTTTTCTTCTTCACAATGTTGTGAGGGTAGAATTATACACTCGTAGGCATTCTTCGGTGCAGGAACTGATGCCAGTTACGACCGGTGGTTAGGCAAAGTGGTTAGGCGACAACAAAACAGTGCCGCAACCAGTTAGAAATATCCATTACCGGTATTTTTTTAAAGCCTAGTGATATCTTTTTAATACCAGTTTCAAACCGGTATTATTTCGATATTTACTTAGATATTTTTTGTTCTGAAGCGGGTCGACCTTGCCCTCCACGCCGAAGTCGAAGTATCGGTTACTTTTGTAACTTTTATGAAACCGTATTTACGGTACCGAAAAAAATGACATAAAATATAAAGCTGCAGCCAGCTATGTCCCGAAGAAAACCCATATATTTCATTAATTTTGTTATTATTAACATACTACATATAGGGAATGCAAACCACCATCATGGAATCCCGAAATACCGGAATCCCCTACCGATTTTCCCAATATTCTAATACCAGAATTTAAAAGGACCAATGTCGAAATAAGTACTACATTACCGGTATTATTATTATTTTTATCCTGCTAGTATTGTAAATGTGAAAGTTTAGATGCTTATATGTATAAATGTTTGAATGTTTAGATGTTTGGATGTTCGTAACTCAATCACGCCTAAACTGGGCAACCTACTATTTGCCTGCCTAACCTCTTAAGGCCCATGGGCCTACTCATAGGACTTGTTGTGTCGAAGGCATTTAAATTATATTCAACTGGAATAGAGCTGAATTTGTTTTGTTTCGGGCACTTTACAAAATAAACGAAAGTCAACTCTATTTCCAATCCAACGCGATGGCAATTCCAGTGCCATTTTGTAATATATGCTGAGCCTTAGGAGGAGCTTAGATTAAAATATAGGACAATTTTTTTATCCCGGGTTCATGCAGACGAAACCGTGAGTGGAATCTAGTTTTTAATTTAAAAAAAATGAAATTGTCATGCATTTGTAAAAAAAAGGAACGCATAATCTAGTGTAGTTCAATTTATTTGTTAGTTATTGTCTGTCCTACGTAATTTTTCTACTGAAGAATAATCGCTTTTCCACTCTATTGATGCTGGTGGTAGGAGCACTATTTGAACTCTTAGAAGGTAAAATAGAATGAGTAACTTCTATGAATGAACGTAGAACACCGTAAATGGGGAATGTAGAAAAAAAAAATGATTTATTGTTTTTTTTCTGGTAAGTTCGTTCTTTTTTTCTCAAAAAAACATAGTTTTTAGGGTTGTTAACTGATAACATAAACGTTACCTGACATAAAACTTTACTAAACCTTTGGTTGTAAACATGAATGTTAAAAAAATATTATGCATTTACTCTTACTACTATTGGTTCAGGGAGGGCACTAATTCTATTGTATAGACAGTTTCCAAATTCACAATGACTCCCTGAACAGATAAAAGCAGTGGTGGTGGTGGTGGAGCAGTGGAGAGATGAGTGTTTAATTTTATATTAGGTAATATACCAATAGTTATGGATTTTTTGACAAAAAAATAAGCTGTAAAACATCCAATAATGTAAATCCAAGTAATGCAGGAGATGAAACAAAATTTAAAAAACTTATTACAATTGTAAATTAAATTGTTACAATTTAGTGTTTTGTATTTGGTGAAAACACAAATGTATTGTTTACACTTTTAATTTCAGGCTTATTTTACAAGAAAAAGTGAACTTTATAGTGCGTTTTTTTAGCATTAGAAAGAAGGATAAAGCACAAAGCACGAGGTCTTTTATATAAGACACATACAGCTGTCAAAGTATCTCAAACCGCCATTAAAAAAGACTAAGATCATTGTTGTCGACCCTAAAATGATACAAGTGTTTTTATTATTTATATCTAAATAATACTTACAACAATATGTTTATTTTGAATGTATTAATTATTTAACTTTGTAATTTAAAATTTCGTTATTCAGTTCTCGAAAGGTTGCTTAAATAAAAAACCTAAAGAAGAAGAGGTTTATCGAAATTGTCAAAATTGACAATCGTATCACGTTCTTTTTCTTGTTTTCTTGCTAATCAACAAATTATTGAATTCAGATCACGAGATTATTAAACGAGTATCTATTTTTTAATTAATATTAAGATTTTATTTTTCGCTGTGTGTGTGCGGACTGCGATGGAGCTACCAGAGGCAGGCCCAAGTGGCTTGCAAAAAAGACCGACTCGTTCTCTCTCGAACGTATGGCCTTCAACAAAAGCAAAGAGACAGAAACAAAGTACATTAACATCAAACGAGAAACGTTGGTGTTCAACATTTTCAAGTTGGTGTGTGAACTTTGCAGCAAGAATGAATTATCGTGTAACAAACCATGTCTGTTCAATATTTATCCCAAGCAGAAAAGGTTGACGACGACTTCTTCGTTTAGCGTATTTCTAATCCTAAAAAACGCACTATAATGTGCAACCAAATGTTCATAGGTATTATTATCGAGGCCCCGGTAATACCGGTATTGAGGTCCAATATCACAATTCAATACTACCAGCATTGAGGATCATCTGATATTAAAGGTATATATCTATTTCGTTTCTGACGATTATAATAATGACTTCATGTATATTGGCATAATAAATAATATATCAGTTTATATTACGTTCCGCTGCTGGGCACAGACCTCATCTCATGGACGAGAATAAAATGAAAAAAATAACGGTATCATAATTATACCGGTTTGAAAAAGGAATTATACAAGTTTCAGTACAATTAAAAATAAATACCGGTAATTGATATGTATTTCTACACGGTTCTGGATCCCGTACCGTTACGTTGGCGGCGCGGCTAACCTTTACAATATAACGCTATTGTAATGGAATACCGATTCCATACCGGTATAACCGTAACCGAAATCAGTCTATGCTCGTAAGTAAGCCTTTAAAAACAAAATTGTTTGCCAATTGTTAAAAACTGAATCGATAACAATATCCATATACTTAATTGGAACGAGCGATCGAGACGAACGAAGATTTTCATTTCAGCTAGGCAATATTATTCCAGATTTCCAGATTCGCGTTTAAAAGATCTTTACGCAAGTTGTTTGCTAGCAGAGCCGTAAATTCTTAGTGTTTCTGTTCTCTATTTTCGTCTGTATATATATATATATTGAATGAAAGTATTTATATGTATTTTATTTATTTATTGTCTATTGTCGTTATTTATTATGTATGTATAACCACACACAACCAAATTGTGGGCGGTGCAACTACAGATATAAATCTGTAGTTGCACCGCCCACAATTTGTCTGCTTTGCCCAAATGTTGACTGGTAGAGAATGCTTACGGCTTTAAGTCCACCTTTTGTACGATAAGTTGTTCTTATGTTCAATAAAGATTAAATAAATAAATAAATATTCTTTCGTATGTCCGGCTGTCTAGACTTCACTATATGTCGTAGGTAGCTATTTCTCAACCGATTCTCCGGAAATTTTGTGAGCTGATTTGAAGATTATGCAGTGACATTCAATCCGAAACTGACACGGAAATTTGCTCTAAGGAGTCACCCAGACCGATTTTAGAAAGAATAAAAACTGCATTTAACTTAGTGCACAGTCAAATCTGTCTAAAAATCCAAGTTCGTTTTTTTGCGTATAAAATGTACCAAAGTATACTTACTATGCCTAAGCATGGCTATGTCCCCCCAGTAAGTTCAGTCATCCATCACCAGTGAATTATTTTTTATAATCGGATAAGTGGTTTGGGAGGTTATACCGTACATACAAACATACAAAAAAATAACACTTTGCAATAATCGTTCCGGTAGCATAGTGCTTCAGGCATGCGACTGTCAAACGGCGGTCGTGGGTTCTACTCTACAGATAAGTTTCATCTCATGTTTACCTAAACAAGACATTCAATAATTTTGTAAGCAAATGCCCATAACCCAACCATTGAAGATTAGTAATGAATGAGTGAAAGCATCATAAACGTATAGAAACGTAAACGCGTGATAAAGTTGAATTCGATTTTTGAATTTTGACGTTCATCGAAAACAGTACCATATTGTCAAATGATATATTAATATTTCTCTCTTTCTGACGCGGTCTACGTCCAGATTCGAGAGACTGGCCACTAAGAGTTTTGATATACAAACTCGCCTGTTATTCACAAAGCTTACTAAATTCGTCCGTCCGGTAACGCAAAATTGTTACCAACTTTGAGGTCATTATTTTAGACGTGAGTCACGGGCGAATACAAAACATTTTGTGAATAATACGTAGCCTCTCTGATTGTAATTATGTAGTACCGCAACTGCGGGTGAATATGGATATAACAAATCAAAGTACTAATATACTTACTAAGTATAGGTACCTTATTCCTTACAATGTTAGATTTTTGTAAGGAAAAATACCTCTTTTATCTTCCTTTATAAATATTGTACTTACTAGTGTTATTTCGATTATTTAATGTGTTTCAAATAGAACAATGTAAATGTTTTTGTTTATCATTATGGTTTTCATGACGCGAATGACTTGAAGATTTACGCACGATTTGTCTAATCTCATATGGAATAGGGTATATGTAGAATAGATAAAGGTCGTACTTTGATTTTTCAACAGTAAACCTACTCATGAATCATGATTTTCTAATTAAATGAAAGGCGTAACATCTTTTAAATGATATACCTATCCAAAATAGTATTTATGTAGTATGTAACATGTAAGAATAGGTCTGCCATAAATATAGTAGGGTTTTTTTTGTGGATCATCTAGATACAATCATGCTTATCAAGAAATTATAAACATGTTTAAGTTATAAAATATATTTTTGCACATTATAAGTAAATCTTAGTTAGTTGAGACGGCCATATTGGTTTAGAAATCCAAATAGAAAAACAAAAAAGAAGTATGTCCGTCGGTATTTGAACCCGGTTCAAGGATGGCGTTACAGACAGATTTAAGCAAAAGAGACGCGCACTGCGCTACCCTTAGAGCATTAAACCAACCGGAGTGGCAATTGACAGGCGTTCCCCTCTGCCAAATACGTATGACCAGTGGTCATACGTATTGTATGGACTGACGTTTATCTGACGTAGCTATTTTCACGTTCCGCATACATTTGACGTTCCCCTCCCCCGCAAAAATCGGCAGACTTTTTATGTATAGAAAATGACACATGTGACCACTCCTGTTGGTTTAATGCTCTAAGGCGCTACCGCATGACATTAAGTAATGAGTAAAAAAGTCAGCTTCATTCATATTGTAGTCTAGAGTGCCTGCGACAAGTACATTTAGTTTCACTATTTCCTAATAGAGGCGATACTATAGATTTAGTTTTGCGCCCTCTAGTTTGATTTATGCAAGATGTTTGACAATGACTGACTCCGAAGTGACATTTAGCTACGTTAGTCTGCGTAAATTCACGGAAAAGCACTTTTATGCATATTTTCGGACTACATTTTAAAAATAAACACTGTTTGGTGCAGATTGATTGCGATTCATACGTAGCAAGCTCTTCGGCTTCCGCAGTTTGAAACACATGTTGGTACTCGTCACGGTTTTGCGTAAAACGATGAGCAACCATCGAAATTATATATCGCGACATCTGTTAGCAACAGCTCGACAGGAACCAGTGACGTTGAACCTTAAGTCTCCTATAGTCGCCACAAGGTCGTAGCTCCCCATTTTTCTTGGGAACGACGTGCAAAGGGCTTGCCCAGGGGCTATTAGAAGGTCTACAGATGCCTAGTTCAACCATTAACCTAAATTCCTCTTTTACCTTATTATACCGGTCTGGTGGTAAAGGTCGTGCCTTCGCGTATACCGGGGGTCCCGTAGTTTCAATGTAATGAACCACGGAATGTTTAGGGGTGTCTTTATAGCACACCGCTTTCGTTAAATCTGGGTAACTTAACAATATTTCATGCCAAGGGTTTTTTACATCTACAGACTTAATTGACAATTCGGATGCATCGTGGCTAGTAACGGAACCAATGACATTAAACGTAGTAACTTTATCGAGCAATTTTCGCGCGTGGAGATCAACTAACAACTTATAATGGCTTAAAAAATCGGCTCCGATTATAGGCTGCTTTACATCCGCTACTATAAAAATCCATTTAAATGCTCTTCTAAGGTTTAAATTTAGTACTAGGCTACGCACACCGTAAGTTTGTATCTCGCTACCATTAGCGGCATATAACTTATATCTAGCACTCACCAAAGCAGATGCTGCACGTCTGTTTGACACGGGTAAGACGCTCACATTAAAAAAAAAATTTTTTAAATTTAAACTGTTTATTTTTAACTATTATTTAAATACATGGTGGGTTATGTTTAGTACAATCTTTATTATTTAAGATTATTTACTAAACTTTATTCTTACTAACTAATTATAATTATCTATATATCACTGGGGGCCTCAATGAACATTTTCTTCATTATAGTTTTAGTTTGTGCAGGTTTACTCTTTATATCACTTAAGATAATTTTGGGAAAGCTGTTCAAGACACCAGGGAGGTAGCTAGACCATACTCTTTGACCATATATGTTGTTATATTTGTTGACTACGTATGTTTTCTTGCTAGTGAGAATTCTTAGATTGCCTTTCCTTGTGCATTTGACCAAGTCTCCCAATTTATGTTTATATTGCATTACAATTGCCATTTTCACTTTATCAAATACATTCATAATTCTGCAGTATTTAAATAGTCTATGGTAATTATCTCTATGTTTATATTTAATTTTTAACGGGACTATTGTTTTTAGTAGTCTAATTTGCAGGTTATAAATACGTTGTAAATAAGTTTTGTAGGTTCTCCCGTAGCTAGAGATTCCATAGCTTATGATTGAATCCGCCATTGCCATGTACAGTAGTCGCAAAGTATTATATGGCATTTTATGTTTGAGTATATTCAAGTTACATAGGATGGCTCTAAGTTTTTTACAAACTAGTTCTATGTGATTATTCCAATTAAATTTATTGTCTATTGTAAGTCCAAGGTAAGTGTGATGTGATACAACTTCTAGGGTGTCGCAGCTACAGGAAATGTGAGTGGTATGCATGCAAGAGTGACCATGAGCCACAATCCTGGGTATCATATTAGTTTTGATGTAAGGAGAATGTATATGCATTAGCTTAGTTTTTTGATAATTTATAGATAGTCCAGCATCATGGGCCCATTTACACAGTATATCGAACTCACTCTGCATCTTACTTTCTGCGGTATATTCATCCCTGTCTGCAGTTATTAAACAGGTGTCATCGGCGAACTGGTATACGGAGGCCTCCCTAAATATGTTACACATATCGTTGACATAAATTATGTATTCGGTAGGGCCGATTATTGAGCCTTGGGCTGTGCCTTGTAGCGATTGAGCCATCTCACTCTGCTCATCTGCTATCCTGACCATATTATACCTATTTGTATGGTAGTTTTTAACAAGTTCTAAGGGTGGCCCCTGTACACCACTCTGCTCCAATTTTTTATACAGTTTGTTTAAATTTAGTGTTTCAAAGGCTTTACTGAAATCAATCATAGTCACTAGTACATGCTTTTTCTCATTTAGGTGGCAATTGACCTCATCTGTGAATTGAGCGAGCAATTGAGCAGTATTTCTTCCCTTTTGAAAGCCATACTGCCTTTCATGTATGATACCGTTGCTTGATAGGAATTTGTTAATGGATTTACCTAGCAATGTTTCAATTATTTTATCTATGGTCGGAAGAATAGTGATTGGTCTATAATTGTTCGTGTCAGTATAGCTTCCTTTTTTGTGAATTGGCCGGATCATTCCTATTTTTAGTTTATCTGGGTAAGTTGAGGAGTGTATACACTGGTTAACTAGGTGTGTAAGGACTGGTGTTATCTCTTGAGAAATGTGTTTAATATCTTTTACTCTAATCTTATCGTATCCTGCACTTTTTTTATCATTCATGTTTTTAATAATATTACTCATACAGTTTTCGCTAATTTTGTTAATATTTAAAGTTAGGTTTGGGCTATTGTTATAAGTGTCCTCATCAAGCAACGGCTCATTACATGTGGTCAGTATCTTAGTTACGTTATTTTCGAAGTCTCTGGCAAACCTATCAGACAGGCTTTTTGCCTTGGTTTTGAAAGACTTTAGCAGGAGATCGTCTACTGCTTTTATTATCCTACCAGTAAGTTTGTTGATGGTTTGCCACAGCTTCCTAGGATTCTTATAGTTGTTACATATTTCTTTCTTAGTGTGATTGTTTTTAGCTTTATACATGTATTTATTTGTTTATTTCTATATTTTTTATACAAAAGTTCGTTTTGTTTATTTTGTGGATCTTTTAGGTGTATCTGTAGTAAATTATTTTTTTGGGTAGTCATATGTTTTAATTTGTCAGTTATCCACTCACAATCGACTTTCGTGCTAGAAGAGACCCGTGTTTGGGTTGTGCATGACTCGTATATGTTGGTAAAATTGTTGGTTACAAACTGGTATATTTCATTCGGGTTATGCATTTCCAGAGCGGGTTTCCAGTCTACTTTGACAAGTTCCTGCCTTACTTTCTGTTCGTCAAGTTTGTTAATAATTTTGGTTGTCTTATGACAGGTACCAATAAGTGCAATGCTGGTTATAAAATGATCTGCAATTGCTTCTCGAATTACTGCTGAGCTTATATCATGTGATTTGGTTTGGTCTGCACTAGGTATGTCTCTAATAAATATGTGGTCTATGCAGGATTTTGATGTGCCTATTGCATTAGTTTCTACTCTAGTGTGCTGTGTAATACAGCATGTGAAGCCCAGCTCAGCAAGGGTGTTCTGGTAGGAGCTTGTCAAAGGACTGGGCATTGCAATATCCACGTTGATGTCACCGCACAATATACAATTTGACCTTGAGGGATATATAGTCAATAGACGGTACAACTCACCGATAAAGTCTCTTACGCTGTGGCTTGGGGGGCGATAAATGGTACAGATGTATGTTTTGTATCCACATTGTGTGGCTACTTCACCACATAAGCATTCAAAAGATGTAGTATTTGTTATGCACTTTGTAAATGTAGTACTTTTATGACTGTAGACAATAATACCACCACCTTTCTTATTGTTGCGTAGTTCAGTTTCCATTGAGTAGTTGTCGAGATGGAATAAGTCTTTAGTGATGTCATTAACGTTCGCTTCTGTCACTATGACGAGGGACCCTGTGTCAATAAGAAAGTTTAAACGGCTATTTAAGTCTGTAACACATAGGCGATTGTTTGTTGTGTCGATACATATCTCCGCCTCAGATTGTATCGAACCTAGTTTTCCTTTTCCGGCAGGTTCTCCCAGTGGCACGGCTTAACACATTTCACAGCCTTCTTTCCATAGCGGAAATGGTAGAAACATAACCATCCCGGTTTCCGTCCCGCTTTGCTGGTACTCGGCTCTCGTGACCTTGAGGGCTGCCTCGCTGGTGTGGCACTTCTCTGCGGAGGCCTCGACCTCCGTAACTCCGCCACCTCCATCGATAGTTTGTTCAACTTGGTGGTCAAGTCGTCATCCGCAGGGCGCCGCCTACTGGTGGATATCTCGGAAACTTCCATCGGCCGAGTCGCTTCCATGACCTTCTCGGCGATGCTTGCCAACTTTTCCATATCAGTGACCTCGGACGCAGCTAAAACTGCCTGCACCGCCGGTGGGAGATGACCATTCCACATAATAACCAAAGTCTGGTCCAAAATCTTCCCTCGTGCAAGGTCGCGCATATGTCTGAGGAGTTGGGACGGCTTTTGGGTGCCTAGCTCCATCTCCCCTAATAACTTCTGCGTTTGACGAGTATCAGACTCTTCATAAATCTTAAGAAGTCTGTCCTTCAACGTCCCGTAGCGATTTTCCGGCGGCGGTGATAACAATAAATCGCTCACCTGCTTGATGGCGTGCTTGCTGAGCTTCGTCACCATTAGGTTCTGCTTGGCTGCATCCCCTAACCGCTGGTTCTCCATCGCTGCCTCGAATTGTATAAACCAGAGCCTTGGCATGTCGGTCCAAAACTCCGGGATCCTCGAAGACACGGTGATGCTGGCGAGCGCCGCAGCATTCCCCGACTCACTATTGCTGGTGGCCGGTAGTTGCTCCAACTGTAGTGTGCTCGCTGGTGGTTCCGTTGGTGGAGCTGTCGCTGCAGATGCTCCAGGCGCCGTCTGCACCGGTCCCTGCTGTACCACGACTTTTGGCTGTCCTTGTCCGTTCGTCATTTTACTGTCTTATAGTATTTTTTAAAGTATTCGTTTTCAGGGTCACCACTGTACGGGCTTGGAGGCCGTATCAAATATATCTAATAAGGTTGCTAAGTTCGGAGACAAATGAAATGTGTATGACAGGATAGATGGTCGTTTAATGACTGACTAAACTTAAGACTAACATGGCGGGCGCAGCCGCTATAAGTAGGTAGAGTTGGTAGATATCCAATGTAGGTAATGTGTCCCTACAGTGTATAACACGGGGGCGTAAGAATATTGCAAACTCGAGTCATCGAGATAGACGATAGACTCTTGTTCGCAATATTCCACTTACGCCCCTCGTTAAACAATGTACTATTGTTCTTTTAGGATATTGTCCGCAATTCGACGCGCTACTGGAGAACCTGACGGCGCGCGAGAACCTGCGCATCTTCTGTCTCCTGCGCGGCATCCCCGCCCGCCAGGGCGCCGCGCGCGCCTGGCAGCTCGCCAACGCACTGGGCTTCGCCAGACATTACGATAAACAGGTACAGACGAGTTCTCCAATATCTATATGGACAACCTTTCAAAAATATCGCTGAAGAGCCATCTCTTCCTAACCACCTTTACATCTGCTATTCATTATTTCTGCTATTTACTATTTCCAAGGGGAACACAGAAAAAATCTAAAGAGTAATTTGTACGAAACCATACTTATTCCAAAAGTTCTAAATTCCGAAGAATTCGCTTAACCAAAATCTGAATACAGGTGTAATATACAAATAGCTTAGGTTAGTTTTGTATCCTGAAATATTCGTAAATCCTTCACTAAGGAATATAGTTTACGGAATTATAGAATTCGGGAGAAATATGCTTTCGGACAAATTACTCTTCGGAATTATGTAGTGTACCCATTATCAAACGATCACTGCTACGGTGCCTAGTGGTTCAGGCATGCGGCTGCCAAGCGGCGGTCGTGGGTTCGAATCCCGACTAGTACCAATGAGTTTTTCGGAACTTACGTACGGAATATTTACCTTTAGCTTTTCGGTGAAGGAAAACATCGTGAAGAAACCGGTCTCATCACATGAAAGTCTAGTTTTCTCTCTGGATGGAAAGGTCAGATGGCAGTCCCTTTCGTAAAACTATTGCCTGTGCCAAAATCCAAAATATTGGGGTTAGGCGTCAGAGAGGACCCCGGGTTCCTTTCGGGCACAACCGGGAATAACGCTAGGACGATGATGATGTTTTGCGGGCCTTATTTTTGGACTAATTAGGTTGAAATTTAAACGAGCACTTTTGCCTAGATCAAATTAGCTTAAGATGGCAATATAGCATTTTGTCTTCCATAGAAGCCAACACAACGTTTATTTTATAACCCCGGATTTTCTTTCTGTCAGGTATATCAATGCAGTGGAGGGACGAAAAGAAAAATTAGTACGGCCGTCGCACTCATGGGCGATTCTCAGCTAGTATTCTTAGATGAGCCCACAACTGGTAAGTTGTACAGTTATGTTGTCTTGAGTATCTCAAGACTAAACTTAAAACCATAATTCGATTCCAAAAAAATTACCTTACAATTGCCATGAAAATGAAAAACAACAGACAATGTCGGTTTTTTTTCTTCATTTTAATGGCAATTTTGAGGTTATTTTTTTGGAATCTAACTATAGTTTCAAGTATAGTAGCATATCTTGCGAGTATGTGCGTTATTGCTGCCAGTGCAACATTTTCTTTCCGCATGGGGCGGCCACTCCGTGATTTGGTCACGCCGCTAAAAGTAGATACCAGTGTCAGTCTGTTGCATGCGATAGAAAGGCATTGCCACATTGGATCGGTTGGCATACTTAAACAGGGGATTTGTTAACAGAGGACCTTCTGTACGTAGTACTATAATTTATTCCGAGCTTATGTAGGTTGAATAACAGGATGTGATAATTTCATAAAGCCACTCAGCTGCGAAATGTTCTTATATCCCTGGAGTCTACTTCAACTTTCTTCGATACAATTAGGATTTTACCCAAAAATATTTCTCATCACTTTGGTTCTAACCTTTTCAACGCTACGTCAAAGAGAAAAGTTTACAACTACATACTAATGCACGATTCTCACCGACCGGGCTGGGCCGGAGCGTGCCTGAGCGCTTCTTACATGTTGCCAAAGGAATTTGAAGCTTTAATATAGACGTTAAATTTCATATTTGAATGTACTTGCTGCCGGTCGGCTCCTCGCGGACGTGGACGGCTGCGGTCGGCTGTCGACGCATATGACCGGCTCCGTCCGGCTTTTGCCTACTGCACTCTATTAAAACGCGGTAGGCTTCCGCCGGGTGCTCGCGTATCCGTTGCGACGCGGCGCTAGGCGACCCGGCCCGGCCCGTTCGGTGGGAATCGTACATTAATCAACAAGACATTTAGTGCGGAACTATACCTTCTGCAATGCAAGAATCGAGCTGGGCTCCTTGACGCATGTATCAGTCGTTGGCATTGAACCTGCGGTGCGGATAAGTATCGTTTGTGTCGAAAAGTTTAAGGTGATTCTCCCACTACACCGCGTCCCGGTGCGCGGAGCGGCAGATTTTACCATCCTATGCAATAATCTGAATTTGTATAGAAAACACGTCTAGTACTTCACACTGCCGACGCGACAATGCACGTGAATGCGCGTGTAAAAATTTGCCGCACCGGGGTGTAGTGGGAGAATCGCCTAAACCATCCCATCCTATGTGAGACATATAATTCCAAGGCATGGACCCGGCGTCGAAGCGGCTGGTGTGGACGTCCATAAACGAAGCGGTGACGGCGGGCCGCAGCGTGGTGCTGACGTCACACAGCATGGAGGAGTGCGAGGCGATGTGCTCGCGGCTCACGGTGATGGTGGCGGGCAGACTGCGCTGCTTTGGCTCCCTGCAGCACCTCAAGAGCAAGTTCTCACAAGGTAAGATGGCTGGTATAGAGGCCTATCTTATGAGACGACATGTCGCCCGCATGTCTGATGACAGAGTGGCGAAGCGCATCTTTTACTGCGAACTGCAGAATGGCAAGAGAAAACAAGGCGGCCAGTTTTTGCGGTAGGTAGGTAGGTAACTGCGCTTAGGGGTTAGGGGGGGGGGGGGGCGCTTCCCACGGTCCGCGATTCTACTGAAGCGTGTGCTACACGGTTTACAACCGCGGATTCTGCCACGTGACCTTGGTAGAAGCGAGGTAGAAGCTCTGCCGTCTACACGGTTTACAACGGCCCCAAACTTCAGTGTGTTTGAAGCGCTTGTGCGGGGCAAACGTGCGCGGAACACCTACTGAGACGCCATGACACCTTCCTTGTCGAAATTTCAAAAGGTTAGAGTTTGTTTTGCACTCTTGTGTGCAATTGATTAAAAAAACAAAAAATAAAAGTTTTTTTTTGGCTAGGATCCTTATAAACCTCACTAGTTAAGTCCCTCAGACACGGAAGGTCTCTATACAGTTCAATTAGTTCGGTAACCACCTCTCGTTGGTTCGCCGACGCCATTTTGAACCTAAGCGTACCTAACCTAGCGTGTTTAAAACACATGGCTGTATATCACCGGTTCTGCCAAATGGTTTGCCGAGCGCGCCTGCCTACCAAGGTTATGCGAGATTTGGCATGCAACCACTGGCTACATGGCTAACAACGGCTGTTTTTCTACCACGGACGGCAACGCACCTTTGAAGTTACCGCCTCGCGACAGATACCGGCGCACCGCCACAGACGTCCTGTGCTACCACGGAGACCCTTCCCACCGTGTGTCGTGCGAGCTGGTCCGTGTCCTTCCGCGATATCGCGGACCGTGGAAAGCTGCTTTAATACGCAGATAACACTTGACAGACAAATAATGTTCCGACCGCGCTATTAGTAGAGAGTGAAATAAAAATAGACTAAAAGCCAGCTGAGTTGAAAATACGCACGGCGGGCACCGCGCTTCTCGCCCTCTACGCACTTCCTAAGCAGCGTTCTTAACCCTTTAACGGGCGTAAAGGCATCTGGTTTTTCATAGAATTAAACCCTATCACACATAAATAAGGTTCATTCATGGTGGGAATATAGTTCCCTCTGCAACATAAAGGGTTGTAATTTAAATTTAAGGATATTTTTTCCGAGCATATTTGAAAAATTAACTGTGAAAATGGTTCCTGAAAATACTTGAATTATCGTAAAATTTCTACATCGTAGGTACCACAGTTGCTTCCATACTACCTACCATATATGCCCTTGCCAGACAAAGAATGGGTTACTTTGGTAACGGATATCCGCAACCAAAGGAATTCAAGGTACTCCCGCTGAGCTGCATCATGCGCTTTGTGGAAATGATGGAACGAGGCTGGGAGTAGACATAAGGAGAGGGCAAATGCACAAAAGATCCCACTGGGTCGAAGTGCGTCGAAGTGGATAAGATAAGACCTACCATATACATATACCTAACTACCAAAATCTCTGATAATTGACGATGTTTTCAAATAATATTGGTGTTTCGTAACAGGGTACACGCTCTTCGTGAAATGTAAAGCAGGGCCACAAAGGGACTCTGATCTAGCCGACATCAATAACGCAATAATGGAACAGTTTCGCGAGGTAACACTGGTGTAAGTATCTGGTTTGCTATTCTGTCAATTCACGTAAAGGTTGATACAATTGAGCATTCACTATTGTAACTCGCTTATAGCGTTCTAGCGGATGCTACATTACAAGTAAAGCTCACAAAATAAACAGGAGCGTTTTAGCAAACAGTAAATTTAAAATCCATAGTAAATTTGCTTCGAGATTTTTGCCGAGCTGAGCAATTTTGTTTATGTTCCTTTGCCGTCCCGCTCCGCTCACAACCCGCAAGAGCGTTTTCTAGAATGATCGTGAAAATATTGGAAGGACTGCTGGCCGCAGTGGGCTCTATAGGTCCATTTCGTTGTTCAGATCGACATATTTTAAAACAGTGCATATTCGATGTTCTGTTACATGTGAATGCTCAAGTCTATCGAGCATCTTAACGATAAGAATGCACAGTGTGGTTTGTCGTGATTATACCACTAAAAGAGAATTTGATCAAGTTTCACTCGGCTTTTTCAGACAAACGTAGTGCATTGTCCAATAATCAAACAATTGATCATTCCGCTCGAATGTGGAGCAGCCCAACTGGGGAAGTACCTTCGCCTTGCAGAAGACCATAATAACACTACTTCTTGCTCTGTAGTAGTGTTGTGTTCCTGGAGGTGAGCAAGGTCGCCAGAGCTCCCGAGGATGCGTTGTGTTGAGAGCGAGGAAACTTGTTCCTTCAGCTGTCAACACGGCGAATTCTCAAACATACCAAGGGTCGGCAACGCCCATGTGCCCTTTGGAATTGCATGCGTCTATAGGCTGCTTCGTCCGCCTACCATCAGGCGGGCCGTACGCTTGTTTGCCACCGTCGTTGTATATAAAACTGGACTCTGTGTCGACTAATTTTAAATTTGTATATCTATTTCACAGAGAGTCATACTTGGGCATCAATACTTACTACTTAATGGACAGAGACATGCCCTGGTGGCAAGTGTTCCACGTGATGGAGGAACTACGTTCGCGGCTCCCGATCGAGGACTACTCCGTCACGCAAACCTCGCTAGAACAGGTGTTCCTAAAGTTTACCAGACCGTCGTAGAGCTCTGTCTGTCTGAAGTCTGAAGCCTCAAGATGGGGTAAGACAATTGAAAATTTCGAGCTCGTGGCAAGCTTCGAATCCAATTTTAACTGGATGGTTTCTACTATAATGAATGAGAAACAAACTACAATCTAGGGTTAGGTGACTGCTGTCATTATGTGTGAAACTTCAAAGGTAGTACTTAATCGATTTTAGTGTCTGTTGTTTACGTTCAAGTGTTCTTAAATACGTCGTAATGTTAATTGAATAAGTTTAGTTAACAATGTGGTTTTAATGCCAGTTTACCAAACCGATGTACAAAATTTGTTAATGCCAACAAAATTGTCTTGTGATCAGTATACCCCGCTGGGGTAACAAATATTGCCAACAATGCAACAAATCTTGCCAACAACTGTAAGTTAATAGCTTACAATCCTATTAGTTTAGGATAAACGTCACGGCGAGCTTTTTATACAAATGCTTTTAGAACTACATCGCTGAATTACAAAGCAATTTCATGTTATTATTACTTACCTATTATTAAATCAACCAAACCTGTTACCGCGAAGTTCTTAAAATTAGTCAAAAGCAGGGAATTTTGGTATAGCGTTTTGAACCAAAGTACTCGTAGTTAGTAATTAAAACCCGCGCTCTACCGGACTTCCGCGAATACATACATATTCTGCCGCGAATTCGCGTCCGCTGTATGTAGATGACAATGTACGACGTACAATTGTACGACAAATGCCTGATGTTATTCCGAATCCGTAAACTATGGACGAAAGTAACCTTAAGTTACCGAGCTAAATGATGCATACTAACATAATAATAAGTTAAGATAAACAACAATAATTACTAAATTTGATGTTACCTCCTCGAATGTACTTATAATTAAGATTCGTTTAAGAAACCTACGGGTTACTTACAATAAAACGTGAAATGGATGTTCAGTATTAATGAGTATAATATGTGTATAAATGTTTAGATATATTTAGACAATCGTATCGTTACTGTTGCTGTCTTTATGCTACTGTTCTCAACAAATACTTAAAAGTATTTTTAGAATCTCTCGTGATCTTTGTTTTTGAACTGTAGGGTTCTAAACAGATATGTGATTTACTGTGAGGAATTTTAATTTTATCGTTTTTATAATATGGCATATTTTTGATGTCTAAATACATGCATAATATACCTAATTATGTCTAACATAAGTATCGAGATTAATTTTAAAAATCGAATCATCGGAACCGCTTTGCTGTGAGACGTCTAAACTTCCACAAGTTGCTTCATCGTCGGTGTTACATGTATAATGTAAAATAATTAGCTACTTTCCTATGCACAAGTTAAATTGTTTCAGACCAGCAACAAAATCTAATTTATGTAAGTACGCAAGCAGCTTGATCATAGCAAACTGTGACGTCAGTCTTTCTTTACGTACATTACTTTTATAGTAGGTAGCTCACACTGGCACAATGACGATTCATAATAAGAGTACCTGACTTGGCCCATTGGGCTAATATTGCGATAGCAGACGACCTTGAAACGGTTACCCGTTCTCAATTAATTAATAAGTGTCAATACTCACTTGGGTCGGCTTTGTGCGTAGTAATTTGCAGCTAAGCTTTGCTAGCTGTATTTTTAAACCTCAGCAGACTGTAGAGATTCCCATCACGTTGGAATATAACCCTAGGGAGTCACAACATTGCCCAAATTAAGTCTGACCTTTACAACAGGAGCAACTTTATAATAAATGTGATATTCTATTTATTGTATACGTTTCCTTAACTAGTAATGTAAAGCGCAATACTTCAGCTTATATTTAAAATTTAGATGACAATGATTGTACAAGTTAATAATAATGTATTTATTGCAAATTATAGTTTTACATCGTACATTGCTGTTGTTATTTTTTTGTTGAAGTACAATTTTTTTATTCAACTTATATCGAATTGTGATGTTATTAAAGTAGAGCTATCGTTGTGGATAAGGCATCCGTCACTCACGCACTCGCATACTTGTCAGAGCGTGATGGACGTCTTTACCACAACGATAAGTGATAAAATGGCAACCGTGCTACGGGTTCTGATTTATTTTGCGCGGGAATGATCTTAAAGTGGACAAAACAAGTCGCCTGCCTTTCAAACCTACAGTTTGTTGTTATACCAAATAGATTATTAGTAATATATTTCAAGTACATTTTGTTCTGTGTAAAAATTATATAATTTAATTTAAACTGTTACCTATACATTTTGCATTGTCTATGCAATTAATTATTTTTATATTCTAATGTATACATTTCCGTAACATATGTAATGTATGAAATTGTATCGTGATTCAATACTACAGCAACCAGATGAACATTTGTAGGGACATTTTCAAATTGGGATACTAACAAACAATGTCGTAGCAGACGGCCATTTCATTTTAGTTTAATTGCTGTGACACTCGGAGACCTATCGTCATTAGCTCGTCAGACTAACAGTTAATCAGCAAATCTTTGATTACTAGGCATATATCCCGTGGTAAAGTTACAACTTAGACTTGGCCGTCTGTTATGACACTTAGAATTTTGCCAGAAAATGTGATACCGCCAATAAAATCATAATTATGTACATGCATGATTTACGTTTTGTTTCATTTTTGCATACAAGTAATACCTACCACAATCCGCCAAATTCTACGAAAACCTCATAAGTACCTAGAATATTTACTCGCTGGTTTCAGAAAAGAAAGAGCACAGGTTTTCCGCCATCTTCAAGGGCTTTTCTTTGCAGGACTTGACCAAGAATTGTAGTATGTGGCGATCACAATAGATCAGCAATGGTCGCAGTGATATAAGGGCTCTCACGGTCCGGAAGCCACTACAAGAAATAATAATAAAACCGTCTTCAAAGTTATTCTACTTCTATGTTCCACTATAAGTACCTATGTATTTTTATACATAGGCACCTGGCCCCTAGCACACTAAGTTTTATGTCGGACATAAAGCATTTGTCCCTCTTGCACTCGCATATTTGCCAGAATGGGACGAATGCTTTATGTCCGACATAAAACTTAGTGTGCCCTGGGGTCTGTTGCCGCTATAACAACAAATACTAAAAAACAAAATAAAATAAATATTTAATCAGTAATCAGTCATTTATTCGCTTAAACATGGTAGAAATAGGTGGTTCAATAAGAAATACAGTAGAGCTACATGTTTGGCCGCAAGGACATGCAAACATATACAAGAATGTCATGTGTATCGCATGCATAAATTGCTAACACTAAGAATTCAGGTCATTAAGGTATTCTTGAACGGAGTAATAGGCTTTGGATGCTAAAAAGTTATATAACGCAGTTTTAAATTCTTTATCGCTTTCTAGTTTTAAAATATTTGCTGGCAGTTTATTATATATTCTGGGTGACATACCTAATATGCTTTTTGAAATAAAAGCTGTTTTTATGCAATATAATTAATTTTCTCTTGATGCCGCAAGCTCTTAAATCTATTATATTGGTACCTATATGTCTAAGTTTAAGAACTTTTAAAGAATGGCTTGTTGCCTTCATCGGCGCTGGGTCTCAAAATGTATGGGAAAACTAATATCCGACTCGCACTTGACGAAAATTCTACTTGATATTACTTACGCTATTAAGTATAACCGTTAAAAAATAAAAAATATTATCATTTAAATTAACTGAGTTGTTTTGCATGTTGCACTTTCCTCGCTACAGTGAGGTGAAAAGATTCGTGTTACACACGGGTGCAAATGAATTTTACTTCTCGTGTGTTGAAACTCTCGCTACTCTCAGGATTCTAATTTAGAACCATTAGCACTCGCTTCGCTCGTGGTTCAACTATAGAATCCTTTCGCTTGCTCGTGTTTCAATTCCACAATCGCGGGTAAAATACAACTTTGCACCCTTGTATAACCAATAACTACCTATTAGGCAAACCGGTGGGAATCAGCTTGTATAGGCGCTCCGCCACTCATAGGTAGGCACGTGCCTAGGGGTTCTAAAGGAGCGCCATTTTTTTCTTTATATTTTGGCGCCATTTCCAGTCTAAGGGGCACTTATACATATAGCGACTTGGGGTTTTTCTGTAATACTACGGAACGGATCTAATAGAACGGAACGCAGTTCATGTGGTAAAGTGGAAATGAAATGTGTATATTCGCCAAGTCACTTGCATGAATTGGCGAAGTACTGAATTGAAGTCAGTTTAAATAAATTATTAGGAAGTATCGACGAAACAGTTAACTGGTCACTCGTCAAGTAATGTAAGTCAAATAGTACTCGGGTACATTTGTGATACAAGTGAGCTGTGTTGACCATTATACATCAGAGGTGGATTTTTTGTGAGAACCGAGGATGTAGGTATCTAAACTAAACACGTTTCATACGACGTTTTTCGAAACATTGGCAAGGAAAAAAGCCTTTTCACCTCAGCAGCTCGAACAAGCATATTTTGCTGTGAAAAACAGTGTGCAAAATGCGATTTTGCTCACTCCGTGAGACAAAGTGGCTTTTTAATTTTGGAGCAGAGCACTGACATTTCGTCGTGTGGGGTCTATTACAAGTTCAGAATATTTGAACTTTATTAGCACTATCCCTTTCATTCCATTACGAAAAAGAAAATGGCAGACATAGGTCGATCCATTAGTTCGACCATCGAATTTCAAAGTAGACCCCCAAAAAAGCAGATAACAAGTAACACGTTCGAAAACTATCAAATTAACAAGTTTAAATTGCCAAAATAATGATACAAAGGAATTTTAAATTGAAGAACATTTAAATAAAAGATCTCAGAATAAACTCCGTTTTTCATAACAAATAGGTAAACATGAATTTTATTATGCTAGCTAATTCATAATTCTAGTTTAAGGCGCCGTAGTTTCATGGTCTTCTCTCCCTCTCACTGAGCATAAGCGTGAGCGAGATGGAAGTGCGTGCTTGGAAGCGCCGAAATCATGTTTTTTAATTTTAATTTATTGGTCGTTTAAATAAATAAAAAAGTAAACACTGATTTCCCTCAAACATGATATTGCCGATTTTTTGAAGCCATTTTAGTTAATATTTTTAGTTTTTGTTCGTAATTTGTAACAAATATTCTAAGTGTATTTTAGACCCTTTTAGACCTATGTTCGTGATTTTTTTCTATCGAGCGAAAAATGCTTAATCATGTTTCTAAACACTGATTTCCCTGCAGAAAAGCCTCAAGATTACTATTCGTATTTTTTTAAAACCATATTATTATAAACAGACGCATTATATTGTTTCAAAAACACTTATCGCTTAACTTCGCTGAACCTACGGCGCCTTAAACAATCTTAAATTCTATGAACGTATACCACAGATGCAGTTTCCGAACGCAAGTGTGGGGCCCCGCCCCTTATAAAAGTTGCGCGCTGTTATTTTGTTTGAGATTTTATTATGTATATCCTTCGTCATTCTTGCGTTATTGATATTGGTTTAAATATAAAAAACTACTAGGATAAATCAATTCTCTATCTAACAAGGAAATAATAGTGAAGTCAGTGACGTGACGAAAGCAATATTTTAACAACAGTACGGCTAGTTTTTGGTGTGCACGCGAGACGTAATATGCTATAAATGTGTGCCCTTGTGATAATCTTATCTTATCTTATCTTATCTAGATGAGGGCCCTTTCGGATGCACTTCGACCCAGTGGGATCTTTTGTGCATTTGCCCTCTCCTTATGTCTACTCCCAACTTCGCTCCATCATTTCCACATAGCGGATGATGCAGCTCAGCGGAAGTACCTTGAATTCCTTTGGTTGCGGATAACCGTTACCGAAGTAATTCATTCTTTGTCTGGCAAGGGCATGACATTCACACAATAAGTGTTCCATAGTCTCATCCTCCTCGCCACACATTCTACAGTCTAAACTGTCCGATCCTTGATCCCGAAGTGACCTGTGAACACCCCAGATATGATTCTGAGCTGCTTCCTACTGGATTTCCAGAGTTTGTTAGTCCAGCCCGAGTCCACTCCTTCTATGAAGAGCTTAGAGTGCCTTAAGCCCGCCTCATTCCTCCACTCGTGTTGGTGTTTGGTTTTGGCGTGGGCTTTAAAGGCCGAAGTTATGGTTCCCTGCGAGAGTCCCACACATGGTTCTGGACCTACAAAGTGATTTGTAGACCCCCCTCTTGCAAGCTCATCCGCTCTTTCGTTGCCGATGAAGCCCTCGTGCCCTGGTATCCAAACTAGTTGCACCTTATTATGCTTTCCAAGCTTGTTCAATGCCTGGACGCCGTTATAGACTAGTCTAGATTCCACTTTCGGCGCCGTAAGTGCTTTAAGGGCCGCTTGACTGTCACTGAGTATATAGATGGTCTGCCCTCTGGTTTGCCTGTCTATATTCTCCTGTGCACAGGCAATAATAGCGTATGTCTCCGCCTGGAAGACGGTTGCCAAACTACCCATGCTTACACTACTCTGTAGTCATTCGCATAAATGCCTGCTCCGGTACCGGATCCCATTTTTGATCCGTCCGTGTACCATATACTGTCTTCGATACCAGACCTAGGTGGTTCTAGACCTTCGGCCCATTCAGCCCTGGATGGAACTTTTGTTGTGTAGTTCCTATGGAATACAAACTTGGGTAGCATTTTGTCGCTTCCCATGCTTGTTATTCTGTCTAAGAATTTCTGCGCCTCTGACTTAATCACCAAGTGAAGTGGCGGTAGGTCCAGTAGGACTTCTAGCGCCGCTGTAGGCGTGGTACGAAACGCCCCTGTTATAGCCATGCAAGCCGATCTCTGCACCTTCATCAGAGCCTCTCTGCATGTGCTCATTAAAGTCCTTGGCCACCATACCAGGCTGCCGTACAATAATATGGGCCTCACCATCATAGTGTAGATCCACTTAAGTACCTTTGGGTTCAATCCCCATGTTTTGCCATACGTTGATCTACACATTCCAAATACCCTCAGTGCCTTTGTAATGGTAAGATCTGTATGCTTCTTCCAATTCAGTTCCTTATCCAGTGTAACACCTAGATATTTCACATCATTGGACAGTTCTAGTACCCTCCCGTACAGTTTTAACTGCTGTACGCCTGGAAGGGTCCTTTTCCTAGTAAAGGGTATTACCACAGTTTTGCCTGGATTAATGGATAATTGGTGCAGGTCGCACCATTTCTCCACTATCCGCAGTGCCTTGTTCATGATTTCTGATACCGTGCCTGGGAACTTCCCATTAACCAGTATCACTAGATCATCAGCATATCCCACCGTGTGGATGGGACCCTTATTGAGTTCTACCAGGAGTCATTTCACCACCAGACTCCAGAGAGTTGGTGAGAGTACCCCCCCCTGTGGACATCCCTTTGTGGCCGTGGCCATTATCTCATCCCCTAAGAGAGATGACTTTATTAGTCTGCCATTTAGCATATTGCCTATCCATTTACATAGGGTGGGCTCTACACCATGTTTTGCAGCTGCTTCGCTGATAGCTTTATACGTGGTACGATCGAACGCTCCCTCCACGTCCAAGAAAGCTGCCAGACATAGTTCCTTATTCTCTATAGCCTGTTCAGCCCTGGTTGTTACCAGGTGAAGTGCGGTTTCCGTTGACTTCCCTGGCTGGTATGCACATTGTAGTTCGTGCAGCGGATGTCTCCTTAATGGGCCATCCCTTATGTGTCTATCTACCAATTTCTCCAGTGTTCTGAGGAAAAACGACGATAAACTTATCGGCCTATACGATTTGGCTTCACTGTAATCCGCCTTACCCGGTTTGGGTAGATAGGTTACTTTTACCATCCTCCACACACGCGGTACGTGTGCGAAGGCCAAGCACGCCCTGTACAATCTGCTCAGATGCGGGATTAGTACATTAGCGCCCTCTTGTAGTAGAATGGGGTAGATTCCATCTGGCCCCGGGGCTTTGTAAGGTTGAAATGTTGAAAGTGCCCACTTTATCTTTTTATGATCTACTACTTTTTTAGACGTGTCCCAAATGTGTCTCGTTGTACTTGTGGTTTGTTCCAACACACTAATTGCTCCATCGTCTGTTATGCTGTCGTGTATTACTGAGCCTGGGAAGTGCGTGTTACACATTATCTTAAGGGTCTCCAGCCCCGTTTTCGTCATTCTACCGTCATTGTCCCTGATGGATGTGAGCGGGACCAACTTTGTGGTTGCTAGTGCCTCTGTTAGTCTCATTCCTTCTGGTATTGACTCAATCTGACCGCAGTGGTTCCTCCACGCTCTCCTTTTGGCTTTCCTCACCTAACACATCACATTTATCATTATCACAAGGGCACACATTTATAGCATATTACGTCTCGCGTGCACACCAAAAACTAGCCGTGCTGTTGTTAAAATATTGCTTTCGTCACGTCACTGACCTCACTATTATTTCCTTGTTAGATAGAGAATTGATTTATCCTAGTAGTTTTTATATTTAAACCAATATCAATAACGCAAGAATGACGAAGGATAAACATAATAAAATCTGAAACAAATTAACAGCGCGCAACTTTTTAAAAGGGGCGGGGCCCCGCGCTTGCGTTCGTAAACTGCATATGTGGTATACGGTCATAAAATTTAAGATTGTTTAAACTAGAATTATTAATTAGCTAGCATAATAAAATTCATGTTTACCTATTTGTTATGATAGTGTGTTAATTTGATAGTTTTCAAACGTGTTACTTGTTATCCGCTTTTTGTGGGGGTCTACTTTGAAATTCGATGGTCGAACTATGGATCGACCTGTCTGCCTTGTTCTTTTTTCGTAACGGAATGAAAGGGATAGTGCTAATAGAGTTCAAATATTCTGAACTTGTAATAGACCCCACACGACGAAATGTCAGTGCTCTGCTCCAAAATTAAAAAGCTACTTTGTGTCACGGAGTGAGCAAAATCGCATTTTGCACACTGTTTTCACGGAGCAAAATATGCTGCTGAGGTGAAAATAACTATTTCATAAAATGGAATATGTATAGTTAGCCTTTTACTTATTTTCTCTAGTTAGGTATTGATGGCAACAGGTTTTTACTCGCATATTATAAGTACATCGCCAAGAATTGACTAAATACATAGGTACATAGAGTACTACTTTATTGAGAATTAATCAAACACGTTATCAACTTTATCATATAAAAATAAAATATATTTGTATTGTCATTCCCATATGGCATTTTATGTTCAATCTACTTGCGCAGGATTAAGATTATTGGGTTGGCCTCCGCAGTGCAGCGAGAAAGAACGTGAAACAAATGATAGCGCCAGCGACCTTGCAACGGCGCGGCGTATAATATCCTCGAATTGGCTTAGCACCCAAATGGCATGTTAGATGGCTCGGCCATCAGTTGCAATGAAATATTTTTGTGGTTGCTGGGAAATTAGTTGCCAATAGTGCAGCCATAAATTGCACAAAAACATGGCCCGTCTAGGAGCCTCTTTAATGGCGCGCAACAATTTTTTCACGTGAAGTTCACGCAGTGCGCGCGCGTGATAAAGCGACAATTTGATGAAATCTCTAAACTAATATATAATTTAATAGTACCCGCTCACTTGATTTCGGATATTATAAAGGTAGCCTGGCTAAATTGCTTAACATTTTTCATTATAAAATCAGCCTACCTATACTTCGATTGGCAACCACAGTTGCCACCATCTGTTTAGGGGTCCGCGAATTTGGCAACTGTGGTTGCCACAAGCAAGTGAGTGGATACATATTATAAAACTCTTGCGTTATTAACCTATGTCGCTAAAGATATAAGCATGAAATATAACATATATAGTACATATACAGTAAGTGAACGTGTACTAAGAAAGGATTTTTCGAAAATCAACCCTTAATTGTTGAAAGGGGGGTAGAACCGTTGCGTTGTATGGAAATCGTTCATTTGGGAAGCTATAGACTTGAATCTTTGTATTAAGGTAAATATTACTAAAAAGCAAGGCAAATGATTTAGCGATGTTATAAAAATTCATCCCCTAAGGGGGTTAAACAAGAGTTGAATGTTTGTATGGGAAAGTGTGTGCCAAGTTTTAAACGTCTTTTAAAAAAGACGTTTTAAACTGTCCGGAAGCTCACTTCTGCCGGCACTCCCGGAGTGCAACCCGGTTTTTAGGGTTCCGTAGCCAAATGGCAAAAAACGGAACCCTTATAGATTCGTCATGTCTGTCTGTCTGTCTGTTTGTCTGTCCGTCCGTATGTCACAGGCATTGTACTCGAAAACTATAAGGTGTATTAGAATAAATTTTTGAGGATAGGTGTAAGTATTTTTTTTAGCCGCTACATAGTTTTGTAATTCAATTACAAAAAAAAAATTGTTAGGGGTGCACTCCATACCTACATAAAACTGAAAGTCTAAAAAAATATTTTCATTGCAAGCCTATGTGTGGCACATAAATTGATAGGCCTTTCAAAATAAATGTATGGTTTTTAAGCAAATTTTTTGATTAAGTGAATAGAGTCGGAGATAATCACCCCGAAAGTCACTAAAATTGTGCCCCCCCCCCCCTCTAATTTTTGAACGTGTATATTAAAAATATGAAAAATATCATGGACATAGGGCTTATTAAATTCTTTCAGTGAAAATTGTTTTGAACAAGATCGGTTCAAAGGTTTTCGAGATATTTCTAAAAAACTGCCTTCCTTAAAGAAAAGGATGTAAGTGCCGTAAGATTTCAGTAACGATACGACCTTTTTAATAGGCACGGAACCCTTGTTGTCCGTGGTCCGACACGCACTTGGCTGCTTTTTTACATTAAACTGTGCTCACGGCGCGTCGATTGTGTTTGGTTTTGCCTTCCCCTCAGCACATTTTCGAACGAAATCCAACGATTTCAAAATTTTTTTTTAATACCTTTCCACCGATATTTTTGCATGGCTATTTTTTTGGGGCTTACATATTCATTAATCTCGCGTCAGAAAAAAAGCCAATACAGCGAAGCAGACATGAAAATTATTATTATTTTGGTATTTTTAATTAACGCTGGCAAGCCCTTCCCACCACCCGATCGATTTAATTTTTTTTGGGTGCTCTGGGAGTACAGATCAACTGTTTGAAAAAGAAATTAAAGTCACTGAGCCCACATTATTTTATATTTTTTCCCCACCCCACTACCCGCCCCGCCCCCGGGTGGTTCCACGCAGAAAAGTTCTCCCCATACTAATATCGTGCCCCACCGTCAACTTAGTGCCAGAGCTGCGTGTTCGTTGAATACACCAATGTTATGAAGAAGGCATTACATATGAACCCATATTTACGAAGATATTTGAAGTAACAAAAAAAAGTCTGTCACCCACAATGACGATATGTGTTTAACAATGACGTTACGTGAAGATTACAATGATGGAGTGCGTACAATAATGACGAACCTATGTAACCTCTAACCAAGAAGGTCGTAAGTACCTACCTGGTGAGCACCACTGACCAACCGTTGTTTTAAAAAATACACTTTTTAATTTAATTTGATTTAAAGAAATATGCAATGTTTAACGTGTACCTACGTAATAGTAATATGTTTAATTAAGTAACGGTACTAATTTAAAATGACATTTTCTACCATAAATATTAAGAAAATTGGCTCCTGATACAGGTGCATGAAAACCTACTAGGAGGCCTCAACCGCTACTGTGTTTCACAGTAGCGGTTGAGCAGTTGTTTTGCGGTTGTTTAAGTTATCCAAATAAATTATTTGTATTTATTTATTGTATTTATAAAATTAGTATCTTGGCTTTTTTAACGATCTGGATAAAATTTAGGTATTTAGGCATTTTCAATAATTCGTGCACCCAATTAGCGTGAGTTGTTAAACAAAAATTAACTCGGTGTCAGTTTTGTAACGAAAATTAAGCATACAAATCATGTCAAAATTAACTTTTTTCACATTTAATCAACGTGTATGTATAGGCATAAAGTTAGTTTTTATACAAACTGAATGCTTAATTGCCGTTACAAAACTAACACCGAGTTAATTTTTATTTAAGAATTCACGGTAATTGGGTGCACGAATTATTGAAAATGCCCATTTAACACTGTCAGACTTCTAAAGACAAATGAAAGTTCGGCCAATTATGCTACAATGTACCTCATTTTAACTTTCTAGGGCCCTTGGGAGTTGTTAGTTTTTTTGTACGCTACGCTACAATACAAATATAGCTTATTTTTTAAATTTAAAAATAATACTTTACCTTAACCTTGACTGACAATGGTTGTCCAATCTCATTTCGGTGGTCGAAATAGTAGCGGTTCTTACTATACGAAACTACTTTTAGGATATTTTAACGACTTACATCAAAAATGTTAGTCATATTTAAGGCACTAATTTGACTGAACTTGTATGAATGTGACGTGATTTAGCGCCTGAAATATGTTGAACTTTTTTGGTGAAAGTTGCTATAAGACAGAATCCTAAATACTACATCATCCTTTCAAACACCGAAATGAGAACTTTCGAAATGAACAATAAAACAACAGTTAACAAATAGTATTTTATGCAATCGTTATATAATGTATGCTTTTTCAGTCGAGTACCACGTTTAGGCCACGAAGCTTGCTGAGTGGCCTAATTAAGGTACGATACTTAAAAAGCTAATTGTATAACTATTGTATACAATACTTTTTCTACGAGTCAACTGAACTGATTAAACAAACTTGGTTTCTATTCAAAACGAAGTGCAACCAACGGCTTTTTCTTTTTTGTGCGTTGATGTCTATTTACCTTTTGACTTTCTCGTGACGGCGTCCTATTGGTCAAATACATTATAGTTCAGTAAAGGCGCCACGTGATTGGTCAATTTCATTACAGTTGTCTCAACAGTTATGAAATGTTGAGTTGGGAGCTCCATAGTAAAAAGTATGTGATTTAAGTTTGGTGTACGAAGTCTTAATTCAAACATTAAGGTCGACGAGTATAAAAAATAAATTATTCATTTTGCATTGATTCTTTCATTTGTAAATGTACGAAAAATATTTTTCTTAATTTTAAAATCAGACTTTCATGTACAGTCGGCCTATGAAAATGTTGAGCATACTATTCCCCATTCCGGCGAAGCGCCAGAACCGACTTAACGGACTTTTTAAATATAATAAGCCCCATACCCAACATGGGGCTTCGCCGGCCGCTGCCGAGGCACGCTCGCTTCGCTCGCGCTCTGTAGGGTCGCAGTACACCTAACACTCCTCGCTTCACTCTTCATCGTACCTACAATCTGACCACGAATACAGAAGGGATAATGGGTAGTAGTAATAGGGGAAATAAAATATCTCCGGTTTTACTACCAAAGCAGTTGTAACACGGGCCAAACAAAAAAACCCGTGTTACTTCTGGTAGAAGCACGGGTAACTAAAGGATTTGTTTCTACCCATCGCTGAATAGACTGAAGCTTAATGTAAGCAATTTTGATATATTGACCGCAAATTCATAAAAAACGCAAAGTTTTATACAGTAAAACTGGCATTTAGGTATATTAATTATTATAGAGACTGACACATGCAGCTTATAGGAATCAAATTTGACAAATAATAATATGTATACGTCATTGGTGTATACAATCGTCATTGATGACTACGAGAGAAGTCATTGGTGCCTACACGCGTCATTGTTGAATCCTTCATTTTCGCCTCCAATGACGGCGTTTACAATGACGATTCACATGAAAATAGGTCAGGATAAATTTGTGTTTGAGATTGGCAAATAATACATACGTAGACCTAATACAGCCATGATAGTCGTCTAATAAATTGAATAATAATTCATGAATCATGCATAATCATCACGAAACATTTGAATATATATACCAATGACGCAAAAAATGACAATCCTGGAAGAACTTTTTTGGCTACTTATCTTGACAAAACGCGGCACGTGTTGCCGGTCCGGTGTTCGCTGGGCGATAGAGGGGGGCCGGGGGAGATACCAAGACTGCTACGCGTGGAGGGCATGCGTTTCATTTTTACACAAAACTAAAAACCATGTCGGGCGCGCACAATGAATATATTTCTTGACACACTTTTAGATTTAAAATTTCACAAACTTCTAGTTATTTTACAATAATATTGATTTAACTATAGGAAAGCCAATCTTGTGCCTTTTTATTGTGTGTTAATTTTATTCTGGAAAAACTAACAGTTTACCTACGGTTTAATCAAATTACCAGGCGAGTAGATGGTATTTACCCAAGTAAAAAACAGCTCTTATTGCATGATATTCGCCAATAACATTTTAAATCGTAGGTATAATATAAAAAGGCTAGGATAGCATTTGCGTTATTTAGTTTTGCACAAGAAATTGTACTTAATGCGATTGAAAAATGTTGTCAATAAAAAGTTATCTCATGTCACCAAAAAAATGAGCGCTCCGTGGAATCGCCCCCCTACCACCCGCGGCCTGCCAGCACGAAGATTATTGGAAAAGGTTGTTCAGGGAAGTAGCTAACGGAGTTTCAATACAGCTGAAGCCACATGACTGATTTGGTCGCTAGCTCTTAGACCATAAGGTTGTGTTGTGTGCCACTGAACTAGCACCGCCTTTATGTAAACTTATTAACCAATCCTTTAATGAAGGTGTGTTCCCTCAGCAATGAAGATAGCAATAATAAAACCTTTACTTAAAAAAGGTAATGCTCTTAATACAAATAATTATCACCCTATGTCACATTTGCCCACTATATCCAAAGTTTTTGAATAAAGTATGCAAAATCGTGTTTACGATTGTTCCTACGTGGATAGAACAATGGTAATGAACTACGTAATTTTAGCACGAAAAATAATTATATTTAGACGGCTATATTGCCCTTATTGCGCAAGTAGAAGTATATTTGTACTTTAGTGACTAGCTATAAGAAAATTGTTTGCAATTTTGACTTACTAGATAGGTTTAAGGTAATGGCGGAAGGACAAAGGAAGGGCACTTATCTTTGGCAATTGCTTCTTCGCACGGTTGGTCTTTAGCTGTACCACTGCACTGCACTTGTTCACAATCCAGACAAGGTTTACTCTTCTGTCTCCTGGTCCACGGATCCAATCTTCTGGCCTTTACTGCATACGCGCCTTTTGTGAAGTCGGATCTTGATATTTAGTATTTTGCAGATTTTTCTTGTTTTTTCATTGTTCCCCTCATGGGCCACCAATTTATGTATCGATGTACATAATGGAGCCTTAATTTATTTAATTAAAACCCAAAATCGGTAATTTTTAACAATTTAATGACGAGGAGCGTCTATACAGAGGTTTGTATAAAAAGTGAATGTGCCGGGTAGGCTTTTGAAATAATTAAAACTAGCTTGAAGCGCCTGCCATTATTGAATAGCAGCAAGTATCAGAACGAAACTATCAGGAGTCTGAACAACGATTTCCTAGAAAAATATATTTTATTAAATAACAATCAATATGGCTATGAAACATCGGTCAACTGCCCTCGCCGTAAGCCAGTACACACAGGAGATCCTGGAAATAATAAATAACAAGCGGATTGCGGTCGGACTGCTCCTCGATCTTACTAAAGCATACGAATACGACAAAGTATCGCATAAAATTCTTTTTTCTACTCCTGTACTTTTATCTGTCATTTACATAGTCCCGAACACTAATATAAAGACATACAAAATAAGGGTGAGTTGCACCAAACCGTCTGTAATCGTAAGCGGTGTTCGTTAAAATCTGAATGTATGGACCGTTTGACAAGTTTCTATGGACTGAGAGCTGTCAGCGCCATATTTAACGTTGATCGGTCTGTAATCGTAAGTCGGTGCAACCCGCCCTAAGTCTGCAGAAAAGTCTATGCTCTATTCCCCATAACAGTACGGCACAACCGTGCTGTTTTGTCGCCAAAATGATACGCTTAGCAGCCATACGCTTCTAAACCTGGGTAGTATTACGTGATCAACACTAATTTAACAACAAAATACAGTAGGTCCTACCAACTTAACAAACCACTGAATGTTTTTACGTTAAAGAAATTATTGTACTAAGGGCATTGCTGCCAACTTAAGAAAAACCTTATTCTTAATATGACAGTACTGGCAAGTTGAATTAAGAACAAAACAGACCATAAACAAGAGGTGTCAATGTGTCATGTTTCCAATTTCCCACCAAAGTTCCAGTTCAAAATTAAAAGACGAAATATGATAACTATTCGTTATTAATAACTTCTTAAGATTTGATTCGTGTTTGTGAAGTGAAGAAAAATGTGTACGTTCCTTTTAAAATGGACGAAGAAGAAAATAACTGCACCGCTGAAGAAATTGCGTGGGTAGTAATAGAACCAACGGAAAACTTACTGCCTGAAAAGTCAAATGCTATTTATTTAAAATTAGTCGTAGAAAAAGTATTGTATGCAACGGTGTATAACTTGGTCTTAAAACGCTCGTGGCGTCTTTAATTGCGACTCACGACACTCGCGTTTTAAGACCCTGCTTATACAACAGTTGCATAAAATACTATTAAATAAATTGTATGGCTGCGGAATAAAAGGGATAGTGCACGACTGGTTCAAGTCTTACCTTGACAAACACTCGCAGCTCGTCCAGATCGACTACTAAGCTACTTTAACTTGTGCGATCTGATATTACAGAAGTAAATGGCTTCCACAAGGAAGTGTTCTGGGATGTCTAGGTACTATTTTTACTATACGTCAATGATCTTCCCAAAGAAATTGATACCAATTGCACAATGTTTGCTATTGACGTATCCGTCCTTTTTGATTTTATCACGAACGATAATTTTAATGACAAGATATCCCAAACATTAGATTTAGTTAACCACTAGATGCATGACCACAATCTTTCAATAAATATAGACAAAACAAAACTAATTCAATTTCATCCTTACGAAAGAACACCACCACTTCTCAAACCACAGATAAATAGAAGAAGAGGAAAGTTTAAACTCTTAGGCATTTATTTAGACAGCAATATAAATTGGAAAACTGACATTTTAAATATTAAAACTAAAATATCTCAATTTCTTTATGGACTATTCACACTACGCAAAACTACAAACTTCGACAGTGCTCTACGCCTATTACATTACACCTTTGCACGCTCATGGTTGCGATACGGAATTATAATGTGGGGCACGGACTCACACGATTTATTGGTCATACAAAAAAAATGCATACCTACGCATACTTGTGGACGTACGCAATTCGGATACTTGTAGACCCATTTTGCTAAACATGGTATACTTACCGTACCATGTTTACATGTTTTAGAACTAGGCTTGTTTGCACTAAAAAAATCCTCACATGTTCTCAAAGCAAATAAATAAAAGAAATTAGAAATATACCGAAATTGATTCGGTTGAAAAACTACTGATTCGGTGGTTTTTTTAGACTTCTACGCTAATGTTTGACTTTTTAAGCCTAAGTTTAGCACTCTAGACGAAACTTGTTTTAAGGATAAAATCATTTTGTGTTTTGTGTGAGTCATCGTTGATTAGCGTTATATAATCTTCTTGCCCCGTCATAATTGGTAACAAGGAGATAGTCGTTTTGATATCGAACCCTGGTTTAGCCATTTTAATTTCATTTTGAGACTGTCCACAAATGACAATAATGTCAATGTAATCCTAACCCCCTCCCTCCCTACTTAACTGTAGATACCTATCCGAAGAACTGAACTCAATATTATGCTCTTTTAATTAAGACACAATAACCGCAGCTTGGCTTTTCATTTGATTCCTCTGATTTCTTTCTGTCGCCTCTCTGGACTTAACTTTTTTTAAAAATCCCTAAGCTATTTAATTGGTCACGTAAATTCTGTAATTCTTGTAACATAATAATACATGCCTACACTGCGAAATGGCTAAAATAATAAATATCGTGTCTAAATAACTCAATTACATTACAAAATAAAATAATCTATTCATAAAACTTACATCAGAAGCGAGCAATTTACACTGCTCACGCCCTACACTGGTCATGCTGACGCCCCGCACGACGTCGCGTAGGTATGGCAGGGCACGTGGCGGTGCGCTGGCGGGCTCGTGGAACTCGATGTGGCTGACTGTAGCGTTTTTTTTTCGGATTTTCTTTCTTGAAATCTTGTTCGAAAATTCTTCAAAAATGTTTCTTCATTACGTTTTTTGTCTTCTAACAGCTTCAATCTTCGAGTCTTCGATGTATTTCTTGGTTCATTTGCCTTGGTTCTCTGGTAAGGTCGCGAACGCCATGAGATATGTTGAGATTAGTACAGGGATCGAATGGATATTTTAAGTAAAACCAAACGTGGTATCATCGAAGATGTATTCTCGGTAGATAAGAGAACAAGGTATATATAGGTAAATAATGTATATAGTACCTACTTATAGAGCACTCACTTGTATGGCATAGCGAAATGTCATCCCGCTCGAATTTAGAACAGCCCAACTGAGGAAGTACCTCCGCCTTGCAGAAGACCACAGCCATATAATAACACTACTACTTGTTCTGTAGTAGTGTTGTGTTCCTGGAGGTGAGATTTGTTCCTTCAGCTGTCAACACGGCGAATCCTCAAACATATCAAGGGTCGGCAACGCCCATGTTACTCCTTTGGAGTTGCATGCTTCTATAGGCTGCGGTGTCCGCTTACCAACAGGCCGTACGCTCGTTATACATCGTCGTGGTATAAAAAAAACTCAGGCAATTCGAAGGCGAAAGGAGGTTGCATACAGTGATACGAGTACAGTACCGTCACTTGATGACAAACGAAAACTTTGAGTTGTACATGCAGGTAGCGCGTGTAGAAGTTATTATTACATTATATTACTAGCTTCTGCCCGCGACTTCGTCCACGTGGAACTCTTTTATATCGTAGCTCCTTACAAAATTGCGCCCCCTATTTCACCCCCTTAGACGATGATTCCCGGAATAAAAAGTATTATATTATATTCGTATGTTAATCCAGGTTATACACTATATGATACCAAAATTAATTTTAATCCATTTTTGCGTGATTGAGGTCCAAACTTTAGCATCATATCATGGCAGCGGTCAGTTTTTGGATGGGTGTCCTCCTGATATTTGAGTGGGTGGTTAATATAAATAAGCGCTTCCGTGCTTTGGAAGACACGCTAAGCAGTTGATCCCGGTTGCTGTATATGACAGTAGTCGTTAAGCCGAGTTAGAGGCCTTCGGGCGGCTTAAGAACTCCTAACAGTCGAGTTGCCCACTCACTTGACAAAGGGAGGACAACTGTTGGGCTGGAAACAGTCTTCAACCGACGGTTAGCGCTGACCGTCGGTCGGCGTAGCTACGAGTATATGCAAGTCTATGAATGCGCACACAGCTACACCAAACCAGATCACGCGCGTAGCTGTGTGCGCATTCATAGACTTGCATAGATATAGCTACGCCGACCGACGGTCAGCGCTGACCGTCGGTCGAGCACTGTTTCCAGCCTCTTACTCGCGTCCGCAGGAGCTACCTACCACAACCCTGCACGTGTCCACTGGGTGGTACTAAAGAGTGATAAACTATAAAGGCCAACAATAATGTATGCCATACGATTAAATATGTAGTTTGGATGTTTAGATATAATTGAATGTTTGTTACTCTATTGATGTTATTGGATGCTTAAACGGCTAAACCGATTTAGATGAAATTTTACACGAACATAGTTTATAGCCTGGATTAAAATATAGGATAGCTTTATCACGGGTCCAAGCGCCGGGTGCCTTTGAACGTGTTAAAAATGTTAAAACTAACGCAATTTTAGATCTTTGTTACATACATACATATTACATACATAGGTATACTCACGATCCCATTGGAGTAGGCAGAGACTAAGGAACGTCAAATACTACGGTCCTTATATACTTCTTTCGCTTCGATCACATCCATACACCTCCTCATACAGGCTCGTCGGTTGCGGGCACTCCTGACCTGGCCTTTTAACAGTATTGCTGAAATTTGGTCATGATACCCTCGCCTAGGCCGCCCCCTACCGACCCTTTTATCCATCTCCTGGACGTAAATCCTCTTAGTACTACTTTCACACATGGTAAGCATATGTTAGTTAAAAAATGCATACAAGAAGATCTTGAGAACATACTTAAATGGTCGCACGACAACGGTATAATATTAAACTTAGAAAAAACTAAATGTATGCTCATAAGATCACCCTATATAAAAACAAGTCACCTTCCTCCTATTAGAGTTATTGGACACACATACAACTGTTTACATAATGAAAAACATGGTTGTAAATGCATTCCAATTGAAATAGTAGATAAGTATAGATATTTAGGCCTTACTATAGATAATAATATAAACTGGAAACAACACACTGATACAGTATGCAACAAGCTCAGGTCACACTCAGGTCAATACTATGTAAAATGATAAGTTTAAAAAATATAGTAAATAAAAAAATATTACGAATGTTATATCATGCATTGGCGGACGCGGTAATTGGTTACGGTATTATTGCGTACGGACGAACTTTCAAAACATACATAGATAAAATACAACAGCTACAAACCAGACTGCTAAAAAATATCACCGATAATAAAACTAAAATTAGCTGTAGCAATAACAATTATTTGCCACTATTTAAAACCCTAAAAATTCTGCCAGTGCATGATAAACTAAAGTATGTAATAGCAACTGAGCAATTCAAAAGCACGGAACATAAATCGGTCCGAGTGTATTCCCGCGGTCTGAGAAATACGACGCGACGGACCTACGTTGAGCCCAAAGCTAATAATTACTATGGTAAAAGGACTATAAGTTATATAACACCTAGAATATTTAATACCATCTTCCCGGAAAATGAATGCACTAGTAAAAATATGTTCAAAAAAACGCTAAAAGAGTTGCTATTAGATGCTATTTAATATAATCTATAATATGTATAAACTAGAATAAAGAGTTAGGAATATTATTACAGTAGCAGAATAGTTGAATATAAGATAGTCATTAACAATATTATTATAAAACACGTAATATGTGATGCGAACAACAACTTGCATGTGAAATTAATATTTAGTATAATGCATGCTTTCATGTAACAGATCTTTAGGTACAATAGATAAACTGAAAATGAGTGTAATACTCGCCAATAAACAATTATGTTTGGCGAAACAAATGAAAAAACATTGTACCTACTTTTTCGTGGGAAATAAATTAAAAAAAAAAGTACTTGCGTACGTGGGGGGCACTGTTTGGAACACCCGTCAATCTTGACAATTTCTTTCCCATACCTAGTTACCACCTGGAAATAGCTCTCTCTGCTACGAATGTCTACTTATGTCATACGAATCGTCTATCCGATTACAACATCTTTAGATAACGAATAGGTATAGTTTACTAGCCATTCATAACACCGGATTTGACTTTAGATTATAATCAGGCCACAAAACAAGATACCTGTATCCCCTTATGTAACATTGTGCGCCTTAGGTCATGTGCGTTCCCGAGGAACGCACATTCGAATAGCCTACATGAATATAATACCCGAACGGTGACTCTGGGTTGACCACCCTTATCGGGTCGTGCTTAGGCTTGCATAGCATGCTGTGTAAGTCGGCACAAACCTAACCAGACCACAATTTAGTTTTCACACAGATTGACCCACATTGTTTTAACGTAGATTTATTTAACTTTGTTTTTGTAGTAGTTTCACGTCAATCTCTCAAGTAATTCTGTATCAAAGGCACTGCGCCTACCTTTAGTTAAGTTTGAAATGTCTGAAAGACATTTCGTCATATTGTAAACCATTCGTTCATACTCATATTTGTACTAGTATTCGTAAAACTTACTTATTTAATCAGGTTCACACGTAAATAAATAACTAACAATTAACCGTAGCTAAAAGATTTTATTAAGTTGTAATTCTGCATCACTATACAAGTATACATAACTATTAGCATAGTTAAACTTAGTCTGTAAGCCCACTGTTAGTCTCAGTATCAATATTAAAATCTAAATTGTTCATACTAGCTCCTAAATTAGACATTCACATAGTAATTTCTCGAAGTAGAATTGAATTATATACATACAACTTATATCTTATCATTCCTCACGTAATTCTGTATTATAAAAATGCAACACAGCATTTTGAGATAATCTATTATATAAAATCGGAAAATCAGAACGGGATAAAACACCAAGGAACGAGCGAGATAGCGCCTTACAAAAAACACGATCTTTGGCGACACGTTTCTTAAAACCAACGCAACGAACACGAGAAATAAATGTACGAATCAATTCTCTTGATATTAACTTAGAACAAGAGCATAAAGGCTTCCGGTTCTGTTCCATATTTTTTCTAAAATCACGTAATGAAATCTCGAAAAATTGTCAATTTTAAGCGTCGCCATTGTTCGGAAATGTTCGGCTCTGACGTTCGGATCTGAGAGATCGGTCTCTCCATTTTACGTAATTTGATTATATCTGAGACTACATTTACACGTTAGTATAATCGTTATACAATTGATTCGGCTAAAAAAACATAGTATTTATAGATAATTATTAATGAAAACCGAACTTTGTAATTTCGGTAAGAGAATTTGACATGAAATGGAACGTTCCGCCACCGTCAGACTGTCAAGAGTGTCAAGTGTCAGTGTTATTGTTACTTTACTTTGAAAATTGATCCATGGATTTAAAATACAACATAACAACAATACATTTATAATTATTATTTATCGTTTGTTATCGTGTGAAACGAGTGCTCGGATCGGTTGGAACTGGTGTTTTCTCATTTGGACCTTGATTTGGTTATTTACGATATCATATTTCCTGGCAGCATGAAGGCATAATAATTAAAGGCAAGCGGCTAAGCCATCTCGGGATTGCCGACGAAATCGTACTGCTCGCCTCTGCTAGCAAAAAAATAGAGTGATCAACTCATTCAGAGAAGAAAGCGAAAAAGTAGTCTGGATGAACGAGGCTGAAACCAAGGTGACAGGCAATGACAAAACCACATTAGAGTATGTAGAACGCTACATATACCTAGGAAAAGAAGTATCTTTTAGCAATGATAGCACACAAGGCGAGATAGAACGACGCACAGCCATAAGTTGGAAAAAATACTGGTAAAGGCGACTCACTGCATATGAAAAAAATAGTTATGGACACCAACATTCTCCCCACACTTACATATGGCTGCCAAACTTGGAGTTACACAGTAAAGACCAAAACCAAAATAAGGACAACGCGCGATGGAAAGGAGTACGTTAAACATAAGGAAAATCCATTTAAAGTGAAAAGTGAGAGCATACGAGCTTAGACGAAAACTACAGACGCCCTGCTCTAAATCCTTAAGTTAAAATGGCAATGGGCTGGACACTTGGTGATGTGCAGTGGGATGGGTGATACACGGACAAGAGATGGACCAAAGAAGTGATGCTATGGAAAGGCCCCGATGTAAAAAGAAAGTCAGGGCGGCCACATACTGTTATATGCACGCATAACTGTTTTGCTTCCACGTAAATATTGCCTAATACAGGTAAAGCATCGACAACATTATGACTTTATAAAACGCCAAATATTAACGAAACATATGTCAGTCGTAATTTAATTTGGTTGGGGTATAGCAAAGGGGGCGCGGGACTTAGTTTTTGTTTTGATGGGGGTGGTGTCATTATGACACCTATTTTTTATGATGCTATCGTATAGAAGACGCTAAAATAAACATGTTTTGTATAGGCAACTTTTCTCTATATTTGATAATTACCGAGATATTGGCTCCTAAATCAGTTATTTAAACGGTTCTGGGACTTAAAAAAAATCGGTATCGTGAACCGACTCGGATGGCGGATAGGTTAGAAGACGGTGGCGGGAGCTCTGCTCCCGCCGCCGTCTTCGTGGTTGTTTTTTTTATAAAAGAGCGGAAAAAAACTTAATCGCGCCCCCTTTGCTATACTCTGACCTTTAATTTTGATATAAATATTTTCAGTGATACTATAAGTCGTGCAGTGTTTGTAATTGGGATAATAAACTGCTTGGGTGTATACAACAGTTTTTTTCAAGCTCCACGGAGGCTCACTGTAACAGTACGCGCTGGAGCGACGACATAGCAGCCACGGCCGGAGGCAACTGGCTAAAGAAGGCAAATAACGGTTGGGATATATATAGCAAAGGGTGGCCGTCCCAGGGACTTATTATGAAGTTATGAGAGTTGGAAAGTGTGGATATTAGTGGCCGTCTCAGGGACTATATATATATATTCTAAATAGCTTTTTTGAAGTTAATTAAAAAAAACTTATTGTGGCAAATCCGACTCGGGTGGCGGGTAGATTAGAAGTCACCGGCGGGGGTTTCGGTGTCTTCGTCGTTATTTTTTTTGTAAAAGTGCAGACAATTACTTCCTTAGAGAATAGTTTTGATGTCTATGAAAATAGGTGTTATAATGACACCACTTTGGGTAAAAATTTACTAAGTGCTGAAAATTATGAGACTTTGTGTCGCTATAATGGCTGACGCATTTTTTTTAAATAATAATTATAAATAAATCAGCCTATATACGTCCCACTGCTGGGCACGGGCCTCTCATGGATAAGAGGGAACGGGCAGTAGTCCCCACGCTGGCCCAGTGCGGGATTGGGGACTTCACATACACCTTTGAATTTCTTTGTGGATGTATGCAGGTTTCCTCACGAATGTCCCCAACCCGCACTGGGCCAGCGTGGGGACTACTGCCCATTCCCTCTCATCCATGAGAGAAGGCCTGTGTTTATTACTGAGTTTCATGTTGACATTTTAATAAATTTATATGAAAATATTGAAAATACCTGTATACTGCTATTATTTCCATATCGGTACGTTGCTAAGCAGGGCTCATGAACATAATACAATTGTGACAAATACATTCATATAATTAATTCACGCGGGTGGAGCCGCGGGCACGTCTAGTTAGATATAATTAGTGTTAAGACGTAAGCACTAATGGACCATCCACATTATGTGATTATACCCCAATTTGTCAGTACAACATGTCGAAGTCAGAATTGGGTGTAGCGTACAGACGTAACAACTGCAACTACAATTTCATTCAGTGTGGCCAGTTAACAGAAGGAAAGCGAAAATTGGCGCATTCAAACGGTCCTGCGAAGCGGACTGCAAGATTGTTACTAACCGATGAGATAGGGCAAGACAGCACGTCTAACACACAGCCGCGACATACTCTCGATTTCTCTCGCATGTCCTAATAAGAGAGAGACGGATAGTGAGAGAAAAATTGAGAGAGCTCGCGCGCCGTCGCGTAATAGCCGTGCAGCACACAAAAATCGAGAGTATGTCACGGCCACCTCATGATCGACGTGCTGTCTCGCCTTATCTCATCGGTTAGTAACAATCTTGCAGTCCGCTTCGCAGGACCGTTTGAATGCTGCAATTTTTGCTTTCTTAACTTTAACTGGCCACACTGAATGAAATTGTAGTTGCAAAACACCGGTTTTAAACAAATTACAAAATTACAGTGTAAAATATTAATACAATGTACTTTAGCATATATTTTTAAATTATCGTTTAAATTTATTTGTACGAAACTTGTGAGAAAAAAAACTTGGCAGATCATGCAAATTCCATGGTCCAAATTGTGATTTTCATGCAATTAGTCCGTACAAATCGTTTGACGGTTGGAACATGCATCCACACTATAGCAATTAGTCAGATTCTGATGAATTGGGGCTGACAAATCACTTAATGTGGATGGCCCATAAATCGATAATGAAAATTATGTAATGAATTACCTATTTTGGAAAATAAAAAGTTGATCACTTTATGGTATGTGAATTGGCTATATATATAAAAAATGGCTCCCGAAATTCATTCCATTAATCACCTGCACCTTGTAACAGTTCACCCCTCCCCGCTAGAACGCTTCCGAAGACCTACAGCCAACGAAGGAGCTCCCCGCTGAAACTCGAGAACGCTAAATATTTTGCAACGAATTCTAACTTAATGTAAAACCCTATTCCTTCGTGCTAGACTACTGTAACTTACACTCTATTTACCTACTTATTAAACCTACTTTTGTTGCGTGCTTTTATTTAAGAATACCTGACGATTTGGCCAAAATGTGATCGCTAGTGGTTGAACCCCGAAGTGTTGTGTACCGTAATAACCCTAGATACTTTTATGAAAGCTTGACAGGTTTTTGGACTCCTCATTCATAATAAAATTAAAGCTAGCTTATCTGTACATAAATTAACCTACTTAAATGCTACTTAGCTGCTATTTTCCTATTTTTGAGCATAACAAAGTCCTAAATCTTGTAGGAATAATAAATTTATTATAAATCACTTTATGATTATATACACAGTAAGTTACTTTATGATTAAAATTAAAATTTGTTTTTGGTAGAAAAACACCTATCCCCTATTACATGTCCGGTTGAACAAGGAGTAGCCTTCATAAAATCAAGATTATTTATTTAAACCTATTATTATCTAGAAGACTGCCTAAATACTTGTATTTTGGAACAAAGTTCTATCGACGGGTCGTGTGGCAATCTTTTGCTCACACTGGCTACTCTCTTGTTGGAATGGAGTCTGGACATCCTATTCAAGTTACTTACCTAGCTATCCTACGAGTTTAGGATTCAGAGAATGAATCTACCAGTGTCTCAAACCTAGCGGTCAGTTTCGAGAAGATACACCGAGACAAACTCGACTGACATCTTTTAGTATTATTAATCGTTTATATGTATAACTAAGATGGCCTGGACCATTTTATACCGACGGCCGTAGAGTAATGCCGTGGTAAACCGTTCATTACACGCGAGACATTCTACCCAAACCATGCCTTAAATGGAGAATTCCCTCTCATGAAAATAAGATACTTTAAATGGAGAGTTCTCTCTCATGAAAATAAGATATTTTAAATGGATTTGATGAACTGCTCAGCCTGTCATCAAACCCAGAATTATTTCATCTTTCTGAGACAATCCTGATATCACAATTTCATGAATAATACTGTGACCTTTTTAATGATATTTAACAATTGTCTCGTGTTTCACGTGTAACCCACGGCAACCCAACACCACTTGCCTTACTACTCAAAGATCACACTGGTTACTCATTAATAATTTTAGTCGTCATTAGATTTTATAAGAATAATAACTTCAATTTTATTAATCCTACCAAACACTTGTAATATCTTTAGTTACAGTAGATATAGTTTCAAGCCCTAATACCCCATAACGCGTGAATTTACTCCTAAGCCTACCCCACAGTCCCTATTCTGCTTACTCCTGGAACCATACCTTAGTTCAGAAGCAAGAATGTATCCCTATTGAAGCTGTAATTAGTTCAGTCGGCGAAACTGAGATGACAACCCTCTAACAGCCTGTGTAATTCATCTCCCCTCGCTGTGCCCGAAGGCTAAAGGGAAAACAGCGAGTAAGATGCACTAACTGGACATACGGTATGTTGATATATAAGTATATTTAACACTGAACGACCCCTCAAGCAACCGATCGGTTTCCACGAGCGGAGATATCCTCCTATGCTTTTCGTCACATAAATGCTCAAGCCACGTTTCCACCGTCAGTTGTTTTGAGAGACGTGAGGGCCCCGATTAAAGGTTTCGTCTCCTATGTTGGTAAAGAGGTAGACGCCAGACCACACCTCAAGTCTGGTAACTACACGGACACGGATTCATCCCCGTTGGCACCGTTAGGTGGGGCTGACTCCGCAGATAACTGATTCTTGACAGTGTTCCGGTTGATTGGACAGTAAGAATTTACCCCAACTAAATTTCGGAAACAATCGTCAAACATACTTAATCCCAGGGAGTACCCTGGCATAATTAAATATATTTGATTAACTATATAAACCTCCGGACCAACTCCGTTACGGTAAATACAGCTTTGATTGAGTTCCGAAAACACTTGTCAAACATGTCTAATTCTAGGGAGTGGCCGCTAGCAAATTAAACATATTTGATTTAACCATATAAACCTCCCGGAGTACCTCCGACAAAGTAAATATAGCTTAGGCCCTAATACCCCTTTAAATATACAATTAACTTGTAAAATTAAGAAAGTAAAAGACTCATAACTATGAAGAGAGATTCCTCACAATAACAAGCCATTCACCAAAACACAAAAGAGGAAACACACACCAATAATTTCACAGCCCACAACCAGAGACACTGCCAGTCCGAACAATGAGAAATGAATAATCCCCCATACTACTTCGGCATTCCCTTTTATACTCTTCACGAGGGTCACGAGGGTCAATAGGGTCACGAGGGTCAATAGGGTCACAGTGCCACGAGGGTCAATAGGGTCAATAGGGTCACGGGGGTCAATAGGGTCACGAGCGTCATAAGGGTCACGGGGGTCAATAGGGTCACGAGGGTCAAAAGAGTCAAGAGGGTCAATAGGGTCAATAGGGTCAATAGGGTCACGAGCGTCATTAGGGTCAGGGGGTCAATAGGGTCACGAGGGTCAATAGGGTCACGGAGTCACGAGGGTCAAGAGGGTCAAGAGGGCCAATAGGGTCAAGAGGGTCACGAGGGTCAATAGGGTCAAAAGGGCCAATAGGGTCAAGAGGGTCAATAGGGTCACGAGGGTCAATAGGGTCAAGAGGGTCACGAGGGTCAATAGGGTCACGAGCGTCATTAGGGTCACGGGGGTCAATAGGGTCACGGAGTCACGAGGGTCAAGAGGGTCAAGAGGGCCAATAGGGTCAATAGCGTCAAGAGGGTCAATAGGGTCAAGAGGGTCAATAGGGTCACGAGGGTCAATAGGGTCAAGAGGGTCACGAGGGTCAAGAGGGTCAATAGGGTCAAGAGGGTCACGAGGGTCAAGAGGGCCAATAGGGTCAATAGGGTCACGAGGGTCACGAGGGTCAATAGGGTCAAGAGGGCCAATAGGGTCAAGAGGGTCAATAGCGTCAAGAGGGTCAATAGGGTCAAGAGGGTCAATAGGGTCAAGAGGGTCAAGAGGGTCAATAGCGTCAAGAGGGTCAATAGGGTCAAGAGGGTCAATAGGGTCACGAGGGTCAATAGGGTCAAGAGGGTCACGAGGGTCAAGAGGGTCACGAGGGTCAAGAGGGTCAATAGGGTCAAGAGGGTCACGAGGGCCAAGAGGGCCAATAGGGTCAATAGCGTCAATAGGGTCACGGGCGTCATTAGGGTCAGTAGGTTTACGAGGCCAGACGTTGGTGGTATCATCAATAATTTCAACCCATTAACAACCTTAACTCTTTAGCAATAAGGTTCAAATCAGATTGTAGTATTAAAGCGCTAACGTAAACACATTGCCTTACCACAAAAAGTCGTACTGTTCATTTTCATTTAGCTTCTAATGTTCTAGCTATTACGATTGAAATTCGTATGTCGCCCTACGCCTCCAGCCATGTCCATTACCAAAGCAGGAATTCTATTTAGGTATCGATATATGAAATGATTCATACAATATCCGTAGATGATATAAGTCACTGTTACAGACTGTTTATACGATTGTATATTAACTTTATTGTCTTCCTTCTCCCCTTCATTTATCTAATCAATTTTCTAACTTTGGATATGAAATAAAAGTATGTCATTCTCTCTCTCTCTTTATATAACAATACACACAGAAATCCGCCAGCGAGCATGCCCACTCTATTACAACCTCGAGCCGAAAACATCTAGCCATCTCACTCACCATCAAGCCCTGAGAACCAGAAAGTATTGTTTTCTCTTTCCGTCCTGCGGATTCCACTCCTAGAGAAAGTGCGACTAAATAGAAGAGGTCTCACTTTCTCCCTCTCTCTCTCCAACTGCCTCGGTACGCCGTGGCCCGTCGAGGCGTGTCGCCGTGCTGTGGTTTGGGTCGCCTATGCCGCGTGGTGGCGGACCCAAAGCTATCGAAGCCAGAACCCGTTCAACGCACGACCGCGCTGAATAATGGCCCTTCGGAGGCCGAATCACTGAAGCAGAAAGCAGCTCAAGCAAGAACATTTCGTGCGAATCGAGTTTCTCAATCGCCGTGCACCGTACTGAGAAGATTGACTTTTTAAGAAGTATCGTAATCCGATTATCGTCATGCTTCTTCAATCCACGGGCACCGCAGCAAGATTGACTTTCCGGAAACGTCGTGAAGCAGCCACAACGAGTGTTCATACGTAGTGCGTCCTTTTATGAAGCTGTTAGGGAAGAAACAACAAATATCAAGGCTGAAAATCAAGAAAGAATAAAAATTAAGAAAGAAAGAAAACAGTGTCGTCAAACTATATCCTCAATCAAGTCCAAGCTCGAAAAAAGAAAATCCTCGTTATAACCTCACACGAAACAAGAAGAAAGAATAAAGAAAAAACAGTGCATCACTGTCACCGTCATCGAAGTTTCCAGCAATAAGAAAACTCAAGCCTCAAGCAAGAAGAGCCCTCAACAGGGATAAGGAAGCAAGAATTCTCAAAAAAGAAAAGCCTTCCAAAGGCCAAAGAAACCTTAAGAAAGAAAAATCCCGAACGGGGCTTAGTGCTGTGAAAACTTCGAAGTCGAAGAAACAAGCCGTCGTGTGAGTAATTTAAATCCTGTTAAGTGCCGAATTTTTGTCGATCTTCGATGCATACTGGCAGGTGGCGTGGCTCTGGCCTAACGGTGTCAACCAGAGCATAAACACGTCTTAGTGCGGTATATCGAGTCGGTATCGCAGCGCACTTTTCAGAGCGTTTATAAGTACTCGGCCGTGGCTGGTATGTTGCTATGTGTTGTTAACCCACAGGTTGGCAAGCTGAAGGGCGTGACTATCCCCCACGTCATAGAGCATTAACAGCGCATAGTATTCCTCTGCCAGGCGGTACCTTCACCCATCCAATTTCCCTACATTCCTATTCTCAATCGGCATCACTACGGTGGTACGCCGAGCGAGCAGCTAGGGCCGTTAGTGTTAGGTAGGTAGGATGTCAGGAAAGGGGGTAGGGCCAGTCACGAGGTCGGGCAAGCCAGCGGTGAAGGATCCAGAGGTACCGGCGACACGTCGTCGTACGGCACCACCACATCGCAAGAAACGAATACCTGGAGCCATGGAACCAACACTGCGGAGCAGATGACCAACACGGCATCGTTGAACACACCGGCGTGTTCAAGCGATACGTTACGGACCATAGTTTTCCGTTAGATAATGAGTTAGGTAACACGAGTGACGCGCGCGGGAATCCCGTTCCAACAGTCAACGGTCAAAATGTAGGCGCGATCGATTTCGTTAACGCGAGTTTAGGAGGCACGGCGCCCTCACGCGTGCAAGCTGTAGGCGCGAACGGATTAGGTGCGTATTCAGTAGGCGTTCCTAGGAATAATACGTTCGCAGCCGAAATAGTAGATGCGAATTTAGGGGGTCCGGCCGCCCCACGCAGCCAAGCCGCCGATGCGAATTTAGGGGGTCCGGCCGCCCCACGCAGCCAAGCCGCCGACGCGAATTTAGGAGGTACGGACGCCTCACGCGAAAAAGAAACCGATGCGAGTTTAAGGGGTCCGGCCGCCCCACGCAGCCAAGCCGCCGACGCGAATTTAGGAGGTACGGCTAGGGCTCCCGCTACACGTGCCGCGAATGAGCGAAGACGGCCGCAATATTTCGGAATTTAGCAACCGCGTGTGTAACGTAGTCTCGTCCATAACTGCGCTAAACAAATCCCAGTACTTATACGCACCCGAATTGGTCAGTCGTATAGTAGAAAAATTAAATAACATAGTCAAATTCGAATGGTATAGGTATACATCTGGTCACGAAAACGTACCAGAATTACTCGCTCTGTCCCGATTTTCAAAAGAAGTAAGCGTTAATTTCAACTTTATGTTCGCGTACGAGCAAGCGAAACAGAAATCGCACGGGCGCAATTTTAGGACAAGAGAAAGCTCTATACGTCGTCCCAGGACGCGGGGGACCAAACCGACTTCTACGACGATAACTCCGTATCAAGCCGCGACTTCCGTGCATCCGAGCCACGTAGACATAGGAACGTAAATTACGAAACCGAAAGCGAGTCGGAGCGACACTACGTCGCGACAGCGAATAGACGCGCGACTCGCGATAAGCGCACCAAGGGCGGTAGCGATAGAAAACCTAAACCACAACCGGAAAAGAGTAGTAATTTTGTTAGGAAAAACAATGATAATCGGCAAAATAAATGCGTAATATGCGTCACGCAAGTCACTCGATACTTAATTGCGCCGATTTTCTTAAACAAAACATCACCGACCGATGGGAAACGGTAAAACGATTTAAGTTATGTTTCAAATGTCTAGGCGATACGCATCGATCGATCGATCGATCGATCTAATTCGAGTAGGTGTCGCTACAAAGCCTGCGGCAAGGGCGGCTGTGAAGCAGCTCACCACAACTTAAATCCGAAAGAGAACGCAATCGCGGTTAGGGAACAAGTTAGCTCGGTAAATTACACCAATCAATCACAAGCTTACTTAAAGATAATTCCAGTAGAATTAAGCGGTCCTAAAGGTTCGGTATCTACGTACGCATTGATGGACGAAGGCCCGACGCTTTCAGTGATTCAAAAAGACGTGGCTAACGAAGTAACAGACCCCGGCAAACGAGAAACTCTCTCTTTCGAAGGAGTAGGAGGGCACGAGGTCGTCGACCACGACTCCTCTCGTGTCAAACTTAGCATTCGCGGTACATCCAGCAGTGAATCTCACGATCTCACGGCGCACACGGTCGATAGATTGAATTTGGCATCGCAAAGCGTAGAAAGAACCGTCGTGAGCGAGTGCGATCACTTAAGACACTTACAGGATGAGTTGTGCTACGAATCGGCACAACCCACCGTACTAATAGGACAGGACTCACCACATTTAATAGTATCCAGACGAATATGTGAGGGCGGTAAACAACAACCCTGCGCGTCTCTGACTCAACTAGGATGGGTATTGCACGGCCTGAGCGAAAAGCCTCGCAGGACAGACGACTCGGTCAATCACATTAACGATAATCAAGATCCAACTCTGACCTCGACGTGCGAGCATTTTAGTACGAAATCACTAGGTACCGAACCGCTCGAGCAAACGAACGACCCCGACGACAGAGCCATACAGATACTAGAAAGAACGTGCGAACAATTACCCGGACAAGAACGAATTAAGGCAGGATTGTTATGGAAAACGGACAACGAAGCACTACCCGAAAACAGGACTCTCGCATCAAAACGGCTATGCTCGTTAGAAAAAGGGTTAGATAGCGATTCTGCACTTAATGAAAGACTTCTTGGACCAAAGCTCCGCCAAAAAGGTAGACACAAACCTCGACTCGTCACGCGTATACTTTCTACGACATTTCCCGGCAATTCACAAGAAAAAGTGTAAAATGAGATTAGCTAACAGCACCACATGTCGAACGAATGAAAAAACATCAAACGAAGCCATTCTATTGGAGCCAGACATGATCCAACTTCTCGAGCCACTCAGCAATAGAAAGCCTTCAAAAAACACTTGGCAAATAGTTCAACAACTCGTCTGCAGGCTCTGGAAAAAACGACTGAAGATATTTAAAACCCGTTTTGCTACTACGCAAACCGGCCACAGATCAACCGAACTAGAAGCCCGGCGACGTCGTCTTAATAGTAGACAGTACCCTGCCGAGAGGAACTTGGCCCCGCGGGCTCATAGAAAAAGTTTACCCCAGACCCGACGGCAAGGTACGTGTCACAGAGGTGAGAACAATTGCTGGACTCATACGACGCCCGACCTCTAGACTCATCTTGATAGACTGATTAGACTTATCTCGATAGATTGACTAGTTTGGTTAGCATATGTTAGTACTTGCGTACGTGGGGGGGGACTGTTTGGAACACCCGTCAATCTTGACTATTTCTTTCCCATACCTAGTTACCACCTGGAAATAGCTCTCTCTGCTACGTATGTCTACTTATGTCATACGAATCGTCTATCCGATTACAACATCTTTAGATAACGAATAGGTATAGTTTACTAGCCATTCATAACACCGGATTTGACTTTAGATTATAATCAGGCCACAAAACAAGATACCTGTATCCCCTTATGTTACACTTAGTTTAGTTTAGTTTATTTATTCCATTGTGATCATGTTCATTTATACATTAAGAGATGTTACATTTGGTCAAGTAGGTACATGATACCCTGCTAGGGTGGACAATATAGGACACAATTACAATTGAAAATGTCAAAGCTACAATTCATAGCTCATGCATTACATTATTCTATCTCTATAATAATTCTAATAATAAAATAATCGATCATTATAATATACAAATAACATCAGATAAGGGAATTAAATTCATTTTACGCATTAAAGACTATTATCATTAAAAAATTCATCCATTGTATAATAACATTTATCTATTAAAATTTTCTTTAGTCGATTCTTAAATATTATATCGTTACTTTCCAAGTTCAAGAATCCGAGTACTTTGTTTATAATACGCACGCATCGACAATAAGGGCCATTTTTAACCATAGCTAGTTTGGTGGATGGCAGTAGCATTTGCTTGACATGTCTGCGATTGGGCCTCAACTGTTTTTTCATTTCAAACAACTGTAGGTGAGTTTTTACAAATAACGCCGCCTCCATTATATAAATGGAGGGTAGTGTAAGTATTTCAAGTTGTTTGAAATGAGGACGACAACTGTTTGGTACACGCGTGTTGGTTAGGATACGGATACATTTTTTCTGCATAACTAACAACTGTTGCACATCAGTGCTTTCTCCCCACAGCAACACACCATATCGTAACCATGCGTGTGCATACGCGTGATATGCTGATTTAGCTGTTTCAAGGTCTGTATTGATCTTTAAAACACTCAGAGCGTAAATGAACCTAGCCAGTTTAGATTTAATATATTGCACGTGCGATTTCCAATTAAAACTCGAGTCTAAAATTATACCTAATAGTTTGAACTCGTTAACTTCCTCTATGGTGTTACTTTTGTCAATTCGTAGACTAAGTTGTAACGGCCTTTCTGATTTGGTTTAAATTGGATTATCTTCGTTTTTTTAAGTTTATATCTAGGTTATGCTCAAGAAGCCAGTTGGTAACTGTGTTGAGGGTCTCCAGAAGACAAGTGTTACATTCTGCACTATCTGAACACCTCAACAATATTGAGACGTCGTCAGCAAACATAACGCATGGGGTGTCTAAGATTTTAGGTAAGTCGTTTATGTATGCTATAAACAGGAGGCATCCTATCACACTTCCTTGCGGTATTGAGCAAGTGATATCCCGTATTTGTGAGGTGACTACATGCGTTTCTCCTGTATTTTTATCTACGTGTTCAACTTGTACGTATTGCCTACGATTCCGAAGGTATGATTTGAACCATTCATATGCATTTCCGCGGATCCCCATGCCATATAGTTTGGTAAGTAGAATTTGATGAGACACGCGATCATAGGCCTTGGTCATGTCCAATAACAATCCAACGCCATATTTCTTATCATTGATATAATTTAAAGCTTCTTGTAAATAATGATAAACGGCAAGGCCGGTAGAACGGTTAGACCTAAATCCATATTAGCTATGATCAAGAATATTGTATTTTTCAAAGAATTTATATATACGATTTGCCATTAACTTCTCGAATATTTTGGAAATACACGGGAGGAGGGCAATAGGCCTATATTGGTTCGGGTTTGTTTTGTCACCCCCTTGCTTAAGAATGGGTATGATTTTTGAGATTTTTAACAAATCTGGAAATACACCATCACTAAACGACTGGTTTATTAAAAGTCTCAAAGGTGTCGTTAGTTCCGTATTACAGTATTTAATAAGTTTTGTTGGAATTTCGTCTATACCGTAGCTTGTTTTATTTTTTAATTGTCGAATAGCATGATTTACCTCGCGTTCAGTAACTTGACCTATAAACATCGAGTTAGCGGTAGGCACGAGTACCGGGCGGCCAGCCGGCAGCGCGCGCGCGCGGGTAGATCAGCGAGACCGGGCTGCGCGGACTCACCGACCGCTGCAAAATACTCATTAAACGTATTTACAATGCATTGGGTTGGGACGATTCTACGACGCGATCTCCAACTTTAAGAGTTATGTTTTTATTTTGCGAAGTTTTTCGTAAAGTTGTAATTTTAATAATATTCCACATTGTTTTTGTTTTGTTTTTGACCTTCTTATTTCCCTTGCGTAATATATATTTTTTGAAGTACTTACGCATTTTTTAAGGATTTTTTGGTATCTTTTATAGTACGTGGTTATCACCTTATTACTTGTATAGTTGGTCAATATTTTAAGAAACCTCTTATTTTTACTAGCTAATTTAATTTCAGCTGTTAACCAGGCTCTTTTTTTAGCTTTACACGTTATACGCTGTATAGGAATGTTTATTTTTCAAATTTTCTTGAAGTTTAGTGAGAAAGTTATTGTAATTTGTATTTGCATCAATATTCGAGAAGATAGTATCTTGCCAGTATATATTCTTTAAGCCAATCTTAAATTTCTCCATGTTTTTATTGCTAAATATTCTTTTATTTTTATACGATATCTTTTTGATGGGGGGGCAGTTATTGGTTGTAAATGTGTATATTATACTTTTATGATCAGACAGGCCATTTTCTTCTATACTCAATCCATAATCCGTTTTGTTTGAAAAAATTAAATCAATGCACGTGGCGGATATATTATTTTCACGAGTTGGTCCGTCAACAATTTGATTAAGGTTGCAAGTGAGCATTTCATTTATAAGTAGCTGTGAGTCCGGCGTGTTTATAGTCATGTTGATGTTAAAGTCACCACCAATAACTACGCGCATTTTCTGCTCTTTTAATCTAATTTTTAATAGGAGTTTGCGTAGCGCATCAAAAAATACATTTATGTTTCTGTCTGGCCTGTAAATATTCACAAGAATTAGATCATATTGTGGTATTTCTATCGCACATAACTCGATATACAGCTCATGCGTCATTTCACTTATGTCTGTCCTTTCAATATATGTTACTCCCTCTTTTAACAGAATAGCCACTCCGCCACCGCGCCGTTCTTGCCGATAATACGTAGCTGCGAACTCGTACCCGCCGATATTCACAAGGTTTTTTTGATTTTCCGTAATCC